>JAWWES010000041.1:2212142-2287392 GCA_035583135.1 Lophotriccus pileatus
TTTTTCTTTTTTTTTTTTTTTTTTTTTTTTTTTTTTTTTTTTTTTTTAAGATAAAGCCTTGGGGTTTTTGTGTTTTCTTTTTTCTTTATTTCAAACAAATGTTGTATAAAAATCTTTGGCAAGTGATCATGAGTAGTAAAATATTTACAAGAGTAGTGTTAAGTGTTTTAATCTTGCACATTGTGTTACGTGGGTAAAAATGTTGTCTAATTATAGGGAGAAAACCTCCAAGAAGTAAAAAATTTTCAGAGCAGGTAAAAATTTAGAGTAGGTTGATGTAGAATAAAATTCCCTGTTTGCAAAGATGGACCTTACGGCTTCAGAGTTCTGTAGGCTGACCTCTCCCGACACCTGTACTGTACTGTGAGAGGCCACAGGTAGTTTGGTTTTGAACCCCTGACACCCATTACACTCTCTGAACAATTTTTCTGGTCATAGGTCACTGAGCTGTCAAGGATGTAAAGATTAAATGAAGGGAACTGCTGAATATTGTGCATAAGAGAAATTGCACTTCTCTACCTGCATTTCGTAAGTACTCTCTTCTGTCAGAGGTTCTTGTCTATCTGTTGTTTCCTGGCTTGGTATAAAAGACTGGGCAGTTTCAGGAAATAAAATCACATGTTATGGTTCATTTCTCTCAGGGAATGAAGAAATATCATCTTTTCAACAGAGGGAGGTTGTGGTCAGACCAGAAGGGCAGAATGTCTTTGTCCTTTGGCGTCATTTCCTTGGCTGGTGACCATGGGGTCACCGTGTCTTTAATTAATATTCTGGGGTTGCGTGTGTAATTTTTGATACCAGAAGTACAGATCTTCCTTTTGCCAAGTGTTTTAACTTTTTGGACAGGACTGTGGCGTTGAAACCACCTAGGAGAAGTCTACACTTGCCAGTGAAATTAATCCCCCCAGTCTCCAGGAACAGCAGGGAATGACTGACCTGAGCAAGTCCCTGTGGGCTCTTTGTTGTCAGTGGAGGGCTACTTTAGGAAGTTTAGGATGTCCTGCCTCATTTTCTCTTGGGGAGGTTGGGTTTGGTGAAAGGAACCATATTGAAGAGGCCACTAGTTTAACTGGGTCTCCTTTACCTACAGTGGGTAACCTGGACAGCAGGTACTTTGTGTGGAAAAGGGAGGTAAATCCCAGTATTCCATGATTCAACTACTGCACTTTGTAAGAAATCTGGGTTTATATGGGTGTGCTGTTTTTCTGTGGAAATCTGAAGAATCCAGGGTTTTTTGTCTTTCTGAGTGAAAACAAGATATGCCAAAATAGGCTTTTGCATGCAGAATGGATAATTATGAATATTGTGCTTTCCTTTTTTTTTTTTTCTGTATGTGTTGATGTGGAATCTTTTTTGGGTTGTAAGAATTGAATCGAGCAGTTAGAGGGGAATGTACTGGATTAGAATAAAATTAGTCTGTCGGTTCTAAATACATAATAGACACCACAGTGCTACCTTGGTCACTGTCATTGAAATCCCCAAAATAGTCTTGATGAGTTTTATTCTGTTCTTGTAATCAGACTCTGCATTGCAGTTGACTGTAGGCTTAAAATACTCGTATGGATTGATTAAAGAGGTGCTGAGTTACAGGGCTGTGCTCTGATGTTCCCCCAAAGGACTTGGCCATCTCCAGACATGTGACCTGCTGTTGAAATAATGGGGGGAAAAGTTAACAATGGAATCATATTGGTTAAATGATATTTTTTTTTTGTTGGAATGTTTGGATGTGCACTAAGTGCCCTGCTGAGATGATCAGGTAGGATCTTTCCCACTTGGTGCTAGCTTTACACCTAAATATAAATTAGAATAGAGTAGAATATTTCAGTTGGAAGGGACCTACCCTGAACAGGACTGGCCCCGGGGATTGATCCCTGAGGAGCACTGCTGGTGACAGTCACCAGCCAGCTGGAGCCCCTTTGAGCTCTGCCCTTCAGAACGTTCATCACCGTGAATCCACTCATCCCACAGCTGGACACCTTATCCAGGAGGATGCTGGGAGTACCAAAGGCCTTGCTAAGATCTAGAAAATCTACATCCTCTTTCTCCCCTTCATCCCCTGGACGGGTGACCTTACCATAGATAGATATCACATTCATTAACCTGTGTTAATTAATTGTGCCTGGCTCTTCTTTAGAAGACTCTCGGTAGCACCCAGTATAATCCTCTCCATATTTTTCCAAGGAGTTGTGGTAAGACTTAACAGTTGTGTCCTGGTTTTGGCTGGGATAATTAATTTTCCCTAGTAGCTGGTGCAGTGCTGTGTTTGGATTCAGTGTGACAATAACGTTGATAACACCCTCATGGTTTATGTGTTGTGGTTACTCCAAGACAAGGACTTTTGATTTCCAGGGCTGTGCCAGTGAGGAGGTGCATGGCTGGGACAGGTGATCCGAGCTGAGCAAAGGGATATTCCATACCACAGGACATCATTCCCAGTATATGAAGTGGGAAATGTTGTCCAGGAGGGGTCAGTGACTGTTTGGGATGGGCTGGACAGTGGTCAGTGGGTAGTGAGCAGTGATCCTGTGCATCATTTATTTCCTCTCTTTCTGTTATCTCCCTTCTCATTACTGTTAAATTTTTATTTAAATTAATTTATTTAACTTTATTTAAATTATTAAACTGTTCCTATCTCAAGCCAAGGGTTTTAACTTTTCCTAGTTCTCCTCCTCATCCCACAGTGCTGGGAGCAAAGGGCTGTGTGGAACTTAGTTCCTGGCTGGCATTAAACCCGCGACAACTTACTGCTGTTGGTTCTTTTAGAATTATTTTCTGCACATGTAGATGTCTCTTGCAGATAGTTTAATTACCGTGGATTATTTTAGGTATCATATTGATGACATGGGTGAGCAGAAGGAAAGGGAATGGGGTTGTCATGACTACTGTGGGTTTTTTATTTTTTAAAAAAAGTTTTGTACTTGTATTTAAAAATATTTTTATCTCTAAATTTTTAGGGATAAAAAACGTCCTTTGCTGATGGTAAATTACTGGTCCTGCTTCAGACTCTCCTAATTCTAGCAGAGTTTTTCTGGAAATCAGAGAGGGTGAAAAGAAAGGGCATTCTCTTGGCAACTTACATAAAGGAAAACTGGGTTAGTTTAATACGTAATAGTTGAGTACAGCTTGCTGTGTTGCTTACACAAGGGCATGATCTGTTTCAAATCAGGTGGTTTTGCATAGAATTTCTCTATAAATTTTTTTAAATGCTAATTGTTACTCGAACTAGTAAATTCATGCAAGCTTCCAGCTCCTGTTACTACTTTTACTAACAGCAATTTCATTGTTTTATTTAAAACAATACAATTGTTTTTGCATTAGTAGATCTTGCAGTGCTCATGCCTTAGTTGTGGTTAACAATGAGTTTCTCTTCAGGAACTGAATCAGGCCTGTAATTATTTTATAGCAGAGGGAAGACTGAGGTAATTTAAGGTATTTTCAGTCATGAGAGGGGGCCACATTAACTGCTTTATGACTAATGGAGTAAACGTGCTACTCTAATGTACAAGAATGGGTGTCTTTTGTGCTGTGGGTACATTCATTCTTGACCTTTGCATTACTTGGACCATAAACACGGCAGTGCAGGGATGGATACAGGTCAGAATTCCAGTGCCATCCATGTGCTGTCAGCGTTGATCAAACAGGGATCCTTCTACAGCAAACAGCTCAGGTCTGGCTTTTAAAAAAGAGAAGGAATTTTCTTGTTTGTTTGCTTGGTTTATTTTTTAAAAACATGCTCATTTACTAAAAAAAAAAAAAAAAAAAAGTACTTGCTTTATCCCTAAATGTACATATTTATGTGATTAATACCTACATAGTTCCCTACTGGATTTGATTTATGCCTCTGGCCTCTTTTATGTGCTTACTCGGCAGCGACAGCAGTGTCTCTGCTCTGATTCCCAAGCTGGTTTAAGCTTGTGTTGGTGATATAACCAGATCAGCCCAAGCTGGAAAATGGGTTAATTTGTCCTTTTTTTTCTCAGCCTAACAAATCAGCCCTTGCTGAATTGCCTGGTACATGAGTAGGCTGCCACTTGTCCCCCTAGTTGCTCAATCTCATTCTTAAACAGTCTGGCAGTCACTGTTGGAATTAAACAGCAAAAAAATTATTCCTCAGCCATCCTTATATTGGTGTCTCTTAATGTCTTTTTTTTTTCTTCCTTTTTTTTTTTTTTCTTTTTTTTCCTTTGGTACACTTATTGAGGCCAATCATTTCGGGTATTAATTTTCTAAAGGAGTGAAATGTCTTTTCTTGTTCTGAGTTTTTAAAAACAACACTGAAAGTTTTTTTTTTTGTGAAACCTAGTTAATATTACTGAATTAAAAAAAATAAGAAGTCTTGCATAACAGTGGATTTTTATCCATGCTCTGTCAGTGTCAACTGCATACAGTTCATTCAGCTGAAGGGTTTGTGTCTGAAGTCCCACAACGGAGCCACTTTAAAGAGCAAAATCTAAACAGAGGCTGTGAATTTGTTGAAAGTGCAAAAGGACTTCAAAGCCTTGTGATGGTTGAGATGTTTTTGTGCAGTGGCTTCATTTGCAGCCGGTTTTCAAGGTGTGTAAAGCCAGGCAGCATCAGCTGTGAGAACTGATGGTGGCGTCTCTCCCAGCACATCTTTATCCTGTATATCCATGACTGTTCTCCCCTCAAATCCATCGTCTGTCTCTTCGTGTTGGATTTGAACGTGCAGGTTGCCAGTAGTAGGGACTAATCCCACTTTCCTGAAAGGCACTGGTCACACAGAAAGCAGGAGAGGATTTAAAAAAATCCTGATTCCCTGCCCTGTGCCTTCTTGCTTTATTGCTGTGCCTCTGACAGGTGCTGCTATGTAAGTCAATGACATTGTAGTTAAATGAGCACAGCTTTTATTTTAAAATGAAAATAGGATTTTGGCAGAAGTTGGCAGCACTAGAAAAACGCTCCTACTTGCCCTGAGCGGATTGTTCCTTTCCAGGGGGTGTGTGTATGTGACAGAGGCTGGAAAAGAAGGATAAGTGTGTGTGGGCACTGGCAAGAGGCCACACTCTTCAGGCCATGCTCTGCGTCGTCTCTTCCTCCTCTCATTGCCTTGCAAAATCTATAGGCTGAGCTATATAAAATAATACATTTATTTCAAAATTGTGCTAAATGAGCTCATCTCAGTCACTCAGCAGTTATGAAATGCTGCCAAGTGCTACACGTCTTGTAAATTTAGAGGGTTTTTTTTTCTTTTTTTTTTCCTTTTTTTTTTTTTTGCAAAGGATGAAATACTACACAGCTACTGAGGCAGAGAGAAAGGCATCTTCCCTCACCCAGAACATACTGAAGCACGAAGGGAAGATGCTGAAAACCAAGATTTCTAATTTGACCCTCCTACTTGGAGCTTCCAAACGTGCTGATTTCCGACTCACGGAGTCTTGTCTGCTCGTGGCAGGCAAAATTATCATTCCCTGCACTCACAGCTGAGGGTTTTGACGAGGTCTGTGACCAGCTCTAGCACAGCACGGCTCCTTCTCCTTCCTTCTCCCTCTCTGCCAGCTTGGAACCAGGAGCAAGTGAGACTTCTGCTGCTTCCCTCCTAACGAGGTACGAATTCCAGATCAAATGTTAGAGCTGCTTGTTTCTACATGAAGAAATCACATTCAACCCCTGGACTTGTTCCAGGCAGGGATATCATTAGATTTGACTCTTGTGTTTCAAACTGTTAAAGCCTGATGATCTGACACAGCCAAGGAGGGAACTAAAATATATCTACATTTGAAATATGGGAGGCAGAAGGAGCTGTTGGATAATTTAGTCTGACATTTAGGGTGTTGCAGGTCATTATGAGTAACTGTTACTCCCTGTTTTGAGCTCAGTGGCTCATGTTTGACTGAAGAATTGAGAAATTAACAGGCATTTGCTGAAAATGTTTTTTTTTTTTCTTTTTTTCAGAAAGGCATGCTGGCTTATTTGGGAGTTACTTAGAAATGAGGTTTTCAACATCTTTCTTAGTAATTTGCTCTATTGGATAAACAGTCTGTGCTTTCTTCTTGGTTTTTTGTTGTGTTTTGCCGCATTTCTAACTTGAATATGTCTAGTTCTCCGTAGTTTTATGGGAATTTTAAGCTGGCATAAACTGGCAGAGCTGCTGAAAGAAGCAGTCAGCATCTCCCAGTTCCTGCCTGGGTGCCAGCTGGCGTGGCTGGAGCCCTGGCCCCTGGTCCTGGCCTGGTGTTCCTACAGCTGTGAGTGACCACACTGCAGAACCAGCAACAACAACAGCAAAACCACATTTGTCCGGGGCCAGCATCAAGATCTGGTTCGTGGCACAGCTGCACGAAGGGGGAGTGAATAGTCAGGGATGAGAAATGGGTGAAGGTGGCTTCATCAGCTGTTGGTTCTTGGCCTTTTTCTGCTGGGAATAATGTTGGTTCTGGGCGTTTTTCTGCTGGGAATAAAGTTGTCTCGTGTTCTCTGCAGCCAGAAGTGTGTATCTGCAGCTGTGGGTTGGTCCTCATGGTGTTAAACATCACAGCTTCACAACCAGGTGTTCATCAGAACACTGGAATAAAAAAAAAAAAGTGGTTATTTGATGTAGCCAAGGCTGTTCAGAGGCACTTATTTAGGTATTAACATTTTTGTTGATAAGTTTCTAGTGTCTGTGTTGTGGTAATTGGTAGCTAATACACAAGGGAAAAGGGCTTTGGATTGTTTTACTGGAGGGCTTATATGAGGCAAATTAGTCTCAGTTGTTAGCAGGTAGAAAGTGAAAATTTTCAGTGAAAGTATTTATGTGAGGAATGTGTTAGTAAACATTTTTTTTTTTTAAATATACTTGGTCTTAAAGATACAGATTGATATTTATCTTAAGACTTAGCTGTTGAACAATATTTAGTGCTAAGCCAGGTGAATTTCACGCTCTACTGGATGATTATTTCTCTTAGGAGAGTGTTTGGTAGGAAATATCTCTGCCAGCTCTATGTTTTTAATACTTTATCATGCTTTTTAATAAGAGGACAGCATCTTGAACCTGCAGAAATCTGAGAGAGATGCACATTATACCAACATTTTAGTAGTTGTATGTGCTTCCTCTGTAGTCTGAGGAAGGGGTGAGGTTTTCTGAGATGCAGGAAGACAGAGCTGGAGGAGGAAGAAGAAGATCCTGAGGACAAGTCAAGCCCAGCAATGCAGGATTGTACAGCCTGGGCAAGGGAGTGATTCAAAACCTATGCTATCACCACAAAACATTGTGAAGTTTGTCCCTGTGTAGCTATGAACTAGAAATGCAGAATATACCAGTCTTCTGGAGCATCACATACTGATGTTCTCTGTAGATGGGAAGAAATTTCTTCCAGATACTGCAGAAAAGTGTTGACTGATTTTTTTTTTTAGTGCTGTCAAAATAATTTTTTTTTTGCTTGCATTTTAGTTTCCCAGTGACTTTACTGTAGTGAAAGTTGTTACATGAAATTGGCCTGTATTTTCTTGCCAAAAGATTGCTGTGTTGTTTAAGCAACAGTGCTGAAAGTCACTGTTCAGCACATTGATTCCACGTCTATTCTGGCAGCACAGTGCAAAGCCTACTTGTGCTTAATATGAAAAGTATTCCCCCTTCTTTTGGGGTTTGGTTTTGCATAATGTGGTTGTGTGGTTTAATCAGGAGTTCACCTGCACAGGTTCTGTTTGGTACAGGTCTCATTTTAATCATGGGAATTGATGAACTCGCCTGTAGAGGCTTGTTTTGCAGGAGGAATCTTCTTTATCCTTCCATTTTTGTTCAGGAACTCCTCACAGGCCAGTTCATCAGAGCTGTTGCCACCACTTCGGTGGGGAGCAGGGAAACCCCTTCCCTTGAGATCTGACCCGTTGCCAGTGTAATTCATTAACTCATAAACATCTGTAAAGTGACCATCTGATTTTGGGCTGTCCCAGATTCAGCTTCTCGAAGCTGCCCAGCCACAGGTTGTCCTGAGGATGTTCTAGTGCTACATCTTGGCTGTGTTGGGTTCATGGTTGGACTCTGATGATTTTGGAGGGCTTTTTCCAACCTAAATGATTCTGTGATCCCCTTCATCAGATGTCTTTATTTCTACTGACTGAGCCTCCAAACTGTGTTGTCTGTCTTGGTTACCTGCTCATTTCCCTTCGTGCAGTTGCTGGTTGGCATCTGTTCTGAACTAGTCCTGTCCCAGGCAGTGTCTTACGTCCTGATGGTTCTTTTTACATCTATTTTGTATAATATGTTTGTTGAAACTGTGGGAAAACTTTGTTTGGCTCAGTTTTTTTTTCTGGCCACCTGTGATTTTTTTTAGGGGAAATTCCCATATTTCTCATTTAAAATTCTCACTTTAGGTTTTGGTTTTTTTTTAATTGAAGACAGCAAAGGGTGTTTTTTCTGTTCTTTTTCATCTTTGTTTCAGTATTCATTGTGCAGATGTGTATTAGCCTGGTGAAGCTGTAAAGCAGCCAAGTTGTGATGATCTTCTGGAGGTGGAACAGTTTAAAGAAAGCTTTGCAGTCTGATGTAGTTGTTTGTAGTTCTGAATAATTTAAGAGAAAGATGTCTTCTTTATTTACCAAACATTTGTAAGTAAACCTTAAAACCCCATCATAGTAAACAGCAAATAATTTTCTTTACAGGGTCTTTTCTTTCCTCATGAAAAGGTGGGATTCTTGCCAGCCATTAATGTTTTCAGAAGATAGCTTCTGTTTTCTCCTTATTATATTTCAAACAGTAAAACATAAAAATTTGATGAACTTTCTCAAAAAAACCCCCAACTATCCAGGTTTGACATCTCTTGCTAAAACATCATTTAACTTCTTTTCAGCTGGAAAATAAAGGATGTAAGAAGGGAAGATCAGTAAACAGTGCTGAAATAAGAGGATTTCTTTTAAGAAAAAATCTCAAATGATTAATTGCTTCTGGAACCTTATTCCACTGCCTTTGGAGTCAGTGGGAGAATTTAACTTTTATTTTCCCCAGAGGGCAGTGGGGCTCACTCTGACTGCAGTCCCTCTTTGTTGTTGTGTCTATGATCTGCAATACGTTTATGTTAAAAACACACCAAACATTGAATTCAGAGTAAGTTTTGTACTTGGTAAAAGCTGTGTGTGTGCCTCCTGCAGATGCCAAAAAGTCCAGTTGTCAAGAAAACATCAGTTTTCCAGTTTGCTGAGGAATGTGGTTGTGGCTGTGTATCAGTTTCGTGCATAGCAAGTTCCGAAGACTTCTTTTTAAAAAGAAAAAAACCATCATAACTGGAGAAACCCAAATTTTAAAATGAGTGGTCATTAAGTTTTCCAAATTATTAATTGAGCTGTGGGTGAAACCAAGAGCAGGACAGAGAACTTCTCACTGTGAAGCACCGTCGAGGCTCGAACGTACCTTGCGTAAACCAAACAGGAAATTCTACAGGGGGGAGGAAAAAAGGGAATTAAGAACTCGGGTCTTGTTAATTGAGGTTTTGGCAAGCTGACCTTTTGGTCCTTTTTGAAAACCCCAGCGTGGGATGCACCGTGAGTGGTGCTGGAGTTCCTTGGGTTACCATCAGCTGCCAGTCTCTGCTGGGAGGGAGATGGTGCATTCCCTGAGGGCATCTGAGAGTATTTTTGGGGAGCAGCTTTTTTGGAGGACTGGATAGAGACTGGTCAGAAAGGAGCCTTCGGCAGGAATGGAGATGGAGGAGGAGAAAACTAGCAGTGTTGGTGCACACTCAGACATGGAAACAAAGACTTATTTCAGGGATGCAAAGGGATTTGCAAAACTGGGTTGTTAATGGATTGAGAACAAGCCTCAGAAAAACTAAGTGAAACCACAGTGGACCAGGGGAGTTACTTAAAAGTATTTTATTCATCTTGCTTTTAGTTTTACTATTCACAAGTGCCATGTTTTATGTATTTTGCTAATAACACAGAGCTCTGGAGTTTACAGTGCTTTTAGTGTTTAATGATACTCATTCTGAAGGAGGGAACGGGCAGCTCCTCCATCTCTCAGCGACTCAGGGTCTCATTGCAGTGGTAAGGCAACCCTGGGTTGGGGGCTGGAAATGAGCAAAGATCTGTGTCCCCTGAAGACTGAGGCAGAAGATGTGGTTTGTATTTTGAAGAGAAAGTGGCAGGGAAATATTCCCTTAAGTCTAGAAAAGGGTTGGCCAGAAACTCAGCTGGTGGAGCTCCTTGGTCATCCAGGTGTCTTTGTGGCACCTGAGAGGGGCAAACGTTACAGAAATTAAAAGGAATCGGAGTCAGGCATTGGATTATTCATCTCATGGCTCTGATGCATGACCTTTGTTTATAGAGTACCCAAGAACCAAGTCATATCACCAGATTGGCAGAGACAGAACTGAGATTATTAAGAAGCTTAAACAGGAGGAACACGGCAAAGATAAGCCAGTGCACAAGTGGGTCTGCTCACAGAAGCAAGATATCTGAAGAGTATGTGTTAAAATGAGCATCTTTAACTTAAATACACCTTACAAAGGTTTCCAAAATAAATTTTAAAAAAAGGAAAAAGCTAGCAAGGCAACTCTTACAGCTTTTGAAACGATTTACCTGCTCTGAGATGATGAGGATAGAGAAAAGATGCAATAGTTTCATCACCTGCTATAGGTGAAGACTCCAGAAATCAGCTTGTTGAGACATTTCTTTAGAACTGTGTGGGATTTAAATCAAGTTAGAAGACTTGCAACAGACCTTTGGAATTGATCTCAGGATGATGCTGCTCTGAGAATAAGGCAAATGAAAATAGGAGGCATTAGAGCCTGTTGAGAACTGAATGCTCTGGTTTTGGAAACATCTCAGTGGGTTAAAAGGATTAACTTTGGGGAATTGGTAGCAGAATCCAGTACTGGATTTGGTGATAGATGAACACTCTGAGTTGACGTCATAGATAGAGTTCTTCTCTGTGCCCTGTGAGAAGCAAAGAAATGATACCATGAGTGCAGAGTGAGATGTGCTTGAAATGTTAAGATGCCTGAGGCAGGGATGAAAAATCTACCTTTCCTCAAAGGAAAGATCCATCTGTGATAAAAGGGTCGTTTTGCAGCTTTGGAGACTCAGTCTATCAGAGGCACTCGAGAGAACTGGGGCAGAAAAGGTGTTTTCTCCTGCATGTGGTGGCTATAGCTGTAACTGTGAAGAGGAGGAACAGAGAGATGCTCTGGATATTCCACAGGATTTTGGCATGCCACTTCTGCAGGGAAAATCCCTGAAAGATACTGAACAAACCAAACCTGATGAGCTGAAAGGGGGGCACGTTGCCTCTCCCAGAGGATGGATGGTGGATGGCAGGACAGGGGGACTGAGAAAACTCGTGTTCATCCTAGATGAATCCAGAGAGGATTATGTAGGTCTCACTCCTGGAACTGCTGGTGTAGGAGGGAAAGAAAATGCCTGGTTTTGTCAGTTTATGTCAGAAACCTTGTTCATAAAGGGGAGAATTACGTGACTGAAGGAGATGTGCAAGGGAAAGCAAGGAAGGAAAACTTATGGAACTCATTAGGAAGAAGTTGTTCTTGGTTGGATTTGATGAGGGCAGGAAGAAGGGAGAGGAGGAAAATGGTTTCATGTCCTAATTTTCAATCAGGCAAGTGATTGATGAAGGCAAAAGAGGGCAGAGTGGGCACTGAGGAGATCATTCATAAACCCTTTAATTTCTGTTACTTCTCAGGTTTTTTTCTGTGCAGCAAATACATAATTACTGTAGTTTGTTCTAGTAAAACTCAGCTCTAGTATTAACAGTTATATTCTTGTGTCTTTGGGGTGTCTCCTTATGGAAGGGTGAAGAAAAACCCACATCTTACTTGAGTTCCTGCCAGGCAGTTTGTTAATACCACTAATCCGAGTGCTTCCATATGTGTGAAGTCTTGAGAAATCATTGTTAACTTGGACATATTAATCATATCAGCAAAGATAGGGAGGCCTCTGGGTGTGGGAGTGACCATTTATGTGACTGAAAGTTTGAATGAAAATGATTTTTCTAAGCTAAACTATTCCTCGGTTAAAAAGTGACAATGGGTGAACAAAAAGAAAAAAAAGGTTTTGGAAAAATTGGAATTTGTGATCTTGACCAGAGACAGAAAATATAATTAGGCTTTGCTTTGGTTTGGTTTTGTGGCGGATTTATTTGCACATTGAATCGTGAGTTACCAGCTTTTGAAATAATGAGAAATCAGAGGGGGAAAGGAAAATTTTCTGTGCTTTCAGGCCAGCGACTCAAAAGCAGAATTAGACGCTTTGCTGGGCTTGTAATTGTGTTTTAAGCAAAGAAAATTTTCCCGGTTTTAGAAGCTAAATGAAGTTGGGAGCAATTTGCTGTATGATACGGAATACAGTGATTCAGCATTCGCGGTGGGAGCTATTTATAGTCGCTCTATTTTTATTCAAAGCTAAACAATAGCACTGAATTTCAGGCAGTTGGACCAGATGCTCAGGAAGGTCTCTATTGAAGGCTGAGGAAAATATCGTCTTGCTGGATCTTGAAAGCTGAACCCGTGAGGTCCTTCAGCATTACAATTCCAGTGCTGTCCTCCAAAGGTGAAATCCAGGGCTGCGCTGGGAAGCTGCACTGGCAGTGTCTCCCTAAAACATAGTTTGCATCCGCTGTCCAGGGGCTGTCGGCGTTCTTTGGTTTTTTTTATCTGAAGAATTGAGCAGTGTGATTAATCCCTGTTTATTTTAACCACCTCTTGCAGGTTTTCGTGGCTGTTCTGTTTCCTGTTGCTGCAGCCAGCGTGGATCCGGATGCCGCGGCTACAGAGGCTTGTTACTCTCTCATGCTGGATCCCTCAAATCCAAGAGCTACTTGGCAGTTTCCAAGGCAACCACCTGTGGAATAATTAAAAAGGATGACGTGCTAGCCTGCCAGATATAAGGAATTCTTGCCTGGAGAGAGCATTTCACTTTCATCTGCCTCGAAGAATCAAATGTGCTTCTGCCAGCAAAGTTAAGGTAGTGCAATTAAAAAGTACTGATTTATTTTCTGGAAGTACTGAAAGTCTGAGGTGGAACAACAAACATTACCCGACTGTATATTGTTGGAAAATTGCCACAGTTCATATTTTGGGTATATTTAAACATAAAATCCAAGAGAAAGGTGGTGATGGCAAGCAGTGTGGGTGAACACTGTTTTCTGTAAGTAAAACAGTTGCACGGACTGTTTTGCGCTTTGTACCGTCTTCCCTCAGATGATTTTAAGCTGGTAAAGGACTAAAATGGAGCATACATTAGTGGGAGCATAAATATAGGAAGTGCAGCCTTCATGCCAAGTACACTGAGATTTCTTTGGCATTCAGTGAAGTGATAGATATAAAAGGAATGTAGGAGTGGGCTCACTGCAAAATGACAGTCGGAATCAGGGATCGATCTTCATCCCAGAGCCTAAAGGGGTGGGCAGTGACTAAATCCATGTTTAAACTGATAATCAGGTTTAGCCGCTTTGGTGGAACAGCAGCTAAAAACCATTTTGAAGCCCGTCTTCCCAGATTCAGAGCTGAAATTGCATAGTGGAAAAAACAAAATATTAAGTGAAAGAACCCCATTAGAATAATAAAGAATAATAAAAAATGGTGAATTCCTTTCTGAAAGTTTAAAATGTTGCTACAGAAGTTGGTGGCAAAGCTGTTAGGCTTTAGATAACTGGAAAAGTTCTTCTCCAAGTAGAATATGTTACTGGATGTATCTGCTTATTATATCTTCCTTCTCTGCCAGTCATTCAAATATAGTTGAATAGAAAAATATTATTCATTTCTGACAATGGAGTTAAATGGAGAAAACCACATTCCCATTCTTCCCATAGTCCAAATAACTGCTCAGTTAAGTCTGGTTACCTTGCCTGATGCTCTTGCACGGTTAATTTTAGGCGTGATGCTTTTGTATAGTTTATTTTAAGCAAAAAAAAAAAAAAAAAGGCTCTGAATTTTGAAGTAGAAATATTTGGGATGCCATCTGGGCTTTACATAATAAATTTTCCCTGCCAAAATGTTTGTGGGATTCTGTTGGGATGTGGATGGGATTTCACATTCCAGCCCTTCCACAGCACAAGAGGATCATTGTTTTTTAGATACGGTGGGTCCAAGAAGAAATAAGAATTGTGTGGTGGCAGCCCTGTGATTTGAGGGAATACAAACAGAATCTCTCCAGTAACCACTGACACCTTTTACAGCTGCTACCCAGTTTCAGAAGCGAATACTTGCAGGTACCAACTGAGTACAGCTGCAGTTTTCCACCCTAATACTTGATTTCCAGTTCATTGGTTCATTGTTCACTACATATTAAATGCCAAATTGTTTTTCTTTTTGAAGTAGTTCTTCAGGCTGTTCAGTTCCTTTCAGTGTGGAGCTGAGGAAAGTGTTGGTTCTTTTTTTTGAGACAAATGCTGTTTTCACATGAGAAGGGAGTGTTCTGGCAAAGCATCTGCATCAAACACAGTGAGGAGGCTACAAAATTGAGACCCTGTGCAAGTACAGTAAAGGTAGTTGGTGTGTGTGAATCCAAATCTTTCCAAGAAGCATAAATAATTCTCAAAGGTGGAATTGGATAGTTGTGAAAGAGCATATTGGGTGTATTTGTGTGAGCCTAACGTAATAGCTGGGTAGCAGTTGGGTGAAGTATTGCAGGATTCCCAAGGGTGTGCACAGAGAAGTTTCATCTTGGATACTCCTAAAAAACATACTAAACACACAGGAACCTCCATTTTTCTGTTTCGCCTTGAATACTGTGGGTGAGAGTCTTCTCCTGAAGCTCAGATGTCCAGGTTCTGCTGAAGCAGATGGTGAGAAGAGGGATGAACAGCTCCCTGAAGGTCCCTATTCCAGGGATGACTTGTCCCTATGAGGATGCCTCTAGGAAAGAACCTGTCTCTCTCTCCATGGATAGTTCAGCCTGGACCACTGGTTTAGCCTATTTGTCTGACATTGCAAAACTTCTAAGTGTGTAAATAAATGTATTTGTATATGAAATTCACCTCTGCTTTTTCCTCCATATTTCATTCCCAGCCAGAGCTTCCCATGCTCAGTGGAGTTGCACTTGATTCCTGGTACAACCCCCTTAACTCATCCTCCTTCTCCCAGCTCAGTCATTTGACCCTGGCAGTTTTTCCAGGCTTCATCTGCAAGCTTGGAGTTCAGTATGGAGGGTGCTGGAGAGGCTCGTGGAGTTTGTTAACATAGTTTCTAATAGAAATAAAAACATCCAGGCTAAATTTAGGTGGCTGGGCTGTGTGAAGGAAACTACCATGACTAGCCAGAATTGAGTTCTGATGTTCTGTATACAGGTTATGTTTTCGTAATCTTTATCCCTGGGAAGTTTTACAGGACTGAAGGGGAATAGAAGCTCAGGAGTATAGTGATTTCTTCAATAATATTAATCTCTTAAAGTGATTTCAATATGTGTCAACATAGAAGTTGTTTATGTTGCCTTGGCTATTAAGAATTAGTGCTGTGTGCACCCAGAAAAAGTAAAATTTTCCTTGTGCTTCACTTTCTGTAGCAGAAGATTTATGTTATGCTCCATGTTGGAGTAATTTGATGTCTTTTTGAATGGAAAAAAATCAGAAATGCTGATATGATAGAGATTATTTTGATGCTGTGGTTAAAGGTTTCCCCTATTTTTATACCATCAGAACAAGTGTATCAAGACTCAATTACAGTGTGGTAGTGTGTCATTAAAATACCCATTAATTTTGTTAAGTAGATAGGACTGTTTCCTAGAATAGGTAGGACTTTAATCTTGTTGCTTGGAAATCCAGGTAATTTTGCAGGTTGGGATTTTTCAAAGGGAGTTTTTCTTCTTAACAAGAGGAGCATGTAGTGAAAATGTAGGGGAAACAAGCAATAAGCAGCAAGTCACCTTTCAGTTAGTGGAAGAGGGAACTCAAATAATGAATGGACCCTTTTGTCTAGGCTTGATTTTCCTTTCAAAAGGAGGGAACTGTTTTGCTGCGTTTTGGTGGATGAATGGGATCAAAGCTGCATTGCAATGATAATGGTTTTGCAAATAGAATTATCTAAGAGATGATTGATAGACCTTATGCTTAGTCACCAGATCCCTCTCCCCTCCTCCAGCTGCTGCTGCTGTGCAGTTCGGATACGCTTTTCCAGTTTAGTTCAGAGGATTTTCCCTGACAGATTACACAGAAAGAGTAGAATAAAAAGGTCTGACAACTTTACTGTTATTTTAGGGACCTTGTTGATCCCTCTTTGAAATCAGTGAAATAGCTAAGAAGATGTTTGGGGTTTTTTTTAGCAGTGGAGTTGTTGGTATTAGTCTGTTTAGAGCTCCCCCTTTGTGATGTGATAGTGGATGATGTGGTTTGTGTTGGCATAGCTGTAACAGGCAAGGAAGAGGTGCTGACACTTGACAGTTCTTTGGGATATTATACCTGTGGTACAGAGAATGACTCACAGAGAGGTAGTGAAGGTAAGAGTAGGAGAGCAGCTCTTCTTATACACTCATCTAGAGCACTGGTTTGTCTCCAGCCATGCCCACAGGTGGGTTTTTGAGGAGCACGGGAAGAAAATGAGAGTAGGATCCTCCTTCTGCACACTCTTCATTCTTCAAAAATCAGTAGCACAGGGATTTACTGAGGTGGATGTCTCTTTCAACAGGGATTACTGGACTTGTCCTTTGGAATTCATTAATGAGAAGCATTAGGAGGTGTAAAACTCTGTGGTTCTCCAGCCTACCTAACAGGGCAGCTTGTTCAGTGAGCAACCATATTCTTTTGTTTAGTTTAGAACCAGAACTCCATAAAAAAATCCACTTTTTGCACTGGAAATGACTTAAAAAATTCATACATACTCTCTCCATGACAATCACAGTTTTCTAGACCTTAGCCTTCTTGAAGTATTGAGTCAGTTTGGATCCTGCTGACATCTACATGAGGTAGAACCACTTTCCCCACCCCCAGTCATCCTATGTCACACTTAATTTCATTGAGATTCCTCCTGAATTCATTGATGTGTGTTTTATGTCCAGTCAGTAATGCACACACAGTCCTTTTTCAGTTTTTTCCCACTCATTTACTGCTTTTGCTACTGTGAACAACTTCAGTATCATCAACAGATGTTGTCATCTCACTGTTGAGCCCTTTTCATGTCATTTATGAATTCATTGAACAGTGCTGGGAACAGATCCCAGCTCAGATCCTTGTGGAGAGAAGAGCTGAAATGGCACCAAGTCCTGCCAAAAGCAGAGAGTGGGTTTGCCCGCTGCTGCACGTGGCACAGCTGAATTTGTAGTAAAATCGCCGCGTTGTTTTGGTACACTTAAAAAATCTGGAGTAATTGTTAAAATATTTGGTAGGAACGGATAATTTCATGTGTAAGATACAATGTCGTCCTTCATCACGGAATCCATGATGTCTGCAAACGGCCTTTTAAGATCACGAAGCCCAACTGTATCAACCCAGCACCGCCACCACCACATTCACCACTAAACCATGTCCTCAAGTGCCACAGCCATGTTTTTTGAACACTTGCAGGGGTGTTGCCTCCACAACTTCCCTGGGCAGCCTGTTCCAGGGCTGCATTATTTGTAATTCCACCTTTGAAAGATATGGAGGGGAAGGAATTCAGGAATTCTCCTCTTCGGGGTGACTGAGGATGATGTTTATATTCAAAAGGGGCCAGACCTGCTTTGCTCACAGCATTTTTCATCTTCTGAGTTCCTAGTCTCAAAAGCAGCTTGGTTGGAAGTTGCTGGTTTTTCACTCTCTGCACTGACGGTATGTAGAAAATAATGTTGAATAAGGTAAATTAAGCAATTGAATAAATCTTCACAATCATAAATACACAGAGGTTTTAGATGATCTGATGTAGGAAATTGCCTTCACAGTAGAACTGTTACTTGTTCCTGTTTTTCAACATCAACATAGCAAACTTGTAATGCATAACTGAGCCAGATCTGAAGGACCTGTAGCATGAAATAATTTTTCTCATGGTAGCCTTTAGCTGCAGCTTGGGGAAGTGTCCAAGAACAGGGAATGTAGTTCTGCTTCCCACGGCAGAGCCGCACGTCCTCCCAGCAACCTGGGCTCCGGGAGTCCTGAACCACAGGCTGTGTCGCAGCTCCGTGTTTGCTTCCATGGACTTGTCCTGTGGGAACACACTTTGCTGTCCCTGGTGTCCCAGGGCTGTGAGGTGCACGGGTTGTGCATTCAGCTTGTGAAAAAGGCTTCATCTTTCAGAGGTGTTTGCGGGATGCCTCTGTCTCTTGCTTGAGTGGTGCTTTGGTGTCTGATCTCTCTTCAGTCCCTTCTTTTGGAACTTTGCTTTATTTCATCCCTCCCCGTGTGGGAGCTGCTCCCCAAGTCTCATCTTCACTGTTCCATACCCTGGTCTGTTACCCCCTTCCTAAGATGGGAGACCAAAACTCTGCAGAGTTGGATATGAATGTGCTGCAGTGTCCCAGTGTCCCACTGCTGCTTCCTCTTACCTTCTCTGTTCATTTCCTAATTACTCCTGAAATTCTGTTTGCTTTTTTTGCTGCTTCTGTTATTGACCCCTGTGAAAACTGTATTTTCTCAAAGCTATCTGCAGTAACTCAAGGTCTCCCCTAATCAGAAAAAACTAATTTAGAAACCATCATTTTCTTCGTGGAGTTGGCTGATTTTTTTTCCCCCCCCCACAAATGCAGGGCCTTGGAACTAATCTACTTGAATTTCATCTTCTGTTTTCTGTCCCAGTCACACTGTATAGTAACAAGTTGGACAAAAAGACTGAGGATAACTGCTTTAATGCACTTGCTGGTTTATCTTTAATAGACCTGTGACCTCAGTGTGTGGCCTTTCAGCATAATTTACTGTTCAGTTAAATACGAGAGGTTTAACTCCAGGTCTGTACAGGACTCTGCTTTTGTGCATGTGTGGATATGTTCTTAGCATATCAGTTATGTCAATAATAAGACCTCCCTCCTTGCTGCACTACAGCTGAATTTTCTTTTAGGAACTTTTGGAGAAGTTGGTAATTTTCTGGGAGTGCTTTCAAAGTCCTCATGTCTGTGACCTGCACATTGCAGTCCATCAGTTGGTGTTTTTAGTGTTTTGGTTTCCTCAGAAATCTGATACGCGTGCTCCTGGGTGTGTCATTCGTGGTAGGCTTTGGCAGTGACGGTTCTCAGCGGCCCAGAGAGGATCCTCTTCCCTTGTCTGCTCCATAGATAGTGCTGGAAGTTCCCTAAACTTTATGTACTGAACAGGGAATTCATTTGGGTTTTCATGCGGCAAAGAAGGACTTCTGAGTTTTCTTCCCCCTCCCCGCGACTTTGTCCTGTTGAATTTTTACCTTTTTGTCCCCTGTTTTCTTTCTCATAAGACTTTGTTATAAACTTCATCCTTCTATTGTATTTGATAAAATTTTCTCTTAGCACATAAGTTCTTGATATTATTTCTTTTTTTTTGAAGTTGAAATACTATGATTTTGCATTTAGTTTGTTGAAGTACTTATTTTCTTTCCCGGCATCTTTGTATGACTTCTCTTTTTGAAGGACATCCTTTCTTAATGTGGCTTTTTGTTTAATTTTTTTAAGTTGCACTTACTCTGTTCTTAAGCAATATAAGGTCTTTAGCAAGCTGTCAGCCCCTAAAAACCTTCACCTTTTTGCCTGTTCTTTTTAGTTTGCTCTAATGAAGCTTCCTTGTTCCTTAATCACAGAGTGCTTGAGGTTAGAAAGGACCTGATGAAGGTCATCTGGTCCAACACTCCTGCTCAAGCAGGGTTTTTTTTTAGTTGCACAACTAAAAATAGAGAAAACTACTGTTTCAAATACTGAACTTGAGTGCTTTGTAATCAGCAACGCAGCCACTTTTCAGCAGTGAAGATCCCGTACACAGGTCAGGACTTTGGCAAGTCTTGGTTCTCTCATGGGTTTTCAGAGTTGTTTGAAGAAGTGGTAATTAATGGTATCTTAAAAATGCAATTTTTACATCACGGTGACTACACTAAGGGTTTATCTGTCTCCAGAATCCCACAGTTTGGCTACCTTAATCTCAAGAGGTGAGGTTTGGCACTGATAACTTTCTTCATCTACCTTCGTGGTAGAATGGTTTGGGTTGGAAAGGACCTTAAAGATCAACTCATTTCAACCCCCTGCCATGGGCAGGGACACCTTCCACTAGACCAAGTTGCTCCAAAAAAACTGTCCAACCTGACCTTGAAGACATCTTGAAGGTGTGGGGCATTGGTTGTTTATCTTCCACTTCAGGCTGGAACTGGGAAGCGTCTTGGTCCTGCTGAGCTGGGGTTTGTGTCTTTCTTACTGTGGTTTTTGTTAGAAGAAGGTTTGATCTTCATGAACTTCCACGTATTTAGAGATAGTTAACTCAGTGAGATGAGGTAATGTGGATCCTACCAGAAAATTCCTCCATATGGATTTGTGGCTCTCATCCTTATGGAATATTCTGCACTATCCAAAATAGCACCAGGCTACAGCGCAGTGGTGGATGCTCTTCCAGCCGGTGAAGCTGAATGAGCAGTTTGGTTCTTCCTACTGTCACTACTTCTTTGGGGGTCAGATGAGCTGCTGTCTGCATTATCTAGACACCCAAAATGCTTATTGACCTATTTACACACTTGAAATAGAGAGAATTAAATCCCACCCTGGTATTTCAGTGATTCGAGCTGGTAGATTTTTCACACGTGTAAAGAGTTTTAGTCGGTCATTGTGATGCTTAAGAAAGAATGACCTGGATCCCTGTGGCTTGGTTAAAAGCAAGGAGAAGGCTTGCAGAGTCTCTTCAGGTGAAAAAGGATTGTAGTTTTGTGGGTGACCTGAAAAGATAAAATGAGAGTGGGGTTTAAAATTAAACATAAAGATAATGTAAAGGTAACATTGATTGCAAGAACGCCTCGGTTTGACTTGGGTGGTTGGTAGTTTTGCCTATTTTTCCTCACTCTTAAAAGTAAATAAGTGAAAAGTCTGCAACCCAGAGAAGGGATCAGATACTGCATTTCTAGCAGTATATATTCCATTTCAGAGACTGTTTACAAGAGCATGCGGTGACAGGACAAAGGGGGAATGGCTTCAAACTGACAGAGAGGAGTTTTAGATTAAATATTAAGAAAAAAAATCTTTCCTGTCACATTGGTGAGGCCCTGGCACAGGTTGCCCAGGGAAGCTGCACCATCTCTGGAATTGTTCAAGGCCAGGTTGGACAGGGCTTGGAGCAGCCTGGGCTACTGGAAAGTATCCCTGGCACTGTCCCTCCCACACCATGGCAGGGAGGTTGAAATGAGATGAACTTTAAGGTCCCTTCCAACTCAAACCATTCTATGATTCTGTGAAATGAGGAAAAAAACCCCAACATATTCAGCAGAAGAACTTGGGTGAGATGAATCTGTCTTTAAAGGTCAGATTTAATTTGTGTGTTACCTCTTTCTGATAGTTCTGTGTGGTCAGTGGCAGCATCAGTTGAGCTGGTTTTGAGTTTTTAAGATGAGTTTGTGTCTGGACTTACTCATACACTACCAAAAAAAGGAAAACCCAGCCCTAGCCCTGAAGTGGATCTTTTTCACACATTAGTTGTTAGTGGTTGTTCATCCAAATGACTGATCTGACTCGCTGGAAATTTTGTGGTGCTTTTTACCCTTGATGTTCTGAGATTGCAGTGCTCAGGTTTGTGTGGGTGAGTGGACAGTCCTGCGTAACTGTGCGAACACAGGCTCGTAAGCAGCCTCTGGGCTGAGGTTACTGAACTCTTTCTGTTCCCTTCTGTTCTGTCTGCAGCTTCCTCGGTTTTTGGCTCTGCAAAAATGCAGACTGGTCTAAAAACTATGTAGATTACATAATGCAGGGCTGGGGTTTATTTCGGCTGAGTGGTAGGTGATCTCAGTTCAGCAGGTTTGAAGTGCTTTCCTGCCCACCAAACCTTAGAGCAGGTGTTTGCTTCAGCAGTGGCATTCACTGATCCCTCGTTGTTATGTTAATTTGAGGAAAGGCAATATTTTTCTGGAGGACTGAAAGGTGCTGAGAGCTCACTGTTTGTTTGTTCCCATCAAATAAGCGTGGATTGAATACAAATGTTCATGGATGGTGTCAGGAGGGAGAGGATGAGGGGTGTTTTCAGTTAATGTCTGCCAAGAATTAAGGAAAATTAACACAAAATTCTTGTGGTTTGCGAGAATACTCACTGGTGGAGTTGTCTGCTGCACAGATGAGGGCTAAGCAGGGTACTTGGGATAACTGATTTGAAATGAGGGTTCACGCACAAATTGCAGGGAGATGTTTCAGGGAGCGATCAGGTCAGTGTTTATTCAGAGAGTTTGTTTCCTTCAAGTTGCCTGTTTTCACCTTCTGTAAGGTCCTAAGGGTTATTTCAGGAGTGATGTTTCTAGTGTTGTCTATTTTAGACACCTGAAGCAGGATTTCAGGTTCTGCTGAGGTGTTGGCAGTGGTACAACACGTGTCTGGTTTACAGTAACTCCCTTTCATGTTTGTAATGCAAATACCATCCCTTGCAGATCTCCAGAGCTCTGGTTCCCCTGGAATCCAGGGCTTCACCCAAGCTTGCATATTGAAAGGTGGTATCCCATCTAATCCCGCTGGATTAAGATTAATCTCTTCTGGATATCTGATTTTTGAAGTGAGGTGAGATTTATCCAGAGTCTCTTAGTTGCTGGAATAATTCCAAACAGCAAGTAGTAAGATCTTATCTTCTTTTTATCATCGTGGTTGTAAACAGAGAACTTAGGCTTCCTTCATAGTTGTTATTTCTTGGTGTTCTGCCATAAAAAGCAGAACAGTCTAAAGATAATTGTGCAAAGGAAACTTGGTGCTCAGTGTGGAGGGGTTTTTGTGTTGGTAGAAGAGGATGAGCATCCTAAAGACTTCAGTGTAACTCACTTGAAAAAAAGCTTGATTTGGTATATAAGCAGTTTTTTAGAATGATGCTGCTTCTCTTCCTTGAAGCTCTTCCAACTGAAACACACACTGCCATATGCTGCTGGAATACCAGCACACGAACTGGATTAAAATATAAATGAGCAGAACTGCAGTTTGAGGCTTTAGTTCTGCAGAGGGATTCATTTTGGGTCCCCTTTTCACTCTACAAAAGACCTAAAATTAGTTTTCCCACATGCCTGTGCAAAGCATTTCGGAGGCTTTGGGGTCTGAAATGAGGATGAAGGGCCTGAGAGGGAGAGAGAAGAAACTTCTCCAATTTTTTGGTCCTAATGTAGGAGCAGTAACAAGTGACTTAGTGCCAGTGTTTCTCCTATAGCAGATAGTCACAGGGCAAATTTGATAAGCAGCTCAGGAACCTTGGATAATGCCCTGGACATCCAACCCTCTGGTAACTCCCAGAGCTGCAGCCATAGTTTCACATTTGCCTTTATTTCTGCTCTTTACTTAAAATAACTTTTAAGGCGTGAATATATTTAAGTGCTACATAGGATTTGGACTTCTTAATGTGTGTGTTTAATCTTTTTAAATCCGCTTTTGTGTTTTATGAGAATTTGTGGACCGTATAAACATGTTTTTTAATTGAGAAGAGATAGTTCAGATGCCTCGTTTTTGTATTTTATGTAGATATTTGCGAAGGAAAAAATGCACAGTCTCTCAGCTACTCTTCTGAAAGTTGTTTTCAGCCAGAGTCATAATGAATAATAATGAGCAATAAATTAACAGAGCTGTTTGTTGCTGTCATTGATGGGGAAGTGCTCCTGCTGATTTTATTCCATGTGCTGATTCCATAGTGGTTGGTGCCATGATCTCAGCAGAAAACTGATGTGTTTCATTAAAGCCATAGATATTAATTTTAATAACAACAGCAAGTAATCTTGAAAAGGCTGGAAAACTATGATGCAACATCTAGTACTTTTTCTCCTTTTTTTTTTTTTTTTCCTGGTGTTTTTTTGATTTTTCTTTCCCTGGATAAAGAAGACCTGACAGGAATTCATGGAAGCTATTAACAACATTCCTGACCAAGTATTCAGGCACAAATAGGCCACTACTATTTCAATAATTGATAATTAATGAGACTTTTATTTATAACACTTCGAGTTCTTTTTATGTGCCTTCTGGGTTTTTTTTGGAAGGGGGAGGAATGTCAGACAAATTTCTGGCATTTCTGTGCTACCTTGGAGACTAGAAAATGTTTCATTATTGGCATCTGAGATTCTTATGTAACTTGGTATTTCTGGGAACAAGAATTTTAAGAAAAATGCTGAGCAGTTCAAATCTTCTCATAAAATTAATAGATTTAGAACCACTATGCTAAACACTTCTGTGATAATTTCCCCAGAAATTCTAGTGTTCCAAGCTCCTGGAATGCATTTATTTTGCCTGGACTGCATCCTCAAGGAGTTAAAAGTCCAGTGCCACGGAGTAAACAACACACTGGCAGTTTTTACATAAAAACAGTATCTTTGATTTAGCAGAATATTAAAATGGAATAAAAAGGAAGTGTGAGGAGAAGGTGAGGTGAGTTGTTTCCTCCACATTCTAACAGGACAAGCCAGGTAAGGACTTTCCCTGCTTTTCTCCTGTGAAGCACTGTGGCTTATTTTACCCACTCTGTTCAAAGCCCTTATTATATTCAATAGAGAGACCTTGATTAATTTTTTTTTTCATTTTAAAGGAAAAATGGTGGCCTGCTTCTGTTGCCTGCTGTGAGGATTTCCTGATTCTTAAGTAGATTAGAAATTGCCATATTCTGTTACCTTCTTCAGGGCACAGAGAGTCTGACACAAGAATCCACAGATTCAGGATGACTCAGAATTAAAAATGACTCAGTTATGCTTTACTCAGTCTAATTTTATTATTTTTTTTTTTAATACGGAGTTAGAAGAAAGAGTATCAGAGCTTATATACTTTTACTTTCTGTGTCTTCCTTGGAGAATTTCTTCTGATGTTCTTCATTTCTCAGGGCACATTTGTGGTGCTGGTCAGTTCATTCCCTTTGCTCCCCTTTCCTCTTGGAATGCTCCGAGCAAGGTGTCAGCGATGGGCTCTGTGCAGGCTGGCACAGCCACCCAAGGAGGTATAACATGTGCTCCTAAAAGCCTCATCTTTTCCTGGATTACTGAACTGGCTGTGCTGTCCACTTTGGTTCCTCCACGTGCTATCAAAACTTTAGTCAAAAAATTCAGGTTCAGGAGCTGCAGAAGGGATGGCAATAAAAAGTGTTTGGATGATGGAAGGGCTGGAAAGAGAGGACTGTGTCATGAAAGCAGTGAGCATATCTTTAGTCACTTCTGTTAATTGCTTTTTTGGCTAAACTAGTGTCCTTTTGCATAAATTCTCATCATATTCTAATAATATACAATCTGAGTAACTATTTATGTCTGCCCTAAATTAAGGTCTTATATTCTCTTTCTTTTCTCAGTCTTCTGTGTTACTTCCTGAAGTAATGAGATGCAAGTAATAATAGTAAATAGTAAATAAGGTATTTTCCATGCTTGTATTTATTCAGGTAAGTTTACCAAGGGGAAAAGCTGTCTTTAAAATGATTCTTTCAAGGCAAAAGAACACAGTTGATCTTGTGGGAGCACACAGCAGTAAGAATTACATAGCAGTAACAATGAAATTAAACACGAAAAATTAACCTCAGTGCAGTTTTAGGTTCCCATAGCTGGCTTTTAATAAAGGGCACGCAGTGTTAGGACAAGGGGGAATGGCTTTAAGCTGAAAGATCAGATTTAGGTTGGATATTAGGAAGAAATTCTTTATTGTGAGGGTGGGGAGGCCCTGGCACAGGTTGCCCAGAGAAGCTGTGGCTACCCCATCCCTGGAAGTGTCCAAGGACAAGTTGGACAGGGCTTGGAGCAGCCTTGGTCTAATGGAAGGTGTCCCTGCCCATGGCAGGGGTGATCTAGATGATCTTTAAGGTCCCTTCCATCCCAAAGCCTCCTGTGATTCTATGGAATTTTTAGATTCATGTGTATACCAGGCCTGTAACCTTCTCTGGCTTTCTGTAGAAGTTTTCCACAAAAGTGCATCTTGGAGGGCTGTTAGAAGCTCTCCGATCCTAAAACACCAAGTAATGGTAAATATTTAGCAGTTCTGTTGCTAAAAGGTGACAAGTTACTTCAAATTGGAGCTCGTTTGGCTTCCAGCTGTAATGTCTTGCTGTGCCTTTCGCTCCAGGGATTGCAGGGTTGGTTGTTATGTGTCATATTCACAAAGTACCTGTGAAAACAAGGTCACGGACTCATCTCCTTAATAAAGGACGTGTTTGGCCTGGCGTCACGGAGTCTGTGTCCCAGCCAGACCCACTCTTTTCTGAGCTCTTCCTCTGAACCCTTGCCAGTACTTTGGCTTCTTCTCAGTGTGGGTATCAGAACTGGACATGAAGTTCTAGCCTAGAATTCAGCTTGATTTGTTGCACGGACACTGACGGGTGATGTCATTCAGCCAGGCCCTTAATATGGTTTTGCCCTGCACTGGCCGTTCGTACCAGGATGATTCAGTACAATTCCTTCTGAGCTCTTCTGTGGGTAGAAAGCGTCCAAGTCACGGAGGAGTAGCCTGAATTCCTTCAAAAATGAGTGATTTCTGATTTGTTCAGGCTTAAAATCGGTTGTCTTTGACCCTCAAGCTCACTATGGACTGTTACTGTTTCCTCTGCCAATACTTCAGTTATCTACAAACTTAACTCTAAAGTACTTTTATAATTACTGTGTAGATTGTTTATAAAATTACCAGGGCCCAATCCCATGTCTGTTGTTCCTTTGTGTCACCCATGCTCTAATAGGGAAAGCCTGCCATCCACTTACTTTGCATAACAAAGGTGTTACCAGCTCTGGAAAAGATGAGGGGACTTGGGTATCCCAGGTGAATATTCTTACGGGCAGAATGAGTCATTTTGGTGTGGACTTTCAACATGTGGGTGAGTGAATCATCAGGTGTTGAACAGATTAATCTTTTTTAATAGGACACTCACAAGATAATGTTTTTCTCACTGAGACAACTTGTACCTGCCTAAAGACAATATTAGGGAGGCAGGAGGACAGTGACGCTATGTGCCTTGGAGCATGTTAATTTGGGAGATGATCCATGAAGCAGCCCAGTGTTGCTTTTCATAGTCCTTGGAATGCGTGGGGACTAGTGACCTTTAAAGTATTGTGAAGAGTAGAAGAATTTGGGGGAAAAGTAATAAAAAGTTGACAGATAGTTACGTAAGAAATTAAGTGAGAGTTTGGCTTCCCAATGTGCTTGTTTTATAAAGCAGTTGTAGGTTGTGGAAGATGAGCAAGGAGAAGAAGAACCATATAGAAGATGATGGATTGAAGCCTTGAAAGAGTCGGCTGAGGACTAGATGCCATGGACTTTACTAGTAGAGTTCTGGATTTTTGTTAAAACAGAGTTTGCTTATTACACCCCATGAACATCAACACAACATGAATTGTGCTTAGTGTTGGGTTTGACTGAGATCTTAAAATGACAGAGCAAAACCATCTTGCTGTTATGACTGATTTAGGATAGGAAACAAAGTACAGAATTCGGGCATGGGCAGGTAGGGTTTGAGGGCTTCAGTGAAAACTCACCACGAGTTTACGTGAAAAACTGGTGATTCTTTCCTAGAACTTGAGTTAAGGTTTAATTTTGTACCAATGCTGTGAGCTCAGGCAATTTTCTTTATAGGTTTCATTATAAAGCATTTCTCAGTAGGTGTCTTTTAGAGGGTTTTGAAGGGATAAAAATTATTGTAGAGAGTTTTGTCTGGACAAAAAACCCCCCAATTTTCTGAGCAGCTCAACTTTTTATCTAAGTCAGCACTGCAGGCTGGCAATACGTATTTTGGTCACCAAAGTAAATTTGAAGGGAGATGAATTCATTCATTGCAAATGAAGGTGCAGATGCTTTTAGAATCGGACCAAATATCTGTAAGTAAAAGCATCTTCTTCGTCCTTACAGACTTCTGAATATGGATTTCATACAGAGTGGAAGGGTTGAACACCAGAAGTGCAATAATAATAAAAAAAAAACCACACAACACCACCCCCACTCTTCACACCCCCCTCTTCCCAGCTGTCGAGCTCAGTGAATTTCACACCACGGTTGCAAGGCCAGAATGATTATGAATTGGGGTTAGCACAAAACCTAGCTATTTGAAAATTTTTACAGCATTTTACTGTAATGGAGAGGCTGGAATTTCTCCCAAAAACAAATCTGAAAAAAATGCACAAGGGGCAGGGAGGTCACACTTTGAAAACCCAGTTCGTTGTGACAGAAAATGGGATTTTTAAGCTTGTCTTTCAAACAGACCAAATTGTGCCTTGTCCCCTTGCACTTTGCCATTTGAGTTCTCATCTGCTCTGCGCTCCTTCGTGCTGACTCTGCATCCCTGGTTGCAGTACATTAAAAATCTCTCATGTAATCAACGTTTTTTTGACTGCTGGTTAATTCTTGACCTTCATTCTGAGTGTCCTTGGGCAAGGCCACAGGCTGTCATGACCAAATTCACAGGAGGTGCAGGATATGGTGAGCTTTTTTAAAATACTGAGCTGTGAAGAGGCTCTCTAAGGGAATATCTTTATTTGTGGTGAAAGTAATACACCGAGTTTTAACTGTGATTGCAGTCTTCAACATAGCTCACTCTAGTTAGCCCAAGGCTATAACATACTGCATTTTAGGATTGTAGCAATGCCATTAATGGGAATTTGTTTAGAGTGGGGCTGTATGCCTGAAGGAAGAAGTCCATAAAAAATTAAAGCCTCCTGCTTATGATGTGCTTGGTATGTGCTGTTATCTTTTGAGCTAACTAAACTGGGTGCTACAGGTGAGAGCAGCACAGCAGTTCTCTAAACAAGTCACTTCAGCCTTGAAAGCTACACTTGATAAGCTTTTGTTGGCCCCAGTAGCGTGCAGCTGGTTCCTACAAATGAGTTTTCATCTGTGTGCTCAGTGATTTACAGCTCTGAGTGTTGGAGCAGTGTCTCTGCTTTAAGGATGGCAGAAGATAACGTGGCTTTCAAGTATCCCTGCAGAAAGCAGAATTTAATGAAAAGGTTTGCAGTAGTTGGTGATAAAGATAACAGTCCAGTTCCAGGTCCTCAGTGCATGACCCCTCGCTCTGATCAGTGTCACCTTTCCTTATGTTGGCAACTTTCCTTTTATGTAAAAAGAGAGCAGACTTAGATTAAATGTCAGGAAGAAATCCTTCCCTGTAAGGCTATGGAGGCCCTGGCACAGGTTGCCCAGAGAAGCTGTGCCTGCCCCATCCCTGGAAGTGTTCAAGGCTGGGTTGGATGGGACTTGGAGCCACCTGGTTTAGTGGAAGATGTCCCTGCCCATGGCAGGGAGTTGGAATAAGGTGATTTTTTAGGTTCCTTCCAACCCAAACTATTCTGTGACTCTATGATTCTCTGATATATAATAATACACTTTTTAAAGACCATTTCTATTCATGGCAATATTAAGAGGTATTGTGTCAAAGAACAAATTCTTTTATTGCTGCAAAAGGAGTATTTATAGAAATAAGCTTCATGCCAGTCTCAGCTCCCTGCTTGCTGCCCTGTTTTAAAGGAGGTGTGAGAGCTGTGAATGCATCCTTCAGGGTTTCAGGAAAGCATTGATACTTCAGTTGGCTGTGCCAGAACACCTCAGTGTATGTTAAGATTTAGTAACATCCCCTGCAGACAAGTCAGAGTTCCCCAAGAAATGCCAAATGGAAGCCAAAACCAGTGGAAAGGCAGAAAAAAATTCATCATTACCATCACAGATCTAACAACCTACCTGAATTTTGCCCAGAAAACTGTAGTGGGGTGAGTTGGTGGCTTTTCTTCTTCCCACTCCTTTTGGCACAGCATGTTCTCCTGGGACCATGGACAGGAAAAGTGTTGTGTTCCATACAGGACTCTCTTATCCTGCTCTAATTATGCTCAGTGTGGCAGCTACTGCTCTTAAGAGCATGCTGCACTCATGATATAAAAAATTACTAGAGTTTAGCTTTTAATTTATTTGCCCTCCCATTTGGAAAGAACACTTGATGTGATTTCATACAATAAACCCCAACTATGTGAGCATCCACAGAGGTGATTTTCTAAATTTAAGATTTCCTTTGAATTTGTTCTTATCACAAATAGATTGGATTACTATGGGCTGTGTCAGCGTGAGTCACTTGTAAGTGCCTGTTAATCCAATAAACCTGAGCGGTTTCTTATGGAAATACTATTTTCTGATTTCTGTTTATATGATGATCCTGTCCTTGCTGAATCCACACTGACTTCACTGGAAATATCTCTTTGGAAAAAACTGGTATAACTTCATATGTTAATGGAAATTGCAGTGAAGCAGTAAAATGAAAAAAATAGCCTCAAGTAATTAATAAATGGTTTAGAAGTTCTTCGTGTCAACTTTATTAGGTATTTTGTAACAATACTGCCTGAAACTAAAAATAATCATCCTCAGAGGGGGTCGTTTTGCTGTGATGTTTTTTTTCCAGTTATTAACGTTGTTTTACTCTCCTATCATGTTTTCATACTATACTGCAAGTTGTTTACCTTCTCTTGTTGCCAGTGATGATGGTTGCATCACCCTGGGCTTTAATTTCCCACACATAAGATACTCAACTACTGAAAACTAAACAGTTAAGAAAAGAAAAGGAGCTGGCTTAAAATCTTAGCTTAAGCCTTTTTATGTTTTACTTGTGCAGCAACTGGTATTCAGTGGCAGCAGAAGGCAAAAGCTTTGCCTTTGGAATATTTGCCTGAAATAAGAAATAAAAAATCAGGATCATAAATGTTTTTCTAGCCTGAGATCCGATGTACTTCTGCACCAGAGAAGGTCTAAACACTCCTAAAAGCTGGCTGGTAAACCTGGTCCTTTTTCGAGCTAGAAAGTGCAGAATATAAAGATTTTATGTTATACATTGGGAATTTCTAGTGCTGAGGTGGTGGTTGGGGGGAAAATGCATTTACTAGAAATAGTTTGACAGAATTCAGTGTTTGTAACACGTGCAACAGCGCTGCTACTGTAAGGCACCACAATTTTCATAATCTTAAAATTTACATGCACGTACCAAGTTTCCAAATATCTTCCTCCTCTCTGCCTCCGCCGTTGAATTTTCTCATGCGTGGTATGAGGGATGGGATGCTGAAAATCCCTGGATTTTTGACGTGTTAAGACAGACTTCTCTAGATGTTGACTTGCCTACTTGATGACACGTGGAATGTTTATGGAGCCTGTGCAGTAAACGCTGCTGAGGGAGCTGGATCTGTAGTGCAGGAGATGAGGAATTACAAATCCCAATCCCTGGCGTTTTGCAGAGGCAGCTCAAGACTGGGAGGTTGAGATTTCAGATCTGTTAGTGATAGCAGCTTACTGGTTGCCACTCCAGATCCTAATTAATGGAGATTTCAGCTAATTTTACCAACTAAGCAGATGTTCTGGTCTAGTGGAAGGTGTCCCTGCCCACGGCAGGGGGTTGGAACTGGATGATCTTTAAGGTCCTTTCCAACCCAAACTATTTTATGATTCTGTGATTTCTCCAGAAGATACTTAAAGGAGTAGAGAGGCTACAGAGGGACCTGAGGGTTAACAGTGTCTAGAATAAAAGCACAAGAGAAAAGGGGAAAAAAAGCTGTGCATCATGTTGGTGTATTAAATTGAAGTCATTTGAAAAGTAGAAACAAGGACACAATTTAAAATTAATGTAAAAGCATATTAGAATCATAGGATGGTTTGGGTTGGAAGGGACCTTAAAAATTATCTTACTCTGTTCTTAAAAATTATCTTATTCTATTTTTATTCATGGGCAGGGACACCTTCCACTGGACCAGGTTGCTACAAGCCCTTTCCAACCTTGCCTTGGACGCTTCCAGAGATGGGGCATCCACATCTCATTAGATAGGGATTATGTAAAAATATAAGGTTAAAAACATGGATAACCAGCATTAATAGGGGACATGAAAAGACCTTGTAAATACGTTGGAAGTTGGAAGGAGTCAAGGGAAAATGCAGGTCTCCTCCTTAGCAGAGTGATGGTAATAAATAAGAGATACCACACTGAATAAACTGCTGGGTGTAATTGTCTAAAGGAACCAAAATCCCTTTGGACTCACTGTGGGAATAATTTTGGTAATTAACAGGTCTTATTTGAAAGCAGTGTATTGTGATTTTTCCCATCTGAGACCAGTGCAGACTCTGTAATTTTATTGGAAGCAGGATGTTTGGGCAGGTTGACTGAGAGGGTCAGAGGCAAAAGTTCTTCAGACATCAATAGCTTAAAAAGCAAGAATTTAAAACCGTTTATATAAGTATATTCAGTGCTGTGGATTGGACAGTTTAGGTAAGGCCAAATTGCTGTATCTGACCTAAATGGGCTGTGTGGCAAAAAGAGCAGTGTATGGATAGATGTTGAGTGTGAAGTTGTGGTCTGAAACCTGCTCAGACCTTTTTTCTTTAAAGTCAGGAGTTGCTAAGGCTTCTGATCCCAGGGCTTTTCTGGGGGAATGTGAGACAATAAAAGTGCTGCTCTTAAGAGGAGAGTTTTTGTTTTTAAATTTCTTTGTGGTCAGGAATGTGGTACACATTACCAAGAACTGGGTTTGAAAGTTCTGTTCCCTTCCAAACACAGTAACCATAAGACCAGAAATAGGGATTTCTTTTTTTTTTTTTTTTTTTTTTTTGTGGTCTGTGACACAAAATACTCCCACAGAGGTATTCAGTGTCAAGAGAGGACTCTCACCCCAGGTATGTGAAATAAGGCTGAGTTTACCCAGTAGGTTTTACTGGTTTGTATGGAATCATAGAATGGTTTGAGTTGGAAAAGATTTCTAAGATCACCATGTCCAACCATCAGCTTGACAGCACCACCATGTTCACCACCAAACAACATCCTCAAGTGCCATATCCACAGGAATGGTGACTCCACCACTTCCCTGGGCAGCCTGTTCCGATGCTTGACCACTCTTTCCATGAAGAAATTTTTCCTGATACCCAGTGTAAACCTCCCTTGGCACTACTTGAGGCCGTTTCCTCTTGTCCTGTTGTCCTCTTGCCGTGTTCATCCTTCACCAGGAGTATCTATCCTGTTTGCTGTCCTAGGAATCAGTCTGTATGGAGTCCTTCCTGGACCTGAAAAAGGGAATCCAGTCGTACCACGTGTGTTGGTTTTCATGGCACATTCAATGTCTGTGTCCTGCTACAACGTGGATAAACTTTCCTGCAGGCGGGAATGGCATTAACCTGTTCAGCTCCAAGTACAGTCAGGCGAGCAGGAAACTCAGGCTGAACAGAAGATGTTTGGGGAAGCAGTAAACATTTTGCTGATGGAGTATTTGGGAGTATATATTGAGGGTAGAGCTTGGTCCTTAATTCAAGTCTTCTGGATGAGGTCAGTGGAAGGACAAAGCTCATGGTGTAGGTCAGGTCGAGAGAGGAAGCCTTGCAGCAAATATTTTTATGTACAGAGCTCCAGCCTGTACATGCTGGGGCTGTTTAACACCTGGGAGGGAGGGCTGAACCTGCTCTGCAGTCTGAGATTTCTCACTCTGCTCCCAGGAAGAATATGCTGTGAGGGTACCTTTTACCAGCATTACATATTCTAAAATTAAAGGTTCAGTTAATAAGTCACTTTAACAACAACAGCAACAACAAAATTGCAGTCTGTTCCTTGGGCTTTGTGCAAAGCTGATGTTCCCTAAGTGCTGCATACTCAAATGGAATTATCTATTTTCTTCTGGGAGCGAGAGATCCAATTTCTGTGCCATTTTACGAGATAGGTTTGGTACTGGCTGTTTATCAAACATTTGAGAGCACTGCGGGGAGGGAAGGGGGTGGAAGAAAAAAAACCCAAGAAGTAGTAGCAGAAGATGCTTTAGTAGTTAAGTACTTCTTTTGTAGGAGAATTGTTTCCAGGACAACAAGGATGATGGAGTTACAGAGTGAGTGTATGTTTCCTTTCCTCTTCTACTTGTTACTAATCAGTGAGGTAGGAAAACCTCACTCTGTACTGGAGTTATTACATCAGTTATTTTTAGTCTGTCCTGGGTTGTCTACGTGGCTCTTTTCAGCTATTTAAGAGGTACCTGGTATGCAAGAAAGCATATTTGCTTTATTATTTTTTAAGATCACAGGTATTTTAAAAAAATCAAAATCTGGACCTTGAACAGATCTGTTTGGTATTTTTTTGTGTGTGTGTTTGTTTTTCAGAGAAATAAAACAGCTTTGTGCTTTTAAGTTTCAAGCTCATCTTGCTGGTGAGATGTGAATTTCTTTCACTGTTTGCACAGAATTTTTCCTCTGTTGGTATAATACATATTTTTTTTTTGTATATACTAATGATATACTGTCATGCAAATGAATTTAGAATAAATTAGAGTATTAATTTTCTCCTAGAGTATATTCAGCTGTAGGACTCCATTGTGAGATCTATTTTCAACTAGAGTTTGGAATTTGGAATAAGAAGGCACTGAATTAAATGTAGTTGCCAATTTTAAAGGGGCACAGCTCGCATAAAATCACACCCATCTCCAAAATATGTTGATCTATTTAAAATCTGGAGGAGTATGATGAAATCTGTGCTTGTGTGGTTTTCCTTTGTATATTTGATTGTACTCTGAGCTTAATTTTTTTTCTGGATTGTTTTTTTTTTCCTGCACAACAACATTTTGAGAAAGAAAACTCTTTTTCTTTTTTTTTTTCAAACCCACAAATATTGCCTGGGCATTTTATAAGCCCCCGCCAAAAAAAAAAAAAAAATAGTGGCCAGGTCATTAGTGAAAAACACACTTTGTGAAACTCTATTGTTGTGGTAAATTAAATAGCTTGAAGTTTAACGGTGCCCCTTATAAAGGAGTTTGATGATTTCATACCCCCTAATGACACGTGTATTTATTTCATATTGAGATTTTTAGGACCTGGGATTAAGAAAACACTTCTCATGCATAGTTGTGTGATGAATTAATGAGATAACTGACTTCCTTCTGAAGGCATTGGGGTTCTGCTGATGCTGAAGGTTGGGTGCCACGTGCCAAGATCTGTGTGATCGCTTTGTGAACAATTAAGTTTTATTCTTTGGTTTTGTTTTTCCGTCCAGTTCTGTGATCCTTTATTGATTTGGGGGAAAGCAGTGTGACGTGGCCTGAAACCTGCCTGTGCTCAGGTGACTGATTACTGCACCATCTCCATATCCCGGGGCTTTCTAACTTCTTGGAAAGGGGAGCGAAGCAGTTTGACAAATCCGTGTTGGCATTTGCTCGTTGCTTTGTTATTCCTTCCTGGCTGCAAAGCAGGGCCAGAATTCCTTCTGACTGGTGTCCTCCTCTTTCCATTTCTCTCTCTCTCTTTTTTTTTAATATTCTCCTTTTTTTTTCTTGAAAATTACCATTTTCAGTAGAAGAAGAACAGCACTAACCTTGAGTGATGAGATGTCTCTGTGCTTCATTTTCCAGTATGTCCTCAGTTACTTAGTTTTTCCATTATCTGGAGCATACCAGCTCTTCGTGGAGGTTTGAGTACTTCTTCCAGGTCGCTGCTTGGCCTAGTAAGGGAATGAGGAATTTTTTTGCTGCTTCTGCTGGAAGTTTGCTAATTATGTGGTTAAATAGAGAATGTAGCATCAGAGCATTCTTTTTCAGGACAATACCCTCATAACTCTGCTTAGGAGATTTTTGTGTGTGTTTTTTTGGTTGCTAGCTTTTGTTTGTTTGTTTGTTTCAGTTCCCGGTAAGGTATGGATATACCTTCTCTGTTTCTACAGATAATCCAAAGTCCAAAGCAGGACATAATGGCCAACCCCTTCAATATTCAGCTCCCACTGAAGTGTTTTAGGATGCCTGAAATTGTGGGCAACCAGATATGACCCCAAACTAAGGGCAAGTTGTTAGCTTTCTGAATTAGGTCCTGAAGGCCAACAAGGAGCAGTCACAGATCTAACAAGACTACAAAGATATCTTCGAGCAATTAGATATTTTCTTTTTTTGTGTTTATTCATTTTCTCTGTGGCTACGAGGAACTTCTTTGGTCAGCTCTGCAGTAGGTTTTGGAATTTATTTCTAGTTCTTCAGTGTTATGCTCTAAGCACCAGGCAGTCTCCATGGTTCATCTTGATAGAGCAGTGTCATGTAGCAGAAATTCTCTGGCAGTCAAAATCAGAGGAACAGAAAAGGAAGGATGGAAATATTTTCCAGTGTTGACTGAAAGCAAATAGTAAACTTCAAGCATTAATTAACACAATGAGAAACTTCAGCTCAAGCAAATACTTTTTTATTTTAACAGAATTTGTCTTCTTTCTTGTGTTGCAGAAAAAGGAACGGTGGCTGAGTTGTACAAGTGAAGCAGGACAATCCAAAACGTAAGTCAAAGAAAGATGCTCATCTTCCTCTTTTTTTAAGACTGTAGGTCAGCTGTTCTGTAAGACATCCATTTAATTAAAAGGGCAATTAATTTTCCTCATTTCCCAGACTGTGAATGCAGTTTGTAGAACTGTCTTGAGTTCCCTGGTTTGGAGCCACGTGGCCCGGGGTGAAGTTACATGAGGTGGATCATTTTTCTCCTTTTGTCATCGCTGTGTCAAGGCATAGAGGAGTTCAGGGTTGGGTTGTGTGCCTGCATAATTACTGCTGTTGTCGCTGTTGTGGTCCAAGGATGTGCAGAGGAGAGGTTTGAAGGCAAAAAGGGCTGGAAAGGGATTTTGGGCTCCACAACTTTGTATCAGCTGGTGTAAGAAAACCTTGAACATTCCTTTAAGGCTGCTGTATCTTGACTGAGTATTTTGGAATATATTAAAAACATTTACTTCAGTATTTTAAGTGTTTATGGTTTGACGGGGTTTTGAGAAACCTGGTCTAGTGGAAAGTGTCCCTGCCCATGGAACTATAGATGGTCTTTTTAAGGTCCATTCCAACCCAGGCCACGCTGTAGTTCTCTGGTTTAGCACAAGAATTTTTTCCATTTTGGTCAAGAAAGCAGCACATTTTTCCATGGTGTTTTGCATAGCAAGCCTCACAGATCATCTCTCTGATTCATTTGTAGTAGACAATGGCAAAATTTTAAAGAGAGATGCTTTTAACTGTCTTGAACAGAACATGTTCTGTGCGACAACAACATCTACATTGCAGTTGTAATAACAAAACCCAAGATGAATCTGAATTTGGTTTCGCACCAGCTAACAAGTGGACTCATTAAAAGACGGCATGAGGTTTTCTATGTATTGTTGACTCAACTCTGAAACATCTATAACTCTGCAAAATGTGTCTCAGCTTGTTTACTAAGCGATAAGTATATTTTTAATGCATAGGTTTTGAAATTATTGGCGACTCTGGTTTGTCAGACAGGCTTTGTGGGGTGCTTTAGTTATTGCTTTATTACTTATATATGAACGCCATTTTAATTTGTACCTGTGTCTCTTTGTCTGAAAAGTTTTAAGTAATCCTGCAGACTTGGTTTTTATAGACACTCGGTGTTAAAAAAAAAAAGACAAAAAAAAAAAAGTAGTAGAACATGTGTCAGGCATCTGCAATTCCTTCAGCATCATGTTTTCCACACTGATTTAATAGCTATTGAGTCTCCTCAAATGTCCTTCTTTCCAAGACCTGTTTTATGGTGATAAATCATCTTGGCTGTAAAATTGTTGAAATGATTCAGTAGGACGACCGTTTCCTTAGCACATTCCCTGAGAGATCACAGATAGAGATGGAGAAGTCTTTAACCAGGTCAACTTTTTCCCTGAAATACACATGGTCGATGCTGGAAGCGATAACGGAGTCACCAACGTTTGTTCTGGTGAAGTGCTCTTGTCCAGTTTTATCTCTTGTTAATCTACAGTGATTTTTCTGTTAGAGATTCTAAATCACTTGGAGAAGTGCCAATCCAGGTAAAGAATAAAAGCTGTGGCATGGTGGGATGCAACTTTCCACTTGAAAAAATGTCTGTCTCAGAATTCGTATTAAAAATACCAATGAAATTACCAAAGACATCCTTCATATCCTTATCCATTTGCACATGAGGGTGGGGATGGTGCAGTCCTTGGGGTAGAGTGTGATCTAATGAATTCTCAGGCACGTGAGGATGGTTGTGATACCTGATCCGTCGGTTTTTGGAGGGTGGTCAGGCATTATGTAACGTGGGGCTTTTTAACACCTGGAAAAGGCTGATTAAATTGGCCTTATTTAACTGGGAGCAGGTGAGAAAGGAATTCAGCCAAGTGTCCATGAGGAGTTCCATGTATTAGGTCTCCCAGGCAATCTGTTACGTTGTTCAGCTGGAACGTCACATGTGCACAGAGAAGAGAGAGGGGTTTTTGGCCAAAACTCTCTGCCCAGCTGGAGTTTGCTAGAGAGGGATTCAGGGAGAGATGACATCCCTTCATCTTAAAGTTTGTATCTTTGTGAATTGCTGCAGTTTTCCTTGTGTGGTGTTTTCCAAGTTGAACATCCAGATATGGTTGCCCAGAGAGGTTGTGGTCTCCCCATGCCTGGAAGTGTTAAGGCCAGGTTGGACGGGGCTTGGAGCAACTTGGTCTAGTGGAAGGTGTCCCTGCTCATGGCAGGGGGTTGGAACTGGATGGTCTTGAAGGTCCCTTGCAAGCCAGACCATTCTGTGATAATGGAATCGTCCTTTAGGTTGTTTTACTCTCAGGGAAGCACTAAATCCCGGGATTAGTTCTTCCATGGGCATTTCCTTAAAATAATCAGGCTTTGTGTTCTGGGATTCTTGATTCTCTTTCCTACCTCAGGACAGTAAATAAAGCTTTGCAGCTAGCCCAAGATTTTGTAGCAGATTAATGTATTAAATTAGATTAAATCACTTGCATTTGTTTTGGAAAAGGGAACCTTGTGTTCTTACAGGCCTCACCTGCCAAACAGAAATATTTCCGTTTAAACTGTGCATTTTAATCAGATGCTTCTACTGCAAGGCATAAACCTTAGGTTTTTCAATTGTATACTTTAAATAATGATCTGAAATAGCTTTTGTTGTAGTCATGGTAGTAGTCTCTGCTCAAAAGGTGGGCTCCAAGATTCTGTCTGCCCTGCAGGATCTTGGCAGGAGTACGTTGTGTCATGTCAGTGTACCCATCCCAGTTCATGTCTTACAGAAAAAAGAGGTAATACCGGGCACACAGGCGTGTTTAGGGGTTGGTGGAAATATTTCCTGTTGTAGTCCTGTTTAAATAGTTGTTTGTGTGAAGGTGGAGGGTGGTCTTAGGAAGGGACCAGATTAGTAGAAGCTTTCTACTGACTGAGTAGGAGTTCTGCCAAGAACTACTCTCCGCAAGAGTTGCTCTATCAGTTGTGTTTGTCCCTCGTACCTGTGAAATGAGGGCACCACGGCTGCTTCAACTCTCAGATACAATATTAATACTTTGACTCTTTAGCAGTAAAAGCCCAGTATCTGATCTCAAGACACAGCCCACTCCATGCACATCAAATAGGTGTCTTGAAGCATATTGCCCTTCACTGTGAATGCCAAGGAGAGTTTGAAGAGAAAAGAACAGGCAGCAAGGGTAAAGAAAGCCATTTTCCTCTTCAGGCATCCCTTTTCTTCTGAGAAGGTCCACAGACATGGATGGCATAGAAGGAGACAAACCCCAAAGAGGTCAGTGTTGTTGGAAGTGTGGGGAGTAGCCATTCCCACAGGCAGTGGGTATTCAGAAGGAAACTCTCCATTTGACAGTGCTGTGTTGTGGATGACTTGGAAACATAAAAACACAACTTGGTTTTAAAAGAGGGCTTTTAATTTCTGTCAGATGTGAAAGTACCTGTAAGTTTGATGTGTGCTTTGCAGAAAGAGAGGAGCGTGCTAAGATCAGTTCTTAGATTTCCATTTGGTGAGTTGGCCTGTATGGCTTGACATAGAAAACACTGGCACCACCATTAATTTTGGTGTGTCTTCTGTAGGAGCCATCCTTGTGCCACAGGAGTAGGAGCTATGTGCTGGAGTGATCTGTGTTACTCAGTGCACTTCATGGGGCTGAAAAATGGTTTTTCAGTGTTTTGGATAATTGTTTCATTTCTGTGTGCAGTGACGTGTATCTAGAGCTGAACAGATAATACATAAAATACATAAAATACATTGTGCATTATGTTAATTCAGGAAATGGAAACATCATAAATATATATATTTAGCAGCATCTTAGCACTTTTAATTTTCATATGGTTTCCAAGCAGTGTTTTCTCTCCTTGTAAGCTAAAAAATGAGTGCTAATTCAAGCCTGTATTCAGTGTGCCCATAGGAAAAAGAATTTGCCTTTAGATAAAAATTTAGGACTTATTTTCCTTCCCCCCCCCCCACTGTTTTCTTGCTTCTGAAACACTAAATCCTTTTATACTGTATGTGTCCAGAGGAGGAGGTACGACATCAGAAAAAAATCATCTATTGAGCTCAGAATTAACACTTAAATCTATGTGGAAAATCTTGTTGGAGTGCAAAAATAGGATTTATTTTTTTGAAACGAAAGGATGGTAGGATACAGAGATAGAGCCTGGAGATCTGTGTGCTGTTTGTGCTTCTCATCTGTTGCATAAGCTTGGACAAGCTGCTTTGCGTTTTCCTGCTTCATTTCCCCTGTCAGAGATCTGTGTGTTCTGGTTGCTCTTGGGAAAGCACTTCAAAATCTTCAATTAGTATTATTGTGGACTTCTCTAAGCTTACTTCAAATCCATTTCCTCCACACTCTTGCCTTCTTAAAGACAAGAACAAATAGAATTATTTTTTTTTCAAATGGCATTGATTGACTGATATTCTGCAGCTGCTTAAGGTAGGATTTAAGTGGTGCTTTCTGTAGTCTGAGCATCCACTGAGCAGCTCCAAATCAAGAGTCCTGTTGGGTACATCATGTCTCTTGTTCTCTCAGGGACATGATCTACCAGGAGGTACTTCCTTCTTCGTTTTAATCAGCAGCCTGGAGTTTCCAAACCTCTGGAGTAACAGACCTTTGTAGGGAGGCTTTACATTCCCGTTGGCTGATCTTACACATAAATCAGCTGGAACTTGGAGTGCCGTGGATGGGTGGCTGACCCAGGTGACATTGGGAAGACAGTTTGGATCACCAAAGATCACACTGTCAGGCTGATGATGTACTCTACAGGGTCCTCAGGTGTGTGGCACAGCATTCCTGAACACCTCAGCACCTCCTGGCCCCCAGAGGTGCGGGGCCGATGGACCAAACTGGGGCACAGCAAGTGTGAACCTCAGTGCAGGGAGTTCTTGTCTGAGGTGCTGCTGCTCCTGCAAGTGAGAGCAGTGAATTCAAGCAGGAATTTACACTGTGTGGGTGCAGTGGTTAACCAGGAAAATGCACCGATCCTGCGCAGCCAAGTGCTCCAGAAGTAGTTTAGTTTATAGAGTTAAATCACCGCTCTGAGAAGAAACCACTCTCCAGTGAAACATCCGTGCCCAGAAGCAGCTGCCACACTGCTGGGCAGCTTTGCATTCTCCATCAATGTTAGCAGTGCCCTGGCAAGGATCCCACGCGGGGAGCTGAGGAAGTGGATGGTATAAAAGCAGAACTCTTTGGGCTTTTTGTTCTGCCTCGATCCGTCAGCCCTTCCTGCGACTGTGCTGTGACAGAGCATCTGCATTCCACGTCTGGGGACACAGGGAGAGTTGAACTCCTGAAGGACGTTTGCTGATCACTGTGCTTTGGTTCAGGGGTGTTAAAAAGCCCTGCAGGCTGTACACAAGCGAACTGTAATTTATTTTAATTAAATACGATAGCTGCACACACACACACACACACTGCAGAAGGGATAAGACAGGGATTCCCCACCTCTGATTTATCGTCTTGCTGCTTGGATTTCTTTGCTATTGTCTTCCCACTCATAGATTTATGCGGAGATGTCTCATCCTCTCCCTCCTGTGATGTTAGCGTTGGCATCTGTCTTTTGAAATACAGCATATTTTCTGAAATTTTTCAGTTGTTGAGAAGCCTCTCCTGCTCTATGATAGTGGAGGCATCCCTGCCCTTCCTGACACCACCCCCCCTTCTCCCCCCCCCCCCCCCCGTGAAACGTTTATTTAAATAGAGAGCTACAGGAAGCAAAATCCTGATCCCTTGGGAGCCTTCTCATAGCTGATTTTCATTTTTTGAATTAGGGAGCTGGGAGTACCCACCCTGGGGCTGGCAGGCAGCCTGGCAGGAAGCTGGACAGACTGGCCTGCTGGCCAATCTTGTTGCCTTTTATAGAGCTTTTTTTGGTGAAATCAGCACATTTCCATGCAATCAGTGCTTTGCAGTGTAAAACTGTTCTGTGTTTGGAAGGTTTTTTGAGCGGCTCTGGCTTTAGATTGCAGCTTGTGACTTTGGGAAATGGTTGACTAATTTTAATAATTACTAGAGATGATTTTGTGAGAAGAGATGTTGGGTGTCTGTGGAAACAAATCCTCTTGGAAGGATGTTCTTCAGCCAGTGTGAGGGATTGCCTGATGCACGTCACTGTTCAGGGAGGTGAATTGGCTGGCAGGGGCCTTACATTCCCCATCCACAAGTCTTGCATAACAAGAACTGTTTCTGATAAAATTGCTGCCCAGTGTTCTCCCTTTTCTTAGAATGGCTTATTTGGGGGAAATGCAAATCATGTAGGACCTGGATCTCCCACCTCTTTTGGCAGGGCAAAGTAATAGCAGTCAGTGGGGAAATCCAACCTGGGAGAAGGGATGGAAACCTTTAGGTCTGGAGGACAGTGTGTAGCTGCACTCCATCTACACAGCCTGGAGCTCAGTCAGGACTCCTCCTCCCTTGGGCCATGGAAGTGCTGGGAGGAACCTGCATTCCCAAGGTACTGCACTGCTGCTGAATGAGATTGGCATTTCCTGGACTTCTTGAGCATCTGATGTAAAACCCCTCAAATCCATGGGCACAGCAGGACCATCCCTCTGGCACTTCAGACAGATCAGGCTGATCCTGAATGTCTTTTCTCTCTTTCTTCCCTTTCAGTAAATGAACCTGTCTCCTTGGAAGGTTCTTTGCATTAGGAAGCGTTTTGAGGCTGTGAGTTTACAACAAATCACCAATCAGCAGTTCGTGGAAATAATTTCAAGTAAAATCAAACTTTGTTTGCTTAAGTAGCTGCTGCTTTCAGAGGGAACCTGAATGTGACCTGGATTGTCCAAAGCAGCTCATGCTGTAGTGGCCTTAGAATAGATCTGATGTTTACACAGACATTACTAAGCCTCTGTGTAGTTTTTCATGAGCTGCTCTTAAATGGAATTCCATCCACTAGGGAACGATATATTTGAAAATGCAAAAGACTTTTTATTTATATGTTTGAGGTTCTTTTGTTGGCTGTAGGAGCTCCAATATTTGCACAGTCACTGTGTGAAAGCTGAGTGCATAAATCCCATTGCAGGGGAACCCACACGATAACCAAGAGCACCAGTAAAAAGGTAAATAGGGAAACTCTCCAACTGTGTAATTAGTCTGAATAGGTTTGCTGGTTCTTGAGTACATGGAGTATAACTTCACAGGATCCCATCCAGATACGCAGTAAATGAGTAGTTCCTAAGAATAAAACTTGTATAATAGGAAGGTTTGGCCTTTGTATGCAGAGGCTGAACTGGTTAAACAAACATCAAATATTGACCTGCAAACTGTTTTTTTCCATACCCATGAAGTGTGAGTAGGATTTTGCTGAATGAGTCAAATCTGTCCTCAGATTCATTTGAAGACACTCTGATGGATGTATAGCTTGGACCAGTGTTATGCATAGAAATGGCTTGTGAAGCTAATTTAGTTTGCAGTATCCTTCTGAGAGGGAAGGGGCACAGGGTGGACAGAGGTGGTGGGAGAGCAGCTCAGGTGTGCCTCCTGCCCTGAAAGGGCAGGGAATCCTCTTGCAGGGTGGGGTGGGGGTGGGGGGGGGAGGACAGATTCCTTGTGGGAGTCATCCTGGGCTTGAGAGATGGTTAGTGTGAGTGTGCTGCTCCTTGGAGAGGCTGCTCAGCTGTGGTTCTGAGCCTGACAGTCCCACTGACATGAGAGTGAAGGTTGCTCTTGGGCTTTAAACAAAGGCCTACTCGCCTCAATCCCTTGAGATGCGTGTTGGGCTTCCAGACACAAACCCTCTAATACCTTCCTGGAAATAAATCCCTTTCCCTTTGCTCTGCATTCCTCCTTTATCTTCACTTGGCCAGTGTTCCTGTGCATAAAGCTGTCCTCCCAGGTCAACTGTCTGGAGCTGCCACCCTTCACCAGGATGTGACTCCTGCATGGTTTGCTGGTTGTGTCATGCAGGAACACTCCCTTTCCTCAGGAGGAATTACATGAGCATTAAACTTCGAGGCACAGGCACCTTCCAAGTCTCAGTTTCTTCTTCTCTGTTATCATGTTTAACCCTTCCTCTGAGAAATCTCTCTTTGGATTGTGACTTTTGGACCAGGAAATGAATTTGATGGCTCCATTCTCAACCATCGGTCTTCAGCTGGCTGCAGTCAACATCCTAATATTGTGCTCAGAAGAGTGACTAATCCCTCCTGTCTTCAGTGAACGAGTAGACAGGCATGTGTTTATATTCCCTATTCCTGTGTGTAATCAACTTAGAAGGAATTTTTTAGATTTGCCTTTTTTTCCCCCCCAGTTTTTTGGTGGGGACCCAGAGGAAATGAGTGATGGAATTCAAATGCAGCAGTTGAAAGATTTTTGCCATTACTTATTTGTGGTACAGAGATGGGTTGGCAGCATCAGATACGTGATATCCACAATCCCTTGTAGGTCTCTGGCTGATTCTAATTCTTCCCATAATTCAAACCAGCCCTGAGTTGTCTTCACTCTCAATGAAGAACGTCATGTTTTTAGAAAATTATTGGGTTTAGATAGTTTGGATCTTCATTGTCTTTTCTAAATGATTTTGATTTATAAGATGATGATTGTAGAAGAGGGGAATTCAGGAGTCTAGCAAGTAGTCACATCACTTTTTTTCCTTTTTTTTTTTTTCCTCTATTTTAATTCTGGTAAAGTTTTGTGAAACATACAGTGTTTAAAATGTGTTTGTACTCTTCTTACTCCTTTTCTGTGTAGTTCCTCGCTTGAATTCCATCTCTGTGAGTATGTGACTCCATTACCCTCCTTCATCTCCAGTCTGCCAGTAATCTCTGAGTTAATTAGCAAGAAGCTGAGAGCAATAGGTTTGAGATTTTTTTTTCATGCTAAGATTTCTTTTTGGGAAACTCTGTGTTCCAGTTGAGGAAAGTAGCTCTTGCCTGAGGGAATTCAGAAGTCTGCTTCGCTGTCGTGCTGACCTGCAAAGCTGTTTCTCTCTCTTGATGTTCATGTAAATTTTTATTCCTAAGGAATTTAACAAGATTTACCATCGGCAGTTGCCTCTCTCTGACAGCTGCTCAAGAACATAGTTTAAAGTAAGCCTGTAATTTTTGGCACCTGTAGCTGAGTAAGATAAACCCAATCCAGATCCACACCAGTAATCTAGTCGCTGTCGTATGGACACAGAGTCTCCCAGAAGGTGTTTTTATGTACGTGAATGCTGTATCCTATTCTACTGCTGCAGATGGTTAAGGGTGCTGGAGTGACTCCAGGGAAGACTGGTTTATAATTCAGCACTTTTGTTCAGGATTTCTCAAACAGAACCGCTTCCTGGACAGTATGATGAACAGTTACTTTAAAAAAAAAAAAAAAAAAAGAAAAGAAAAAAAAAATTTTATCTTGTTTTAAATCTTTCTTGGGGTTGCTGCCACACATGCTGGAAACAGACCTGACTGTTTTGAAGTACAGGAAAATACCTGAGGATCTGGAGTTTAAAGACTATCCAAAAACACTTTGTGGAGTGCCAGTTATATTTTTAACCACATACATTATTTCTCAGCTCTTTACATGAAGCGTGGCCCGTGTTCTCTTCTGACTGTTCAGATAGCCCAGAGAAATCTGTGATAATTGACTTTTTAGTGTTTTAGTACTTTTTTAATCAGGTGCCAGTGTCTTCGTTGAATCTGTGTGTCATTTTTAAGCATACCAGTAAATTACATTCTGCTGAAACACTGGACAGTATCACAAAACCCATGTATAAAATTCACCCAGTTGATTCATATTTTGTTGCTACAGTGTCTGAAATAGAGATGAGGTTTCTGACTCTGAAGAAAGTGAATTGCCATTATGGTTCTGTTGTCTGCAAACATGATGTGTGTGTTTTACCAAGTGCTTGTCAAAAGGGAGTAGAGTGCTTCAGTATTTAAAAGAGGGCATCACATTAAAAGTGAGCTCATACCACAAGGTCTTTTTTCTCTCTCCTCTCTTTCAATTTTTAGGTCAGATGATTCAGGTTTTCCTCAGTGCTTTTAACCTTCTGCCATCTGATTGAGCTGCTCAGTAGACAGCAGAGCTGTGAGGCCATCACTGAAAAAAAAAATGCCTGTGCTGGGAGAGCTCTGTTTCACTGTCTCACAGTGTTTGCTTTTGGTTTCTTATCCCTTTGTTACTCCCCATTTTTCCTTAGCAGTCAGGTGGCATCCTGGTAAACATTCCTTTTTAGTTTCTCTCTCACCTCTAACACTCTTCTTCTAGTATAAAAGTCCTTATGTGAGATAGGGGAGGAAAAAAAAGGTCTGTAGCTCATGTAATCTACCAGCTTTTCATGGAAATGTAGATTTAACTGCTAGCAGCAGAGCCAAAAACAAACAGTTACTGTTTGTCATTGTCATTTGAACAAAAATTTCTGTACCTTGCTGGATGTTACACCATAAAATCATAGAATTGTCATGTTTTGTTCCCCAAATAATAAAGTGAGTGGCTGTTCTAACTTTCTTTATGAAACACAAGACAGAGTTTGCGATGCACTTGTGTTTTGCCTTTTAATATCTTGAAATAGATTTTAAAACATTCATAGGGATGTGTAAGTGTACAGGGGTGTGTAGCTCAGCTATGAGTAGCTGAGTTATGTGGAGACAGAGTGGTAGAGGTGGCAGAAACATAATTAAAAATACCCCACAGATAGTTCATTTGTTTCTTACCCAGTACAGAAATTCTTCATTGATCAGACCTGAAACCATGGCTGTGTTTGAAAAGCAGAGGCTAAATTTTGATTTTTTTTTTTTAAATGGCTTTATGCCTTTATGGAGACTTAAATATTTTATTCTGCTTTGAACAGCATGAATCTGTCAAAGATGACAGAGTTAGAGCAGACCCACATTGCTGTAAGTGAAAGCTGAATTTGGTCCTTCTCCTTCTGTGCTTTTTAGCCACGTGATAATCTTTCCATAAATCATGTACTTGAAGGGTTTTCTTACTTCCTGCTTTTACCAATCAGATCGTGTAAAATGCAGATGAACCCAGCTTCTGGGTTTATTAAGCCTAAGCAGAACAGCCCCTCTAAATCCCCTTTAGTCACACCAGCCCTGTTTTCCCCCCATTTGAAATCAAGACAGCGAGAATGACAAACTTTGACTAATAAAGTGGAGTTTTCTCGGTCTCCTCCCTTTCTTATTCTGACCTGTACTTCGCTTTCGTTATAAAGTGAACGTAGAAATTACCCTGTGGGAGTGGTGAAACTGCAGCAGAGAAACAAAAACTATTTGGATTCATCTGAAAGCTGTTCACTCGCTTGCTCCTCTTTTTATTAACGGCTCGAAGCGTGCAGCTTGTCTGGTTCTGACTGCGTGTCTGTCAGGAAGAGCAGAGGTAATTCTGTGTGTGTCTCTTTCCTTTTAATAGGGCTTTTAATTTCACCAGGAAAATTATTTATATTTTTATGATAATCTGTTATTTTGACTGTTTTAATTACGTGCATACAGTTGCCTGATGGGCATGTTCTGTCGATCTCAGCGAGCTCCTTTTCCAGTAACTTTCATTTTTTTGAGTAGAGGAATTGGGTTTTTAGATTCAGATCCACGTTATACAGGTGAAATTCCCAGCTTTCTCCACTGGAGGTTGCAAAGCAGCTTCTAGCAGACATCAGCAGCCAAAATTTAGTCTATAATGTTGGGGGGGGTTTTTATTTTTTTAATCATCTACGTATACCAGGATGAACATCTCTGTGTGCTCTTGGTGTTGCCAGCACTTTTCATGTCGGGGAAAGTACATTACTGTAAACTGATGAACAAGTTCTTGTTGCTGTTTGCTCTGGCAGGGTAAGGTATTTTTAGCAAGTCATTTCAGAAGCGTAAGAACTTCCTGATACTTTTTCTTGTTAATTCGCTGCAAACCGAAAACGCGGGATTGGCAGCATTTTAATTCCGAGAGGATCGTCCTCGCAAGGCACGGGAAGTATTTTCCTGGCCCCTGGCTTTGGGCAGTGCAGGTTGTTGGGAGTTATGAGACCAGTGGTGTGTTAACAACCAAAGAAAAGTTTGGTTTGGCTGGTGGCTGAGGCAGCCCTGGCAAAAAACGCCTCCAAAATACCGCCGAGTAATTCCGTGCTCCTCAGTGCCTTTGCAAGGTTTTTGCGTGAGGGGGGAAGGAAGGAAGGACAAACGGAAATACTTTAGATTTTGCTAATATTACCTTAGGTGTAGCCACTTCTGGAACTCTTCCAGAAGTCTTACTCGGTGTATTTCTGTTTTCTTTGAGTGAAACATTTCCCAGAGCGTTAATCCTAGAAAGTCTTGGGTTTTCCTGCTTGTGTAGCACCAACAAATGTGCTCTGAGTGTGTCTGCAAAAGGGAAGCAGTGGCTGTATGGAAAGGGACAAGGTGACAAGTTTAAAGAGGCACCAGAAAAGAGTGCTCTGTTTATGTGCTCTGGTTTTTAAAAACATTGCTATGCACTTAATAATATATGTAAGTGTGGCTTCTGACGTTTGCATTAATTTAATGGTTGAAATACAGGTCAGTTTGGGTCTGAAGATGCAGATTTTCTGAAGTGCTTGGTGAAATCTGTTTGTTAGTCCTGAGGTCTTTGAAGAAAGGCAGTCAGCTGTTTTGAGCCAGGAAAATGTACATCGGAACCCTTAAGTTAAAAGGTTAAAATTAGAGTTTCTCTGCCTGTGATTTTGGCCATGTGTTTGCATTCTTCCTTGTAGCAGTTTCCTATCTGGAAAATTAGGATTAATAATGCCTACCAGTAAATGGTGGTGCTTAGGGACATGCTTTAGTGGTGGACCTGGCAGTGCTGGGTTAATGGTTGACTCGGTGATCTTAGGGGGCTTTTCCAACCTTAATGATTCTACTTCTCCTTCCTTACGGGAAGGAAACAGAATTAATTCATTCCTATTGTGGTCCCAACATAACCTGTAAGAGTCGAGAATTGCTAGAGCCAGGAATTCTTCCAAGTGACTGTAAAGAATTGACAAACAAGACATGATTAGTTACAATTAATGGTTAAACTCTTTTCCTGTAACTTGTCGTGCCAGTACTCCAGTTGCTTCTGTTGAGTTGCAAGCTGATTAAAACCTAGAATTAGGTTTGTTGAAGAGCAAAAAGAGTTTACATGCAAGACAGTCATTATCAATAGCTAAATAAGATTTTACTTTAATTAAAATCGTGCAGTAATGCATGGCAAGGTGTGTGGAACTAGATGATCTTTAAGGTCCCTTCCAACCCGACACCTTCAGTGACTAGCCCAAGATAACAAAATTCTCACAACCAGATTTGCTGTCGTGGCACTTGTGTTCAGTGATTAATTGCATGTTTTGGGGGTTTTAAAAATTCTTTTTAATGAGTATTTCTCCAGACTTGAGAAATGACTCAGCTGTTTGAAGTTTGGATTTCAACCTCTTTGCTCAAAAGTTTTAAGTGCGTTAACACAGATTTATTGGACTTATGAAGCTGTCAGAGCAGAAATGCAGTGCACAGCAGGGTGACAATGTGATACTGTCTCTTCTTGCTCTGTTTCAGTTGGGGTTTAAAGTGGTAAACCAGTGAATTATTTTTAAAATATTTGTACTTTTGCCATTGATTTTCAAGTGGAGGAAAGGTGATCCTGATGTTATGCTGAAAAAGTGGACGTGAGAAGAGCAGAGTTTTCCACTCCAGTCTTCTTCCCTGGCTTGCTGGATCATGCCTGCGACAGACTTGGTGTGCCTGTTGTCAGTAAAATGAGGGTAATATTCAGAAATAATCAGAAATCCTTCAGTGATTCTAAACCCCAGTGAAAACAAGAGGTGGAAGCATCTGTAGAATTCTGTGCCAGTGTTTTAGACTGGCTTAAGAACCAAAATGTTGCAAGAATGAGTTTGCACCTACACGCAGCTAAAGAACCTGCCTCTTCCTTGTCCGTCCTTTCAACCTTCTCTTTAACCACAGCACACATCAAAGTATCGCCAAAAAAACTGAGTGTAAGAATTCATATTTGGGGAGCATTACCCATAGATGACTTCATGTTTGTTCCAGTCTTCCTTATTTTCAGGTTCTGAAACGCTTTTGTAACTTTTTCCATTCCCATCCCTGCCTTGAATCGAAGCCATTTTGAAAAACAAATTATTTCAAATTATGTAATGAAAACTTCCAAAATTTACCTCCAGCTTTGACAACACTTTACTGCTACAGCTCTTTCTTCCTAATCTGCAGAAGAGAGCAAAAGAAAATAAATAGAAGCTGGCATGTTTCTTCTTGTGCAGTTTTATTGGTGTGCATGTTTGTTCATTTGTCTGTTCACTTGTAGAATTCCACGGTCTTACAAAGTGGTTTGCGGTTTGGTCTGAGTTGGTGAGACTTTTCCTATTTTTCACGTTTCAGCCATTTCTGACATTTTAATGCAGCAGAAACAATGCAGCAGGGGAGCCACAGTTCTTTTGAAAATAGCCATGAGATACATTGGTGCCCTGTGTCACTGCTTGGAGAAGACTTTTAAGAGTTTCTTGATGGGTTTTTGAGCATATTTCAGTGAAACCTTTCAGAAGCAAATTAATGTCTATTTGTATGTGCAGTTGTCCAAAGCTTGTTAACAAGTGGGTGACAGACATATCCCAAAATGTGGGGTTTATACACAACTCTGAGGAGGGTGTATAAGGCTAAGCTCTTGCTGATTTTTATGTATAATATCTGGGTAGTTGCTTTCAAGGGTTTACCCCTTACCTGCTGTTAACACATCATGTTGTTTTCATGCTTTGTATTAAAACAGAGGGAAATTTGGCTGTATCCTGAGCATGGGATTGAGCAGCAGCATGTGGAACGTGGTTTGATCAGACCTCTGTGGCTGCTGGAACATGTATTTGAGTGTGGTGCCACAGCTACAGCTGTATTTTCTTTTAAAGCAGCACTGTTGCACACTGGAACAACAACAACACTTAAGCAAGAGGTCACATTGATCTACACTGGAGTTCACTGGTCCTGAGATTTTGACTGAGGTCAGTAATGAACTGAAACAGCCTTTCCTATTAATGGTGCCAGTGGAGGAGCTGGGAATGGCCTCCTGGAGTTTTCAGGGAAACTCATTGTTCACATAAACCCTGAGAAGGAATTTCTCTTCCTTCTTGCCCTGCTAGGTATGCAGTGAACCATACAGTTTGCTTTTGCTACATACCATCTGCGTTTTATTTTTGTTTTGTTTACTGACTTCCCACCCTTCAGGGTATCACTGTATTTTATATTCCACCTTTGTATTTTATATTCCACCTTTGTTCACAGCCTGGGATTTGCTGCTCGTGTTGTGCAAGTTACCGATGTTTGGAATGGAGGTAGTCGTGGAAAAAAATGAAAATTGGTGGAAATTTCACCTGCATTGTATCTTCAGGAGAATGGACAAGGAGTGCTTTGATTGTTCTGGGGCCGCTGTTGATAACCTGGGCTACGTGTGGTTACGTACTTTGTACTGTTCCTTCTCTCCTGAGGATGGAAGTGGCTTGTTTCTTCTCTGTCAGAAGATCTAAAGCTGATACACTGCAAGAATACCCCCAACACCCAGGGTACCAGTAGCGTGCTGCTGTTTGAGCTGGAGTGCTCTGGTGTGCACGGTCAGGTCAGTGGCAGCTGTCAGACCTTGGGGTGGTGGCTTTGCTGTGGCCAAACCCCAGAACAGCCGTGTTGACTCTGGGCTGAACAACCGTGGTGCTGGAGGCCCTGTGCAAAGACATAAACTGCTGTGCACAAACCCCCGAGGCTCGAGTGCTGTGTTGGAGGAACATGGCTGGATCTGTGCCTCTCTGCAACGCCATGGCCAAGCCAATAAAACCACCCCAGGATGCCAGGAGAGCTGGCTTTGCAAAGAGTAGTATTGTTATTGACGGTTTTTCATTAACTAGGTTACTCCAGCTTCCTGTTATCAGGCATATTTGAGAGTTGACTGTGCTGTATTGTATCAAAGTTCCTTTCTCCTGCTTCATGGTCCAGAAGTTTGGCTTTTCTTTTGAGATAGCAATAAGCCATGTATTCAGTATCCCTACCGATCCAAACATGGCCACATTGTTTTGAGACACAAACCTTTAGTATCATTGTGGTCACTGTATGAGCTTCTTCAAAGCTGGGTGAGATTGAACAATTGGTTATTGTTCAGTGAGCAAAATTCCTTTTTTTTTTTTTCTGTAGAGAATTTGAATCCAACATCAGTGTAGTGGTAGGCCTGGATGACCACATTTAGTAAAACAGTCTCCTACCAGGAGTCCTTGCTGTTAAGTAAATCAAAATATGTTATTTCACCTGGTGACTTTTGGAAAATTAAGTAAAAGTTTTATAATCGGATCCTCTGCAAATGCTAAATAGCACGTCACAATGAAATCATTAAAGTCTCCTCATGTAAATCGTTTACATGCCACTAATCCTTTTTTTATGGTGAAAAAAAAGCATTCAGTGGGGTTTTAGTATGGGAAATTTGTATAATCCTGTAGTTACCACTGCATTTGACTTCCGTAGTTTGGCTGACAAACCTACTGACAGACTTTGAATTTGAGGATCCTACCTGAACCCAGCTGGAAGTTTGCTGTGTAGAATACTTCTCAGATCTCCTGTCCCAGCTGTGGAATAATCTGGGTTACACTGACTCTGCAAAGGAAACGGGTTACACAAAATGCGTTTTCCTGTCAGTCTTTCCGGAGTGGAATTCTGTCCTCCCCTGCAGAGTGCAGTACCTTTGTCCCCAAAATTCTGCTGATGATCCTTTCCTCTTCATTTGCACACAAGTCCTGAATCCTCATTCTTGAAAACTTGCATTTTGAAACCTGGGAGAGACTTTCTGTACCCTTAACCTTTACTTGCCATGGAGGACAGCCAGCACATACCAAAGCACTGGTGGAGAGTTCGGGATGTGATGGCCAACGTGCTCGCTGTACTGGGAATGAAATCCCTGGGCTCAGCTGGAAAAATTTAACCCCAGAGTTCCAGACCTGCGTTGTCTTTTGTGGGGGAAGGTGTGAAAGAGGCCTGGTTCTCAAAGGATTAAGTTCTCAAGGTTTTAGAAGCTGTAAAGCAGGTTCATTCACATGTGCAATGCTGTAACCTCTAATGTGTTACGTGTGCACATTGGAGGGGGCTCGGGTAGAGGTTTAGTTGAATTTGGGTGAAAACAGAGTTAGGGCTGACCCAAAGTCTGCACTTGAGCTCTGGGGAATAGAATGACCTACTGAGAGCAGCATGGCTGGGAGGAAGTGCATAGTCAGATTTTCCCTCTAACACTGAGACTGGATAGTAAATAAGAACATGCTGTCCTTTTTGGGTGGCCTTTCTTCAGCAGTACTCATGTGGTGCTCTACATCCTTACTCTTTCCTAAGAGGAATTCATGCGGAAATAATTTACCAAGGTATCATTGACTGTGCCAGAGTGAATTTGCTTATAGACACGTGAGCATGACCGGTGTTATGCAAGGGAACAAGTGGGGCGTAGGAAATTTTTGGATCCCAAGATGAAAATAATTTCAGAGAAGTATAGACAAGTTCGAAGCATTACCAGTAGAAGTGAAAGTTGGTAGGTCCTTTTCTTGCTGCCACCCAGTTCCCTACCTTTTGGCAGCAGAGAAGGGTTTTGTTTTGTTCTGGGGTTTTTTTTCTCCATAAGACCCAAAAAACATGAACAAGCCTGCATGGATTTTTATAACATGATACTTGCATCATGGGATCACAGAATAATTGAAGTTGGAAGGGACTTCACGAAGTCTCCGGTCCAACCTCCTACTCAGGGTAGGATCAGCTTTCTCTTGTCCTTTACCTGGTAGCACTGCTGAAAATGAAATTTTAGTAGTGATGTCTGATTATTTAGTTGTTGTAGTGAAAGAATATCTGGCAGAATAAAGGCCACCGGTCAGTGCTGTGGAAATAAAACAGTTTCCAAAAGCAGGTGTGTGGTTTTGGGAGATGGAGACAAAGAGGATAAAGGGAAGATCAGACACAGCAATAATGAGCTTCTTTTAACTGATCATCCTGCATTTATTTTCATTGCCAAATATGTCTTTAACTAACCTGTATGTGATGTCAGTATTGTGACCCCTCGCCACATCTTTATGATTAATCCAGGCTTGGACCCTGCTCCAGTGCAGGATTTGTGCAGTGGGGTGGCTGCAAACAGAGCAAGAGTTGGTGCAGAATTGGGAGAGTGTGAATGGCAGGAGGATACGTGAGTTCTTCAGTTTCAGCAGAGAGATGTTTTGTACTGGGCTCGGCTGGACTGCACTGGAATTACTGGAAGCATTAAAGATTTTGGTAACACTTATTTTGAAATTCCTCCATGACCTGAAAGAACAATAAAATAATTATGCAAGTTTTATATGTCTTTAAAAAAAAAATGGGTTTCCTGACTTCATGTTTAGTGGACATAGTCACTCACACAGTGGACTGACTCCAAAGAGCCTGAATATTCCCAGTGAAAACTGGGGACCGTTATTGCTGAATTTAAATACTTGATACTTGAAGTGAAAATAATGTGGCACGAATGTTGGACCTGGAAATAAGTGGAAGGCTGAATTTTTTTGTGTAACTAGAGGAACTAAGGAGGACAGGAGGGAATAATTCCTGAGTACCAGCTGAGACCAGTGGAGGGACATGGGTACACTTATTGAAAGAAGGAATTATATGACACATCTTAAAAATATCCAGCAAATTTGGAAGAAGAGGAGTTGAGATAAGCCCCTTTGAAAAGCAGGAAGTTGTGCCTGTTAAAATCAGTCCTTGCTGTGAGCTGCAGGTCTCGGCACTACTTGGCACTGTGGCTTGTCCAGGGAATATCTTGGCATGATCTGGGCTTGACCAGGAAATGATTTTCTCTGGAGCTCCGTGTTGAGGGGAAGCAGCTTCGCTTCCCTTTGAAGGCGCGTCTGGAGAAGGTGTATCACAAATGACTCTGCCTGAGCAAGTTGATAAAAATGTGTCTGGGTGACAATAAATGTTTTCAGGTTGGCCCTGAGCAGCCTCTGCCTTTGAAGTTCCTGTAGTTCCATTATATGATGTTTGCATGGCTGGGAGAAGTATCTCAAACACATTTACAAGGCAACTTCCACGTTACTGAAAACTCAGTAGGTGAGATTTGAAATTTTGTATAAAAATGAGGACTCTGCTCTCAAAACTACATTTACAAGATAAAGTTCTCATTTATCCCAGTGGGTTTAGTCCATATTTTCCTGTGTAACCTCAGTAATTTCCCAGTTTTAATAAAATATTTATCCCTCCCAATTCAGGCTCAACCTGCAGAGGAATTTTGCTTTTTGTTCCATCATCCCATCACTAGAGGGGAAAGAAGGAGAATATCTAAAACTCTGATTTATGGCTGAATTGTGGGGGCAATCTAAGGTTTTAATTTTAATAATTATAGTGGTAGCGAGTAAAAATGGGCTGTGAATAAAGGCTTCATTAAAAAAATATTTGCAGTTGGTTCAGTTTTGACCTCTACTGTGTAGCAAAACTGATGGAGGGATGAACAGTGCAGAAGAGATTTCTGGTGTGTGAGTATTTCATAGTGAGCAAAAATACACAGACAAGGACTAGGAAAAAAAGAAAAAACCTGCTTTTTCCTGGATTTTTTTTTTAATTATTATTGTTATTATTTTTTTTTCCTTGTGATACAATCTCCTTGCCAGACCTCTGTTTCAGGGAAATGTGTCCCATCATGCTGTTTCATCTGCAGGACAGTGGGGGGTTACATTTACTGAAGGTTTCAGCATTCTGTCTTTCAGATCTTCCAGGGGCATGTGATCACAACAGCTGATCCCCCTGTTATTTGGCACACAGGTAGAGCAAGAAACGGGGTGGATCAAGGGAATGTTGGTGAAGCAGAATGGAAGCAGGTTCCTGTTTCTAACCATGCATTTGTAACAGGTAGACAGGAAAAGAATAAGGGTAATGGCAGTGCAATGTTGTTAACAAGGTGTTCTGCAACTAAAAGGCAGATATATCCCTTTAGACCTCCTTTTCTACCCTGGGAAACAGCTGTTGCCTTTACACAGAAGGGTGTTGGGGCACAGAAAGTTTATAGGCATCATCTGCAACCTCAGAGTAAAAGTTCAAACGGTGTAGCAGCACTTGAGTGGATCAGGTGGGAAAACCAGGATTCTGGTGATGCAGAGCCTGCTTTTATCTTGGACAGTCATCCTGTTATTTGAGCACATCAGTTACTTTCTCTGAGCATTAGCCCCTTGGTTTTTTGCACACTAAATCTAAAGGTTTCAGTTTGTGACTAAGGAAAAACAGCACAGGGATGTAGCTGTGGGAAAGGTGAATTTGTCTCTGTTGCTCATCAGTATAAGAGTGGCATGAAAGATCATTCTCAGATACAGCAGGTGCTGAGGAGTGCACCAAATCCATGCAGCTCTCTGAGGTGGGAGTAAAACACAAATCCCTCAAATAGCTTTGATTCTAAAAAAAAAAGGAGATTTGCTCGAGATTTCACAGAATTAAATGGAGACTTTGCTTTCTCCACCTTTTGTTTGGAGGGAGATTGGGTACAGCCAAAGCTGTCATGCATGGGAATGCTAAATGAGAATTGCAGGTAGGTAGGTGGATAAACAGGGACAAAAGCTGTAATTACTGCCTGCTGTTTGGAAAGCACCCTGGTGCTCTCCAGGCCTCCCAGTGCAGCAGCGAGATGCCAGCCCACTGCAGAGGAGCCACAGCTGGGTGCCAGCGATTCATATCCATTTTGCGGAGTGGCTTTGAGATCTGCAGATGATAGAGCTGTTAAGTGTTGTTATGAATGATTCAGAGCTTCTGGCTCCTATTTCCATACATGGATCATCAGACTGTCTTTCTCTGCCATTTTAAAATAATTGTCTGAATGACCTGAATATCTTCGAAGTAGCTTGAATGTGTGTTCAGGCGCTGGCTTTGGAAGTGGAGTCTTTCATCTGTTACACTTAATGTTAATTTTGCTTCTTTAATGGGGTTCTCGCTACCCAAATATACATGATTCAGCTTGCAGTCTGTTGGAGGTTGGTGTTCTCTTCCAGTGGTAATTTTGCCCGAGCATCTCCCAGTATGTGTTGAGAAACACGTAGGTAGCTGTTTGTGTGCCGTCCCCTTCCACGGGCACAGGAACAATGACGGGTTTTGTTCGGTTGTCTCTTGAACAATGCTTGGGAAAAGCTCTGTCTTGGCCTGGCTGTCAGTTCTGTTGTTGCACTTTGCTCTTGGTGACATCACTGGTGGCAGCTAAATAAAGTTTATTAATTGTTAGATGCTCTTTGACCGAGGATGTTGACTTTCCCTGGCAGCCAGTCATACGCTGCCGGTTTTCCAGAAGAGGTTGCTAATCTACCATAATATAGTAATTTAGTTACGAGAGTTGGAGAGAGTGGAGTGGGTCTGTTTTTGTAGATGGGAGATAAATAAAAGAGAAGTGAAAAGCTGGAGAGGGACTTTTGACAAGGGCATGTAGTGAGTGATAGGACAAGGGGGAATGGCTTTGAACTGGCAGAGGACAAGGTTAGATTAGATATGAGGAAGAAATTCCTTACTGTGAGGTTGGTGAGGCCCTAGCAGAGAAGCTGGGGCTGCCCCATCCCTGGAAGTGTTCAAGGCCAGGCTGGACAGGGCTCTGAGCAGCGTGATCTAGTGGAAGGTGTCCCTGCCCATGGCAGGGGATTTGAACTGGGTGATCTTTAATTTCCCTTCCAACCCAAACCACTCTGCAATCCTCTGAATTACTGTTGTGTTTTCAAGGTCTAATTCTGCATCAGCAGCACAGAGCTCTGAAATTACAACCCCTCTGCCCTGTTCTGGGTTTCTGTGGTGCCTCAGAGGTCAGTCCTAGCACGGGGAGCAGTACTCCAGGATCTGCCTGCGAAGGTCCAGCTCAGACAGACGCCAGCTGGGCATGGCCGTGCCTGTGCCACCGCCCCGGGACACGCGCCCGAGCGCTGAGAGCTCCCGTTACTTCCGCAGGAGCGATCCCTTTGGTTTCTTCAGAAAGCTGTTTATATACATGCGGTTGTCTGCTGAGCAGGGGGTCAGCGAGGGCAGAGAGGTTAAGGAAACGCCGGTGCTAATTCTTCCTACGCCGAGAGAGCAAGGCTGAGCGTGGCCGCGGAGTTTCCAGATAAGAGACATCAAGTGCAGCCCTGCTGCAGGGGCCAAAGCAACGTCACGAGTTTCAGCTCTGCTCATTAATAGCCACATCCTTGTGATTGTCCTTGGGAACCGTCCTCTTTGCAGTCAGCTTTGTGCCGTGCAAGGAGAGCTCAGCCCTGGATGCTATGCTAGAGAAGCCGCCTCGTCTTCCCTCTGGGATCTCCGTCCGTGACTGTGTCCTCTCTTCCAAAATGCAGTTATGATGCAGTAAACATGTAATGTGTGGCACTGAGGTGGAGACTTACTGGGGAACATAGGTGAGAAACACAGCCCAGAGCTACTAGTGCACTTTGAACACCCTGCCCTTAACCATAAGATTATTCCTTCTTCCTCACAATCATCCTTTTATTAACATAAAAGGACGTGGCATGATGAAATCCACTATCTGCTCTTTAGGTTACTGTGTTTGCTTTCAAATTATTTTAAGAGTGAAAATGGATCAATTACTTTTCACTTTTTCCATTGGCAAACTCATGGTCCATCTCTGTGCACTGGGCCAGTGCTGCAAATTTTAGTTTGCAAATTTGAGGAAGAAAATTTTGAACAAAAACTGTAAGGGGGCAACACGCTTACTTGTGGTTTTCCACTGAAATTAAGTATATAAATTCCACACCACAAATCATTATCTGAAAGCTTCTAGTTTTTTTACAGTAGTTTAAAGCAGCATTTGAGAACTGATTTTACTGTAGCTCATCTGACAGAGCTGTGAAGTTCCCGGCTTCCCTTATGTGAGGGAAAACATCCCAAGTAACTGCTTGGAATAAGTCAGATGAATCATGTCATGGAAGTGACAGTGTCTTTTCACTGACTATAAAGGGGTTCCCTGTGACTAACTCAGACACCAGCATCTGTGCTGCAGGTATTTAAATAGAAGTGAGGTTAATCCCACTCAGTGAAGTATTCTCCTTTTTTTCCAGTTGGGATACAGCGTATCGGGTGTTCAATTGCCTTAGGAGGAAAATGTGAATCAGAATTCCAAGGATTCCAAGGATTTTTTAATTTATAGGTAGTCTGACATATTTTTTACCCCACCAGGTTTTGCAGTGAAGGTTGTAATTACACTGGTTAATTAACTTGTCCTTCGACTTACTTGTGGTTCTTGCTTCAAAGCAGTCGGTACACGTGGTAGGTGGCTGTTGGGAAGAGGTTCAGCATCATTCATGATCAGGGGATGGAGGGGATTTCCACACTATTCTGTGTGGAAAGGCTGACAGAATGGGGGCTGTTCAGCCTGGAGAAGAGAAGGCTCTGAGGAGATCATAAAGTCCCTTCCAGTACCTGTAGGTGCTACAGGAGAGCTGGAGAGGGACTCTTGTCTAGGGCAGGTAGTAACAGGACCAAGGGGAATGGCTTTAAATTTGGCAGAGGGAAGGGTTAGATTAGGTACTGTGGAGAGATTCTTTACTGGGAGGGTGGTGAGGTACTGGAACAGCTTTCCCAGAAGAGTTGTGGCTGCCCTATCCATGGAAGTGTCCAAGGCCAGGTTGGATGGAGCTCTGAGCAACTTGGTCTAGTGGAAGGTGTCGCTGCCCATGGCAGGGGGTTGGAACTGGATGGTCTTTTAAGTTTTTTTTCCAACCCAAACCATCCTGTGATCCAGTGAAAACCTCTCTTTTGGGACACTCTACGTCTACTCCTTTTGATTGCTCTGGAAACCGAGCTCCAACTGTAGTAATTGCCGTAATTTCACCAAACTCCTGGCATCTCGGCATTGGCATGTCCTTGGAGGAGTAGGAGCTGCATCCGAATTGCAGGCCCAAAGGGACTTCAGGTGAGGTTGTTGTATCATTATGTTTGGAATTGGATTCTCTTGGGTTGTTTGTCCGTTGAAATTAGAGGCCCCGCTGGAATATTTCAGCAGGATGCTACCTCCACACGTTGGTGGCTGAGTCTGCAGGCACCAACACAGAAATGGTGTGTTTAGAGGAATATTTGCCCAGTAGGTTCATACTGTTTAAACATGAGTGCGTAAATACACAAATAGTGCCAGACTGGTGGATTGGGAAAGAGCAAAATTCCCAAAGAGCGGTGTAGGATGGATGGTGCTACTGCAAGGCTTTCCTGTGCTCCCTCAGGAGTCTGTTTTGTTCCTTCAGTGATGTTGATGGTGATGAGGGCAGTTCATGTCTCTGCTGATTAATTTGGAGCATCTTTACAGGGGTAAATCCTACATATAAGGGAAAGAAAACAATTTATTTTTTTCTTGCTACAGTGCTGGGACTGAGCTGTTCTTTCTTGGAAGAAGGAAGACGGTATTTCTTCTTCCATCTGGACAAGAAGCACTCTTTCCCGTTGCCCTTGGGGGTCTATCAACAACATCTCTTCCCTTCTCTGGTTCCAGTTGCCAGTTATTTTTGCATTGACACGAGTGCCAGTTCCAAGGACTGAGTCAGATGTTGAAGTGCTCATAGTAAATCGTTAATCCTCCTCTATTGAAGTTGCACAGGGAGGGAATGCGGGGTGTGATGCCATGACAAGTTACCAGCTCTGAGTGCCCACAGTCGTTACACTGGTGCTGAACCGACTTGTTCTTTTTTGAGGGAATGTTAGTTGGTTAGTTGGAATGTTAGTACATGCTTGTGCTAATGCACTTTCAAAGTGTGTTGAGTTAAATTAAGGAACTGGCAGAAGGAACAAGCCAGAAGCCTTAAGGAACTGGTGCTGCCAGGCTCTGGCATCCCTGCCAAGGCCAATACACCAGGGCACAGCTAGGTACACTCCAAAACGTGTCCTGCACAAGAGGTGACTTGCCCATGAGGCTGACTCAGTGTCATGGGCTGTTGTGTGTTTGCTTATCTGCCGTGGAGGTCTGTGGGACATGAAGTGCCTGACACTTCTGGAGAAGTTACATCTTGCAACAGCAAAATGTGATGCTGAGGGTTGGGTGCATCTTCCACTGTGGTTTGGTGGTGCCCTGAATGTCTCCCTGCCATCAGTTCATGCCAGTGATGCATTACGAGAGGCCTGTGGATGGGTTTTGGTCTGTTGAGCTTTCAGGGACGTGCAGAGCACTGCTTGGCTCAGGGTAGAACTTGGTGTTGTGCCTCCAAAGGGTCAACTCTCATCCTCTTTTCCTGTTTTCCTCATGTCTCAACTACCTCTGGCACGCGCATTCAGATACTCTCCCAAGACACAAAGTGATATAGCGCGGCCAAACCGGGACGAGAGCTGGAAGTGCTGGAGCTCAGTTCTCCCCCGCAGTCCTGCTCTCAACTCCCTGGCTGACATTGCCTTCCCGTGCAGGCACGTTTTTCCGTGCCATTGTCCGCCTATCTCGGTTCTTTGGCTCCTGAGATATCATTTTACCTGTACTTTTCCATCCCAGGTGAGGACAGACATGGTGTGATGCAGAGCTAAGACGGAGATGCCAAGAGTTTCAAACATGCCACCTAGTGGTATGAGCTTGGAGCACTCAAAATAGAGGAAATCCCCCCAAAAATCCACCCGCCTCCAAATACTCGTTATTTCTGAAGTGCTCCTGTGTTTTTGGGCAGAAAATGAGTGTTTATGGCCTCTGCTACCCTGTTGGGTTTTCTGAGTGTTGGGGAACTGAGCTGTTCAAGGATTTCTTAATCAGAAGGAGGAACAGGGAGTTTTTTAGTCTGTTATTTAAATTATATGCTCAGAGGTCTGTAGCTTCATACCAAGAAAACAGGATTCATGCTGTTACTGCCTCCCGTTGCAGGAGCTGAATCAACTTTGCAAACAAAGTAAATCTTAAATTAAAACACCCTTTATTTGGGGAGGAGGGGAGAGGGAGGTAACAGTAATGTGCTTGTCTGCAGCCGTGCAACAATTCATCAGCAGCGCCCTATCATGAGATGCCCTGTGTATGTGGATCCGTACTGGGACATATTCCACCCCAGCAAATAACCTGAAGTACTTCCAGCTTCCTCCTCGCTAAAGAACAGAGCACTGAAATTGCAAAAGGCTCCAAAAAATCTTTCTAAAAACCTACATTCATCACCAAGATAAGAATAGGCCTTACAATGAGGAGTGTTAAAAGGCATGAGGTTTATACCACAATTTGGCATGTTGCATGCAGTGAATTACAGCCTGAATTAAATCTGTCTTGGGTGTTTGTCTTTGCTGTTATCTTCAGTTCGGGCTCTGGCACAGAATTAAAGTTGCTCAGGTTGATGTTTATGTGTGCTTGCTGTTCCTGGGATTTTTACCTAGAGGTCATTGTGTCCTTTTCTGTCATTACCAAGAAACTTGTTTGCTGTTTTCATTGGGTTATGTGATCCATCTGTTGTAGCTACCAGAGTAAGTCAGGAGAGCAGTTCTGTCCTGCCTTGTGTGCCCCTCACGTCATCCTTTCCATGCCCAGGTCAGAATTCAACCATTCCTCTTTGCTTCTACAGCTCCAGAATTCATTTGTGAATGCAGCTTGTGTGCAGGCCCATGAGGTGAAATAAAAAGAGATTGTCAACTCTAGGATGACAAACTTGAAATAATATGGCAGATAGAAGCCTGTAGGATGAACAAGAAGAGTTAAACATCTGAGAATTGCCAGTAAGCAAAGTAGGAAGAAAAAAAGTGTAGCAGTATTAAATGCTGTCCTAACTTGGAGTCTGCTTACACAGCTTGGATAAAGCATAGAAAGAGGATTAAGAAAAGAAATTGAAACCCAGACTTCCAAATGCCCAGAGAAGACCTTTTCTTGTAGGGTAAGAGTCAAGGTGCTCTTGCATATTGTCTCATTTTGAATCTTTTTATGTGTTTCGTGAGCAGCGGCATGTTTCAGAAGTGGGGGTGAGAGGGCACCACTCAGCTTCTTATAAATGTGTAGTATCAAAATTACAGCCCAGTGCCAGGCTGTGGGGGGTAGGAGGAGAAAACAGAAATATCTAAGTCTCCTGCTTCCCAGGTAAGAGACTTCACAAAGGGCAGACGCAGAAGGATAAAGTAGCGTCTCTTTCCCAAAGAAGACTGTAGTGTAGTGCTTTGTGCTGAACCTCAGTGCTGGATTGTGGAGCCCTCTGAAAGGCTGGGCAGAGGTGTCTACAAGGTTGGTCCTATAATAATTTAATCTTAAGCAAGAGGAGGTTTAGTGTGCGTCTGGTTTAATCCTTGAGGTGGCTCTGTGTGGTAGCACAAAATGGGACATGGCCAAGGGGAAAAAGCCCTGGTGTTATTGATGAAGAGCTGTGCAAAGTGCAGGTGCTAATCTAGTGGAGACTGATTTACTTATTTGGATGTAGACACCTAAATAACACTGAAGGGAGTGGTTTTGTCTCACTGGCTGTGTCTGTACTGCCTGTACCACTCAGGGAGCCACTCTGTCCTCGCAGCCCATGTCAGGCATGGATATGTTCAGCCCAAGCAGGTTCCCTGCACCACCACAGCGTGAAGACCACCATAGGATGTTAATTACAATATTCCATTTTTGTTTAGTGGGGTTTTTTTTGTAGGTTGGTTGGGGATTTTTTTTGTGGTGGTTTTCATTTTGAAGCTCTTGATGCTGCAGTTACCAATTTATTGGTTTTATTCTGAGTACAAGAGCTTGAGTTTTAGGACCTGGTCACATACCCAGCTTTTGTTCCTAAGGGCTGAATTTGAGTTTCTGGTGTGTCTTGGCTCTCTCTGGTGGTCCTGGAAAGTGCAGATCATGCTGGAGCAGGGCCAGAAGCCTGCATGGGGACAGAGGAACCAAACCTGGGATGGTCTTACCTGTGCTGTTGGATCCTCACGCATTCTGGAGCGATCCATCCCTGCAGAAATGCTGGGCTGCGCTCCTTCTTAACAGAGCCCACGGGAATAATCAGAAAGCTGTGTTATCTATTAGACAAAGTGGACGTACCTGGCAGGAAATATTTGTTTGTACTAGTGGGAAGCTGCATTTGACTTTATGACGGCAATGCAGCTCTTTTATTAGTAAAACTTAATGTGTAACAGGATAATTCCGTTGCACCTACTACTATACTGGCATGATTTTGTACAAAATAAGTTTCTTGTTTCCTTGTAGGCCTTACATAAGCCCTAAAACTGGGAATGGATCCAGCGTGTTCGATCACAATAAAGGAGCTGCTTCAGAACAGGCTCTTCTTTGGAAATGGCCGTAAACAGGTTTATATATAGGCACTGCTATTATACACAAAACTTGCTGAAGAAACATTTCCCAAGATCTCATGGTTTTGCTGTGTGCCACGGGGACTCTGCTCAGGCTAATCCGTCAGCAAACCTGTTGTAGGAATTCAAGGCAAGGTTTAAAACCCGAGAACGTCTCTCAGATCCGTGTGTGCTGAAAGGGCTGGGTGCTGAATGGCTCTTTGCTGTAAAAAAAAAAAGGCGTTTGATAAAAAGGCTCAGAAAACTTGGGCTGGCATCCTACGTATGCAAATGCGGGTGCTGTCCACGTTATATTTGGATTTCAGGGTTTTTCAGATCCATTTCGAGGCGATGGGTAGCAGCCTTATGTGGTTTGATCGCTCGCTTTCATCACCCATGCCCAATTATTATACATGAGATCCATCAGCCCCCTCGCAGCAACAGTTCCTGCAGCTGAGCATCAGCACGGTTGGGAACAATGAAGGGCTGGCATTTGGGAGTTTCTTTCCCTTCTAACTGGGCAGGACCCAAAATCACTCCCTTGCAGAGCTCACCAATCAGGTTAGTGGCTTGAACAGGTACATTTCCGTCTGAGCAGCCTAAGGATGTGGGATTTGGGGAGATCTGTTGCCAGTTTACATTCAGGATCGTTGGTTGTGTGCTCTGGTGGAGTTTTGGATAGGTACAGGACAGAACGTGGAAAGACTCCTGCCTTTGTGTGATTGATTTTTTTATGGATAATTTGCCATTTTGTTCCTTGCCTCCTTCCTAATGAGCTGAATTGTTAAAATATGTTAATGTAAGGAGACACACGAGAAAGGGTGAAGCAATCTACTGACACGTTGGATAATTAGATCATCTCCTGCGCAGGAAAAAAAGTCAAGTACGAAACAGGAACAAGAAGCGCCTCCCTCCCCCCCTGTAGAGGCACCAGGTCTGGCTCTTTCTGCATGCAGAAGCAGGTTAGACAATTAGATCTTTACTATTAATTAATTTTTGTGAAATTCCTGAAGATGCAGGGCGTCGTACATAAGCAACTGTCTCGTATTTGTCGGTTATTTTTTGGGAGAAGTTGGGAGCCTTGTTTCACGGGGCTGAATTCGTGAGCTGCGTAATCTGTGATGAAACAAAAAAATGTCTGTTGCTGGACTGAGTTTGTGAATGCTGTAGTGGTTAATCAGGTCTTCCCAGGAAAACAGTTGTGAGTTTTTGTCCTGAATAGGCATTAGCTCAAGGGAATTCTGTAAAGAGGCACAGGAACATTGCGGGCTGCTTTTCTGCTAGCGTTTGGTGCTTTGGCAAAGCAGTGCTTCATCTTTCTTGTAAGATTTATTTATTTGAAGTAATAATTGGCTAATAATCACTAAGATCCCAGCCCAGTGTGAAGCGATGCCTGCAGGGCAGCTGTGACAGTACTCCGCCTTTACTCACAGGAGTAAGCCCTCTTTGTGGGTTAAGTTTACTTGTTTGATAAACATAACACTTTGCTTTTGTTCTCTTAATCGCTTCCTTCGAAGAGTTAACTTCCTAAGCAGCCACAGATTAGTTCTCTCAGTTGTTTTAATTATTTTTCTTGTCACGCACAGTGAAGGTCTCGTGTTTGTGAAATGTCTTCTTTTATTTTTGTCCCCCCTTCCATGGCAGCCTCGGTGACGCTGGCACCAAGAACCCAGCTGAAACACGCTCCCTCTGCGCTCCTGGCATTTATTTTTACCCTTATTTTAAACCAGATCTCACTTTTTTTTTGAATGGGAGTGCTGCAGAACATAACACTTTCCTTTCAGGGTGACCCAAGTGCTCCAGAATGTTGTATTCCCGTAAGGGGTACGCAAGAGGCTGTAGCAGAGGCTTCCACGTGCTTGCTGCTGAGTAATTTCCTTTTGTATTGCTGACAGGTGACTCAAAGCAGGAGGGAGCAGATGGCAGCGTCGTTAGCTGGTGGCCACAGCCTTCCCAGATGAGTTTTGGAATTTCCATCAAAGTCGGGATTAGGCTCAGGATATGCCGGTGGCACAGAGCACGCTGGGGGAGCGTGGAAGAAGAGGAAATCATTCATAGCGACTCATCTCGTGGTTGGGTGAGTCAGGGGTCTGCTGTTGGTGGTCAGAAAGGCACGTGGCTGACGACACCGTCTTTGTGTGCTCTGCGGGATGCAAACTGTCTCCAAAAATTAATTCTCCCTGCTTGATTTGTCCAGTAAGTTATTTCCAGAAAGGAGTTACTGTATTTTCTGGAATGACTATTGTGAAATTCTTTCTCTCTCCCCCCCCCCCTTTTTTTTTTTTAAAATACAGTGGGCAAGTGTTCAGCTGGTGATTTATCAACAAAATATTTTACAGGATCATAGCTAAAAGCTCATCTTAATAAAAAAAAAAAAATCATGCCCTGTGCAATAGGGAAAGTAAAAGCATCTCAGTTTCCAAGTGATGAAGGAATAACCGAAAGAGCTAGTTCTTGGAATAGTAGCTCCATTGGCACTCGTTGGTGATTTCCTGTGCATTTGCTGCAAGAATCGCTCTGTGATGTGAGTAGGTGGTACTAAAGGGTTATTACGAAACCAGTTTCCAACCAGACGTTTTGAGTCATGGATGGGGAACGGGATAGCAGCTTCAGAGCTCTCTCTTTGTTCAAGCAGTGCTCCTGAAATGCACACACAGGGATAATCTGTGCTTGCACGGAGCAAGGCAGACCAGGGATAGGTGTGGGATCACGTGAAGTGCGCTCCTCCGTGCCTCTCCATCCCAGGGATGGGAAGTGGGAAACGTGGGCTGCGAGCCGGCAGCAGCGTTGCAAGGTGCACACGGAGCAGTTTCCCCGACTGTCTTTCAATTGTAAGTATTTTCTCATGGCTTTTCCCAGACGTGGGAGACAAAATGGAGTTGCGTCAGGACGGATGCCTGTGCCAGAATGAGGTGGTGGTTTGGAGTGCCTTGGTTCTGTTCTGGAAGCAGATGGGCTGCCACTGGCAGGAGACAGTTGGCTTCTCCATCAGGAAAAAAAAAAAAGGCAAAAAAAGAAAAGGGGTGTTTAAGGGAATTGGTCTGGCTCCTAAACTGAAGGAATTGTTGACCCACTGACTCAGTTCTGAAGCATTAGGGAAGCAGTCTTCCTGTGGTTTCTTTTGTTGGTGGCAGATTCAGAGCCCGGCTGTGAGCATTCGGGTGTGAGGAGCAGAGGAGAGACAGTTCTGGTACCTGCTGCTGTGGGATTTATTTGGTGCCAGGGAGGAGCTGAGGTGCTGACGGCTGAGCAACACCTGAACTTTATTTCTGATGCTTCTCCCGATAATGCGTTTGGTAAGTTTATGTGCTTATTTTCAGTGCTTAGATCTTGCTAAATGTGATTGAGAGAAAGCTCTTTAGCAGCTCTTGGAAGAGGTGTGTTCATTTTTTTCACTGGAGCAGCTTTTACAGAAAGCGCTGGCTGCCCTGCCACAGTTGAGGAGTCTGTAAATAAGGGGGAAACTTTTCTGCATCAAGGTGACAGAAACAATTTGAAACTGCTGTTCCCTCCCACCTTTAACTTACAGACCTCTGCTGACATTGATACTGAGCAAAGGGGCTGGGCCAGTGCATCACTCTGGACTCACTCGGCTGAGCTGTAATTTCCCTGTTACACTGAATCAACAAGGCTTCAGTCTTCTTGAATTTCGCATGAAAATCGGATGTTCATCCCTGGAATTAAATCTAATGATACTTTTCCTAAGATATGCCTAGAATAGAAACGATGTTATTTTTAAGTGGCTCTGCAAATGCCAAGGAAAGAAGATATCAATTAGTGGTTTCTCAGAAAAACCCCTAAATCATTAACATACTATTGGCTGGAAGGAATCATGTTGGCTGACGGAGCTGGGTCTGGAAGTCTTGGTCCCTGAATCTGCTGTCGATTCTGTCGCTGGATTCGGGAGGAATTTTTTGGAGAGGGAGCTGCTTGGGCAAGTCATTATTTATTTTTAGTTCTCAGTGGAATGAGGGGAGTGATATTTAACTTCTCTTCAGTGCTTTACCAGCATTATTGCTGTGTTTTCACTTTAGAGAGGATACTGATAGGGGATATTGTAGCTCTTGGATTTTGGGAACATTGTTTGGAATGCAGAGATCATTAGAATATGGGCAAAGCAGAATAGTGATTGTTGAATTTATTGTGCTCTGTGATTCTGGGTTCTCCAAACACCAGCGGTAGGAATTGCTGGTGCTGTGTCCTAACCATCCCCCATGAAGGGAAGAATCCACTGCTGCTGTTACTCCCTGGGTGGGTGACACCAGGATGTCTTCCCTTCCCAAACCCAGATGGGGGTGGCAGCTGTAATGAGGCACTCATGGATATTTTTTCCCTGTTTTCCAAAACAGGAGCAGAGGGGGCTGTTCACCACACACCCCTGTGGAATGGCAAATAAACTCAATGGTTTAATTAAAAAATTTAAAAAAAAAAAAAAAAAAAAAAAAGAAAAGAAGAGAAAGGGGAAGGTTTAGCATTGTGTTGGGTTTCCTTTCCTTTCCTTAAGTGCTTCCTTTGGATCTTGGGAGAAGAGCTCAAGAGCAGGGAGCAGTTGTACCAAAAGGCGTGGGAGGCCAGGTCAGGGAAGAGTCACTTGGTTGTTATGTGGGTGTGAAAAGCCTCTGAAAAGGAAAGGGTGGAGGAAAATATTTTACTTGAATTAAACAAATAGAGGAGAACGTTATATGAATTACATATTCAAAGATAGATTTTTGCCAAGTATTTTTGTGAATTAACTGCATATCTCCTGAAAATCGTTTATTTAACCATAACCTTATCAGAATGTTCTCAGGAAGGATTTTTTTTTTTCTTTAAGCCAAAAAAAAAATAAAAAAAAAAAAATCATTGTTTCCTTATCACTTCAGATGAAAAGAAAGGAAGTTGCAAATTTTTATTGCCCCTAAATTGTTAACTGTTAAACTTGTATTGAAGCAGTGGATCAGATTTCTTCAGGCTCACAGTGGGGCAGTTTCATTTGCTGAGAAATCCCAAACAGGCCCTGTTTGGGGAGGAGGAGTCTTAGATCTTCACCTCATTGTTGTGTATTCACCTGTGGGACAGGGAAACTGCTGCTCTTGAAAATCACCTGTTTTGGGGAACAGGCTATTGCCATTGATGCAGTGCACAGGGGTGGTTTGCACCCAAAATAATTGAAAAAATCATAGTTTGAAAGCTGATTTTGTTTTTGTGCGTAGAATCGTAGAATATGGACAAGTATGCAGTATCTCCATTTTATTTGTTTTTAAAATAGCACCTAGTGGTATTGAACTAGACTAAATTATATGTTGTGAAGGTGACATTTTCCCATGCCTTTTGTTATTATCTTGAGCCAAAAAAAAGGCAGCACATTTTAACAGCATTTTCTTGCAGAAGCAGAAAATTGCTTTTTACATTAGTTAGTGAAAGTCTTGATTTTTTTTTTTTTTTAAAAACGAGGCAAACAAACCAAAATCAACAACGACAAAAAGTCTTTATTCTAAACAGCAGCTTTTGAAACACAAGCCACAAATTTCATGTAAGGAAAAACTTAAAACACGGTCCAAAATTGGATGGCACAGGTTTGTTGTGTGATGTCTTGTACTAACCCAGCACAGTGCTTGACGTTTTGGGTCTGAGCTGTGTTTTGGTAGCGTTGATTTGTACTGAGGGATTCCCGTGTGGAAGTTCACAGGCAGTTGTTTGTTTTGTAAATTTTTTCAGGTCTTTTTTTGTTGTTGTTTGGGTTTTTTTATGGCCCGTAGCTATCCAAGTGCAGAGCTTGCAGCTGAAGTTTGCGTAGGAAATGGCGAGCTCAAAAATTGGACCTGGAAGAAAGGAACCAGGAGCGCTTCCTCTTCCATCGCTCCCCTGGAATGGTAATCAGGGAATCGCTGAGTGGTTTGGGTTGGAAGGGACCTTAAAGCCCATCCAGTTCCAATGCCCTGCCTTTCTTCCACTAGACCAGGTTGCTCAGAGCTCCATCCAACTTGGCTTTGAACACTTCCAGGGATGGGGCATCCGGAACTGGATATGTCTGCTGCCAAACTGGGACACCTCTAGGCAGTGCTGCCCACCCCATGCCGGGACTTCAGGGATTCCCTGGTGCAGTAAAAGGACATTAGCAGGCAGTTTTCACTTCTAACCAAGTTTGGGCACCTGAATTGTATCTTTAAGAACCCAGGCAGCTGCAGAAATTCCCTGTATGACCTGTTATTACAGGCTCAGGTGAGAGTGTATGTGCAGTTCTATTGCCAAAATACGAGGTTGGCAGAAGTGAGTCATAACTGGGAAGATCTCAGCTCTGCTCTTTGATTTGCTTTTACCCACCAAATATAAAAATACTTCCAAGAATACGGGTAGGAATATGCTGCTCTCCTGTTAGGGCAGAGCTCTCACTGGCTCTTAGGTGTGTTGGCATAACTCATAGGATGTATTTTTGAAGATTTAGTATAAAAGGAGCTATGTATACAATTGATCTCATCTTCAGTGCAGTAGGCATGAGCAGTTCCTGGAGAAGGGACCAGAATATAGGGCTCTACCCCTTCTTCTGGGAGTCTCTTTCCCATGGAGTCATACTTGCCCTCCAGGGCTTTCTCATTATGACTTCGTGAGTTTTGAATTCCTTTGTGAGCTGGCCCAGCTCCAGGGGGGAGGGCAGAAAGCAGCTTCAGCCCAAGCTCTGCTTCAAGTCTGCTGGTTCAAGGACTTTGTAGGAGTTGGGATCTGCAGGAGGAAAGTGCCCAGCCCTGGGAAAAGTGCCCAGCTTCCCAGGTGAACTCTTACCCACTGGGTTACCATTTAAAGGTGACAATATTGTCTTTTGTGGACATGGTTTTAGGTTGCAGTGGTCGTTGGATGTCGTTTTGCCGTTGATATTTTAGTGTGAGCAGAGTGTACCTGCTCTGCAGGTTTCACATCTGGTTTCAGGGTCATCTTCTTCCTTGGTCACCGCTGATGACCACGTGGCCTTTGGGTGAGTCAGCTCAGTTTTGCTGATCTGGTTTGAAAAGGAGATTTTTTTTTTCTTCTCTGTTTCTTTTGAGAAGTGAGAAGTGCTCCATCTCATGGCTTGGCTGCTAGTGCTGATGGGGAGGTAGCAGGAACTCATGGCCAGAAGCGAAGGAGGAGGTGAGACTGTCACTTGCAGTGACACCTGCGTGAAGTTCAGTTCAGCCTGTTCAGGAAACCTCACCTCCCCTCTCTCCTCATCACAGTGGAGCTCAAGGAAGAGCTAATTTAACCTTGCTCTCCAAAACAAGCAATCTGTTGATTTTTAAGTCTTTCCTGTTTTCCTTTGGTATCTGGATTTCAGTACATGAGTAGTCCAGGCGCTCCTTTTTATTCCTGTTTTCTGTTCAAAGTACTTAAGAATAGGGTCAGTAACATCATGTGGGAGCAAAGAGGAGTCCATCCCATACTAAAGTTTCCAGTCATAGATTATAGAATCCCAGAATGGTTTGGATTGGGAGGGACCTTAAAGACCATCTAATTCCAACCCCACTGCCATGGGCAGGGACACCTGCCACTAGACCAGGTTGCTCAGAGCCCCATTCAACCTGGCCTTGGACACTTTCAGGGATGGGGCAGGCACAGTTTCTCTGGGCAACCTGTGCCAGGACCTCACCACCCTCACAATCAAAAATTTCTTCTTAATGTCCTGTCTAAACCTTAAATCTTACTGGTGTAAATAAATGGTGGAGAAATAAACTTTATAGAGCCCCATAGGCTCATGGCATTTACAAACTGTCACTTTTCTGAACATCATCACAAACTGTTCCTCTGCCTGTACTTTCCCCCAAATTTGCCTTTGTTTATAATCCCACAAATCGCACATAATCAGACTCAGGGTAGAATTTTCATTGACCAGGTTAAAAAAGGGCAAAAACACACCCAGACCCATTTCCCTGCAGTAGGTTTCGGGGCAGTGATGCTTTGGGCAGTCAGCTTCCAGCAGGCACAGGACAGTTCAGCATGTTGGAGAGGATTATCCTCCTACATGCCTCTGCTTTTTACTCCTCTGCTTTGGAGGTTTTTTCTCTTCTTTTTTTTTGTTTTTCTCTTAATCTTTATTTTCCAACTTCTTATTGTCACAGTCCATTTTTCTCAGTCAACATGCTTTAAACATCAGAGGTGTGCTCGTGTCGTATGCCCCTCTGCGCTTTCTTCCCTCCGCGTGTGTGCTTACCTAACAACTTGAAAATAGCAAACAAAGCACGTGATCTGAGGAACAATCTGGTATTTTACCCTAAGGGGAGATTTTCTCAGCACGCAAATTAAGAGTAAATAGTTAAAAATGCCGTATAATATAGATCCAACCGCCCCAGCGCTCACTCGCACGTATGAGCGAAGTTATTTGCATGCATAAATTGACAGAGTTGAACTCTGCGTTATCAAATCCACTGTCAAAAGTTCACCCCGGGCATTTTGCAGGAAAGATGATGATTGTCTCTTTAATTACTTAAATTCTGTTTTGCCTGTTTAGGAGAGCTCCCCAGAACCCTGTCATTATTACTGCACGGCTGCCAGTCACATCAGGCTCTCTGCTGGCACCACTGGCTACAACGCCCAGCTACAAGGGCCTGCTTTTAATGGAATACTTTTGATTACCACACACTAATCAGATGATTGAGTTGCTGAAGAAGTTGGCCAGCCCTCTGTTAAGAGCTCCTACGGAATTACAGAATCAGAGATGTTAGAGATGGAAAATGCATTAGATCATCCAGACCATCGTCTTGCCAGTACACGTTTTCTGCTGCGTGGTTTTGGGTGGTTTTATTCTCCCTGCAGTTTATGGCTAGAGATACTCGAAGAACTTGGCCTTCTACTTTGATCCTCTGGAATCTTTTCCACAAAGTTTGATGGCGAGATTTTTCTTTGCCTAATATTTGCTCTAGATTTTTCCATTTCTTTATTTCACCGTGTTATTTCAAGTCCACATTCTTCTATCTCACTAATTCTCTGTGTGGTGTTAACAGCCCGTAAATACGAGTGGAATAGTATTATGTGCTCTTGAATGTTAAATGTATCACTTATCTTAAGTGCTTCATGTTCAGTTTTTCAGGATTTGGGAAAATTCTACTGATTGAAGATAGGTTTTAAACTGAACTGCTAATAGTATAATTTCTCAGACGCATATTTTATTGTAGTATAAGAGTTGTCTGTTCTGGTGTCATTTGAGAAATTGTTGAAAATTACCTGAAAAGGCCAATTTGAATTGGAAATGAAAATGTTTTTATATGGAGGAGATATAATTTGAGTGATTTTCAGCTCTATTGCAGCATTTAAACTGCGGGGAAGCGATGCGTGCGGGCAAGTCTGCAGAGGGCATTACAGGGACACTGAAAAAATCAGTGTTCTATTAGTGACAGAAGTAGTGGAAGTTGCAGTGTTGTAGTTGCTGGAGTGTTCCCCAACCCCCCATCCCAGCTTTCCATTCACATTCTCCACTCTGTAACCATTGTTTCTTTTTATAGTTTTATTTGTGTCTGTGGGATTTGGGGTTTGCTTGTTTGTTGTTTCTTCCTCAGGGCTTGGTCTTCACTACCAGAAGCTTCGGGTGCCCGAGCAGGGCTGTCTCGAAAGTCTTGGCCCCTAAAAACCAGATCAGTATCCCCTCCAAACAAACACTCAGGGGCTGTAAAAAGGATGAAGGAGCTTTTTTTTTGTTTTTTTTTTGCTGTCACCCCATGAGAAAGAGGCAGGGTGGTTGGTGTGAGCTGGTGCATTGCCACGCTGAGCCAGTCCCTTAAGAGCTGCCCTCTGGTCACGATCCAGCACCTTTACCCCAGCTCTCCATTGGCTCTGGAAGGATTACCTCTGTTCTTCCTTTCAGAGTATCCCAGAGGATGATGGGCTTGGGTTGGAAGCCTCCAAATCTGGGATTTTTGCAGGGTGGGTGTGTGTTGGGTGCCTGCTGGAGACACGGCGCACCTGGATCCGGGAGAGGCAGGGCCAGCACCTGTTCTGCCCAATCCCTCTCCCAGCCATCCACCCTCACTGTGTTGGAAAGAAAGCATTTGGCTCCTCCAGAAGGGATGGCAGGGGAGAGTTAGCAGAGATTTGGCACAGTGAACTTGTCCTCATGGGCATGGGGAACATGGAGCAGTAAGCTGTCGTTCCCTCGGACTCTGGGAAGCTGGATGCCAGGGTAGGGATGTTGATAGGAGAGGCGAGGACGGGCAGATCATGGGAGGCAAAGTTACTCTTGGTGAGTGGATCTGAAGGTGTTTGAGGCTCAGGTTGTGTAACCAAACGGGGAGATGAATGAGAAACATGTAAATAAATGGGTGGGTTATGGAGTGAGTAAGGGAAAGTGTGAGTGGGCGGGTAATTAGACTGGCAAGTGAGAGAGGAGGTAGGAGGGGGTGAGTACATGGGTAGGTATGTAGTGAAAAGTTGGAGTAGCTCCATGGGACGGCTCTCTGAGGATACCTGAAAGACTGGGAACAGCCACCCTCCTCGAGACATGCAGGGGGAGGAACAGCCAGTGCTGCCACAGGGACTGTGGGGTGTGCAGGTGAGCACACAGACCCTCTACTCTTTGCTCTGGAGCTGTTTTGGATGGCACGTGATTTACTCTGCCTGAACTTCACTGTGTCTGGGCATGCAGCAAACAGTAATCCTCACCTTGGTCAGCTGGCTGCATTCTGCTGCTGTTCCTGCAGAAATGTGCGAGACCATGGTTATTATTTGCAGGGTGTTTTTGGCTCTAACAAAGTCACAGGGAAGGCAGGTGAAGGACAGCAGGGACTTTTAGTCTGTCTGGATCGTTGCAGTTTGTAGTGGGCATTCCCAGGAGCTGGAATTACCCAAGAACTGCAGGAGGAAAGAGTTACCTGCAAATAAAAGGAACGAAGATGAGGGATATGCTGGAATTACAAATCTGCAGTGCATCAGCATAAAGACATGTCCCAGACTTGAAGTTCCTTTCATTTTAGTGAATGAGACAGGAAGGTAAATTAACTTTAAATCATTATCAGGCCCTGACTGATGAGGCTTTTATTAGGAACTTTCACTATAA
>JAWWES010000041.1:2287492-2310343 GCA_035583135.1 Lophotriccus pileatus
GAAGGCTATAGAATACACAGGTTTGGGTTACACCCATCCAGTGATGAATTGGTCCCAGCTGTTCTAACTAGGACAGACAGGAAGGTAAATTAACTTTAAATCATTATCAGGCCCTGACTGATGAGGCTTTTATTAGGAACTTTCACTATAACTGCTGTAAGGCTGGACATAGTTCACCATGACTAATCTAAACCTGTTTGTAATTACTACGGCAGAGTTAAAGCCCCAGCTGTGACCTCTCTGTAGCCAGGTACAGTCAGGCTGATGTTAAAGGTAAGGGCTCTGCTCTCCTATTAAGTTATATTAAGTTGTGCACAGTACATTTTCAATATTTATTGTAATAGAGCGTGTCCTTTTGAAGCCCAGAGAGAGGTGGATGGCTGCAGGACGTGACAGGCCTTACCTTAGCTGCCAGAAAAATGTTTATTTACTAAGGAATGACTTTACATGCAGGGTTGTTCTGGAAAGTCCTACTAAAGACCAATCCCTGCATGTTTTCATCAGTAGCTGGGTAAGGTGCCTCACCACCCTCCTAAAGTATTTCTTCCTAATACCTGACATACACTTACCGTCTTTGATTGTAAAGCTATTCCTCTTTGTCCCGTCATTCCATGCCTTCTTCCAAAGTCCTTCTCCAGCTCTCTTGGAGCCTCTTAGGCTCTAAGGTCTCCCTAGAGCCTTCTCTTCCCGAGGCTGAACACCCCCATCTCTCTTGGCCTTTCTCCATAGAAGAGATGCTTCAGCCCTTGGAGCATCTTTGTGAAATCTTCCTCATCTTGGACGTGCTCACCTGTTGCAGACTAAATTTCCCGTAAATCTTGGAACTGCAGCCAAGCCAGCTCGTGCAGTAGTCCGTGTTTACTCTTTTTTTTTTTTTTTTCATCAGAGGCAAATCCAGAAACAGTTTGCTGTACTTAGGCAGGTGTTTCATACCATTAAAACGGAGCAAATCTCTTGCTGATGTTCAAATGCCGTAGTAACTGTGCACAGCAAAATCCAGAGGAACGTGTGGGTTATGTTTAATACAAACCTGTTGGGTTGTAGATCTGTCAGAGCCCCAGATTTGCATTCCTTACATAAGCAGAGATATCCTGGTAGTGTTTACACGTGCTTTGCCTGTGCTTTGGGAGCTGCAGGAATTGTAACTGCCCTGTCAAAAACTCTGCTCTCAGTTGCCATCTGTGGGTTTGCAGGGACATGGGTAAAATATTTACAATTGCACTCCTAACTAGAAGTTTGTTTACCCTTATGCTTGACACTAAAGCTTACCACAACAATGATAAGAGCAGCATGAGACCTCCATGGAAGCGTGGACAGATTCTGAGAGTACGCAGGAATGAAAACCTTGAAGTTTCCATCTGGTTAATTAATGGTTTGTTTTTGCTGATGACACAGTTGTGCAGCATTTGCAGTGAGTTTGCTCCGTCTTTGGCCATTTTTTTTTCCATATGGGTGTGTGCTTGCTTTTCATTATGTTGTTTTTCTCTTCCCCCCCCCCCGCCACTCCTTTCACGTTAAGAATAAGAAATGAGCTTCTCGCTGAGCAGAAAAAACTCAAAATTTATTAAACATTTCAATTCTGATCCCTCTAATCCTTTATTACCTGTAGATGCAGGTGCAGGAAGCTACTGCAGGAGTTCGGGTTACTAAGTTTTTCAAGGGTTGGGATTGCACAAGAGAGCAGTTTATTTTATTTAGATGCTATGGAGAAAATTTTGAACAACACGATTAATGATGTGTTGATGAGAAATGCATCCCTTTGGCTTGGCTTGTTTCACTTAATTCTGCCCCAGAGAGCTCTGAACCCTTCAGCTTCTGTTTTAAACACATCATGGATATAGGCTGGCTGAAGGCATAGAATCATAGAATGATCTGGGTTGGAAGGGACCTCAAGTATCTTCCAGTCCCAATCCCCTGCCAGGGGCAGGGACACCTTCCACTATCCCAGGTTGCTCTGAGCCCCATCCACCCTGCCTTGGACACTTCCAGGGATGGGGCAGCCACAGCTTCTCTGGGGCAACTGGTGCCAGGGCCTCACTATCCTTATAGTAAAGAATTTCTTCCTAATATCTCATCTTAATTCTACCTTCCTTCAGCTTAAGGCCATTCCCCCTTGTCCTATCACTTCAGGCCCTTTGTCCAAAGTCGTTCTCCAGCTCTCTTGGAGACCCTTTAGGTATTGGAAGGCTGTTAAAAGGTCTGCCTGAAGTCTGTACATATTATCTTGTTTCCTGCTGTTACAAAATAGGTTTTATTTCTGGAGATACCATCTTATAATAGTTTCAATACCCAAAGGTTGTCTGTCTGTTGCTCAAGAGAAAGTGAAGGGAACCACTCCCTTGATCTCAGTAAACCAGAAAGCAGCAGTTCATGGCTGTATTGGCTTTGTAATGCTGAGATAGTGGCTGTAGGAAAACAAGCAGACAGCTTCAAGAAGTAAAATTTTTTGGTGTGTGTTTTTGGTGGTTTTTTTTGTTTGTTTGTTTTTTGTTTTTTTTTTTTTAACATGCTGAAGCCATTTAAAATGTTGCGCGGGGGTAGGGCAAGGAGGGTGGTAAAAAAATACATCACCCATCCCTTGTGATTCTGTGGTTTTGTCTGAATATTTTTTTATTTATTCCCTACAGTCAGCCATGCATTTCAGTTGTGATCGCTGCCTGAAGAGCGGGGCTGCATCCAAGATGTCTCATTTGCTTAATATTAAAAATATGTGTGTGTGTAATAACATTTTTCTAATGGTTCCAGTCTGGAAGATACGTCACACACCTTGGTATTAAAATTCACAGCACTCTTTTTACATATTATTGTCCTTTGTGATGGAGGCTGTGCATGGACTTCTTAATCTGCACTTCTGGTCTGAAAAACAGTGCAAAGTTATTTACCACCAGAAGTAAGTTTTTCACTATTTGTCTGTCTTGCTTGGTCTGGTAGAACCAATATATTTGTGAGAGGCAATTTGTCTGCTTTAAAAAGTTATGGTTCATTTACTAGAAGAAATGCTGAGCAACTGACACATAGTGAGGGGTCTGAAGACCTTCTTCCTCCTGTCCTTCAGGAGATGTCTGGAAGCTTTAAGGTTTTTGGTCTGAAATACATGCAGAACAAATCATAGTGATATCATAGGTGTGAATTCCTGTCAGAAATTGTGTATCAGCAAGGCTGCATTCTTTCTTGAATTGAAGTAATAAAATGGGGTCGAAGAAAAGGGACAGTGAATTGTTGGGTTTACAGTATGTAGGAGCTGCTTGTGATTAATAAATCTCCGTTTTAAGTGTATAACCATCCTTTAAAAAACGTGACCTTCAACGTGCCAGGCAGCAGACGGTACCTGTGTGCTTAATTCCAGCTTGTGGTGACATCTTCTGGATGCTGAGTATTGGGAAAATTTCGCCTATTCCTTGAGTAGTTGATTGAAAGTTGAGTTCTTCCCTGGCGTGATCTACGGTCAGTGGTGTGGTAATAGGACAAACCAATCCAAATCTGCTGTCTCTCAGGCTTGTTTTCTAAAATCTTTGCTTTTCAAATTGCTTTCAAAACATAACGATGCGAATTTCAACACTCTTTGCAAATTCGACCTGTATTTATATCAGCGTGTTTGGAAGAGGCCCATCAGATGATTTCCATATTGTTTTCAGTGTGTCTCCAGTTTTATTATTCTGAGAAAATTTGATGCATCTGCAGCGTGCACGATCAGCCTTTCTGATATGCAGATGCAGAGCCTCGCCTATCTCGTGGAATCAGTGTAGCAACCGCTCTTACAAACGCAGTGACAATGTACAGCCTCCTATCTGAGAACCAGATCAGACTGAAATTGGGACTTGGTCCAAAAAGCAAAATACTGCAATCAATCTACTTACTGTGTCAGCACTCAGCTTCGTTTCTGTTCTGTGCACTGCAGGGAAAGGAAGTGGGAAATGCGCGGCAGCATCCAGAAACGGATTCCTGAGTCACGGAGGATGGCAGAGATGGGTGGTGGTGATAGGGAGGTGCTTAGAGGTTCCGATTTTTGCAGGCACTCCGTGGCGTGAGGGATGTTGCAGGCGATGTTCTAAGCCTGGGTGACACTCAGGAAGTCACTACATGACACTACGGATGCTGCGTGACTTCCCTGTTTACTCTCAGCCCTGGTCTGTGAAGTGGCAGTGACAGAGTGATGGGATTGTGCCACATCATCCTTCCTTGGCCCACGCTCCTTGGCCTCTAGAGTCACAGCCCCTGGTACCAGTGGGGATCTGGGGACTCAGGCCCTTGGTAAACCAGACTTTAACCGCTGATGTGTTCAAACTGAGGCAACCTCTTGCCTAAGACTCTGCATTTCCTTCCCTTCTGCCTGCCCCGCTGCTATTTTGGGCTGTGGGCTGGCACCGCTCCTCGTCCGGCGGGCATCACTCCGGGGGCAGGTGGGCTTCCTGCTGCCAAACCACCTGCTGCACGGCTCACCCTCATCCATTCCTGCGTGCTTCCCACTTAACCCCCTCGTTTCTCACTCCCTTCTGTCCTAAAATGCACTTCATATTGGGAAAATCACTCACCTGAGCTCCCAGGAGAGCGGGACCTGTGCGCCCGATGCTGCTCAGATCGCTCGGGAGCGTGGTGTGCACTGCACAGCAGCAGGGTCACTGCGGGGTTATAGCACTAAATCTTTCAAAAGTAATCACACTTAGGAGTGATTTAAGCACTCGAGTTTCTGGGTGAAAGCCAGTTGCCAAGGTTTTAATCTGCACCCTAAAGCTCTGCTGGTAAATCTGATCTGGCAGTTGTGGGGAGAGACACTGATAACAAAACACCTTCCCTGATAAAGAGCAGTGAGACCTTCAATGTCCACGGCATAAATAAAAACATTTTAAAGGGTTTATAAAATTATTATTGCCGCAGAATGCATGGATGGGGTTTGGCTCTGATATAATTTTTTTTCTCTTACTAGTAAATTGGTATACAAAGGAACTTAATGTATTTCTGCAGCTAAAACTCTGTGCAGAAGAAAATCATTAGACCCAAAGCCAGTAACTTCTCATATATGTGATTACAGCTTGTTGCTTGCGCTTCCCATATAAATTTGAATGTCATGAATACTTTTATTTACCCATTAAGCTGCCTTTTCTTTGTAAATTAGAATTTTTGGTTATGTTTTGCCATAGCTAACTAGTAAGTACTGAGCTGTTCTTCTAGGGAAGTGGGGGATAATAGGTATTTTGAGCCAAAATACTACGGCACCTAAGAAAATAGGGTTTCTGTTCTTAATTGCCAGTTTCTTTCTGTCTTTTATCGTGTCTTGGTTTTTAAAAAAAAAAAAAATCAACAAGCCCATTGTGATGCTTTTGATTGGGCTTCAACAGAGATAATAAAAGTGTAGTGTCCCTTTGTGAAAGGAGTTTTTAATTATTGTTAATTGTACTTGCCAGCTTCATTTCTGAAGGGAAACGGAGGTGACCTCATCCTGAAAGTTGTCAGTCTCATGCTGGTGTCATTCACCGCCTGGAGAAGAGGTTGGGGTTTTGTTTCTTGTTGCTTCTTTTAATGAGGAGTTATCCGCAGACCTGATGGGCCCTGTGGCTTCGGGAATGCTGTCCAAACTCTGCCTCAGTAGCAGGCTTGTCTCTGAAATGTTGAACTGCGGAGCTGAGTTGTGTCTCAGGAGCAGGGAATCAGCGGAGTCTCAGACCTGTGATGTGCCCATTTCAGTAACTTCTCTAACAGCACCAGTACCAAAGACTTTGGGGAGAGGTGATGGACTCTTTGTAGAGGACAGCTGAAGATTCAGGGGTTTATTCTTTCTCTTTCATACTAATTAATCCAATAGTCTTGGATGTTTAGATTATCTATCCAAAGACTTAATTTCTTAACCCTTTTCCAGTCTTGGGTTGCTCGGCATGTTCTTGTGAGGTCCCTCCTTCACCCGTGCTTTGTGTTTAACCAGATGCCAAGAGAGGTTTCCTCACCCTTTGGGCTGCAGACCATGCAGGATAATGGGGGCTGTATGTCTGTGCAGGTGCTAGTGCATCAGGACAAGTCAGTTTCTAATTATGGCCACAGTGTAAACGCCAAAATGTTTACAATCATTCAGGAGAAGGATGAAGAGGAGTACATTTTTGTCTCTCTTCACTATTCTGTATTTCTTAAGCTGTTACCTCCTTTCGTCTTAAATGAACCTTCTCTAAAATACCCTGAACTTTTCAATTGCATTTCAGTTCACCCAGTGCCATCTGCCACGGTGTCTGCAGTGTATTTCAGTCCTGACGAAATCCCCTTTTCTCATCGGTACCTCCGCACACTGTCGTAAGGATGATCTGACAAGCAAAGCTGGCAAGTTGTTCCCACCTTTGTTGCCAATTATAAGGCAGTGTAAAGAGGCAAATTCTGACAGCCTGTGTCCTTAGGGGTGTTTGAATACCAAACTCGTAGTGAAATCATTAGCAGTAAGGCTCTTGAACATCCCTGAGGCTCTGGGCTGGGGTCTCTGCTTGCCTTTTGCAAAAGTGGTTTCTCCCTGGCTATAATCACTCTTCTGTCTGTCTCAGATGGGTATTTAAAGCTGCAGATTCTTCCTCAGCAACAAAACCATTGACTTGGAGATAGACTGAGCACAGGGTACCAGCAGTTCCATCTAAAAGGGAAAAACCATCCAGCTGGTTGCTTTTCTAATCCTGGAGAAATCTGCAAGGTCATTGAGCTGGTACATGTGATGGGTCTCCTCACCACTGCCAAATGTCTTGGGAACTGTGGTCTGGAGCTCCTGGTTTATCTCATTCCTTTGCTTTCTGCTGCTCATTAAAAGATGGAATTAAAATATCAGTGGTGTGAGATGTTCAGGCTGTCTGAAATGGTTTTCATTCTGTGGCTCCCACATTTTGTTCAGGCAAAAGGAGGGGAAGCTTTCCTGGAGTAATCCACATTCTTCAGTAAAAACACTGAACTCAGGTCACCTTTGACTTTACTGAGTCCTTCCTTTGCCATCTGTAACATGAAAATTACAAGTGCATCTTAAAGGATTGTTCTGAAAACCATGGTAGTTGTGTTACCACTTCTGTAGTCTTACGAAATTATATATTAAATAAAAACTTTCTCAAACATGTTCACCTGCCAGGTTCGAGTTTGGTGTCTTGTTTCTTCATCCTGAGCAGAAACACGGGAGACTGAGGTCTTGTCTCTCATTCTCACAAACCACTGTAGAAATTGTGGCTGTTAAAAGTATTCCTTGAATCCCTGTTCCATATGTTGTATAGTTGTGATTCCCAGGTTTCAGAATGGGATAAAGAACCTGTTACCAGCAGCAGCAGCAGACGTGACAGAGCTCCTTCTCTTGTGCCAGATGAGCTTTTGATGTCAGATTCTGGAGGTACATGTTTCATGTGGGCACAGCTGAATCTTGATTTAAAAAATAAAACAACTTGAAACTAATCTGGGGCACAAATAAGTGACTTTGCAAGAATAGCAGAGTATTGAGCAACAGGCAAAGGACGTGTTGTTTCCTTTAAGGGTTCTGACTAGAAATGACGTCACTTAGATAGTTTGGATGTTTGTGAGCACTACAGGGCTTGGAAAGGGAAAGCAAATCGGAAAAACACTGGGAAGCTGAACAATTTGTTTTGTTTTATGACTCTCTGGTAGTTTAATGAGGGAGCTATTACTCATGCGCTGTCACTGCACATCTAGAAAATTCCTCTGGGTTTAAAAACTGGCAGGAAAAAGTAGTTTCCTAAAAAACACTGAATTAATGAGATAAAGCCCATTGCTCAGGAGTCCCAAACAGGAAGGGTCAGAGGCGGAGCTGTGCAGGGCTCACGGTGTGTTGGAAATCTCCACAGGGGATTTCAGAGAGCAGATAGTGCTGGCAGGGATTCAGAGAAGTGATGCAGCAGATATGCTCAGCATCTCTCTTTTAAGATGCAGTAGCATGGATTTGGGGAAAAAAAATACAAGTTTAAATGGGGCATTGTCACCAGTTCTCCTCCTCCATTCCTTTACATCTGAAAATGTCTGGGACTGGGGTGTTTAAAGAAAGGGTTTTGTACCCATGGGCAATGAAACAAGCGCAGCTTATTAGTAATATTGACATGTGAAGTGAGGGAGATACATTTAAGAGAAGAAAAAGAAGTATTTGTTGTGTGGGCTTAATTATACAGCTTTAAATGAATTTTCACAGTGTCATAATCTGTATTCCTGTGGTCTGACTTCTTGCTTTGAGTCTGTACTATTTTATAGATCTGTACAGTATTTTACAGATTTGTACAGTGCAGTTTGCATGTTGACTTCTATTATTGTAGCTAGTTTAGCCTATCCTGTCACATCCATACTGGATACACATTATCCTCACTTTAACTGGAAACCTAATATAACCTTCGTGGCCCTGAAGGCAGGGTGAGGGCTGTTCCAGACTGATGGTGTAGGGAGCACAGTAAGCAGAGGGCTGCTCCGGTCTGGAAATGCAAGTGAGTATTCCTTACCAACCCCCTGACACAATTACTCCCTCGTAGCATAAGTTACTGTAATTTCTTTTGCCAAAAAAACGCTGATAAAGCAGAGGCTGTTAGGAGGGAAATCCGTAAGGAGTCTGGAAAGTGTGATGTAAGGATTAGTAATAGAATTAGCAAGCTGCTGTAACAGTTCTGCTACAGTTTCTCTTAAATTACAGTACCTCAAACATGATCATAGTCATTCCTTGTCTTACTGCAGTGCTGTGCTGTAGTCCCAATCAGTTGTGTCTTCCCTCTGCGTTGCTATCCTTGTAAGCCCTTTAAAAACTCTTTTAGTTACTCATTTTATTCAAGAATATTACCAATTTTCCATGAAAATACAGAAGTAGCCCTGGAAAGGTTGTGTATTTTAAGCTTCAGTTCAAAATGCTGCTTAGCTCTGTCCCCCTGTACATGCAACATAACACTCTCTTTAGAAATATCCAGTACTGAGCTGGTTTTTAAATTTTTCTAAAGCACAGAGATACCCAGTTTATGTCTCCGTGCTGGATTTTTGCCCTTGGGTGTGGAGCCCAACTGCTTGAGCCAGAATTAGGAAATACTTCCTACATGTGCTGTGAAAAAGTGTTGGATGACAGGGCAGAGCTCAGTTTCCACCAGAATGGGACAGAATGAGACTGAAAAGGCTGGGGGAACGCTTGTGGTATTATGAAGATGGCAGGGGTGTGGATGTCATGGAATTTTGGAACCAAAATAATCTGCAGAGAGGGAGATGCTCCAGAGGGAACTTTCTGGGATGCATTAGACTGAGATTTGGGCATCAGTTGGTCTGAGGGTGTGTGTGTGTGTGGCAGGGGGCACAGGGAAGCTCAGGAGCTGCACAGCCAATGCAGAGAGATGTTCAGCCTCACATACTGGATCTGTGCTGCTCCAGGTTTCCAGGGTAATGTGTAGCTGAAGGCTGAGAAGGCACAGAAAGGGACTCTCATGCTTTCCATGTGGATGTTTCCATGTCCAGTGAAGGTAGTGAGCACCAGTGTAGCCTTGTTCTCTGGTTCATGGATTGTGGTGGATTTTAGGCTCTTTCTGGGGACTTTGTGATATTCAGGCTGCTTTTTGCCTAAATGGGTTGCAGCAGAGTCTCAGTGAGAAGCAGGTTCCCTCACTCCTGGTTGGGACATCTTCGACTGTGAACAGCAGGAAATATCAGGCTCTGATATGTCACGTGCTGGTGCCCCAGCAGCTACTGAGTAGAGAGTTTTATCAGTCTGGACTCCAGGCACCTAAATGCCACCAAAATTTAGGCAGAACCAAGACAGGCCACATGGATGATGCTTGCAGCTTCCCAGTCTCATGGCAAAGGGATGCTCCTCGGGCATCCGTCTGCGGACAGACGTGTCTCACTGCCTTCTTCAGCAGCAGGACTGGCCTTCCCAAAGCTCCTGTCCTGTGTGTGTGGCTGTACCGACACAAGAAGAAATTTACAAGTTGTTTACTGATGGAAACCTACCTTAGGTTTTCTGACAGTGAGGGTTTAATTGTAGTCCGTTCACATTATCGTGGTTCAGCTGATTTCCCGCCTTGGCTGAGGGAGCGTCTCCGCTGTTTTCTCTCTGTGCTGAAAAGAAGCTGCTGAAGGGGTTGGTGTGTCTGACAGGCAGATCCAGCCTAACGTGGTGCTGCTCCCACCTTTACACTGGTGCATGTGCTGCCTGACACCCCCATCCCACCCCTGTTTGAGCTCCTCTCCCAGCTCCTGCTTTTACAGCTGGACTTTGGAGTGCCAGGTGTGTGTAGGCACCGTGTTCAAGTGACTGTCAGGTCTTGTGTTTGAAGACTTTCCTCTTCTGTCTTTTCTTAGACTTCACTCTGTCAAGGCCTGTGCAGCTGGCGTTACGTAGCACATACTTTATTATCCCAGTCATCACTTCGACTGTATAATCCTTTTAACCTTCACAGTGGCTACAGTAGGAATTATGGGGATAATCTTGACAGAATTTCCTTGGCCACTATTAAAAACCACAAAGAAATCCAAAGTAGTTCTTTGAAAAAAGAATTCCTTGATGAAACTATTTGCGAGGGACTGAAAATGGGGGGAGTTACAAGTTGGGAACCCAGTCCAGCAGCAGGGAAATGGCTGTGGGGACACCACCACGGGCTGGAAGCTGCCACATTCCTGTGCCCATCATCCCAAACCTGTTCTAAGCACAGAACAGTTAACGCAGAACAGTCATCCCTGCTGGGCATGGAAGGGACCTTGCTGCCAGATGGTATTTATGTTGTGCGTTATCTCCGTAGATTTTGCATCTGTCTTGGCTGCAGTTTTGTTTTCTGCCTTCAAATTCCCGTTTTCTTATCGTGTCTAATAAATTAAATTGAATTTGCAAAATATAGTACAAAGTGACACTAGGATGTGCCTGTTAACAGAGGAGAATTAATTAATTACATGCCGTGAACTAACTGAACTCATTTAGTCATTGATGAATTAACTTAATATGTCTACTACAAACAGGAGAACTTGAATGCTGGCAGAATAAAGAGTGAAATCTCTCATTGACTAAATAACTGGTGTTTCTTTGGGGTTTAGTTAGCGTTCCTTGGTCTAGTAATGGCCAGATTTTTGGAAGTAGAAAGTTTCACCAGTCATTTGCAGTTTTGTGTTCCCTTCTGTGGTTCTGTTCTGCGCTCACATCTGCCCCTTGAATTCATTTGAAACCTTGAAGTTCCTAGTCGCTTTTTCGTGACCGAATATTATAACTAGTTCTTCATTCTTCCACTTTTTTCACTGGTCAGACCTTCAACGGCATCAATCCTATTTCCAACTCGAGATTCCATCCTGACTGGATATCTGTAATTCTGGGGGCAGGGGGCTGTGGTCTTTTTTTAATCATATTTCTAAGGTGCACAATGACATTCTCCCTGTGCACATTCTGCATCTTACCTCTTCCCAGATTTCTTTGCAAACATGGATTTGATTGCTCGCTCGCTCTCTCTCTGCACTCACGTTCCATACCTGCACCTCTGTGCATCATTTTGTTTTCCTTCCAGGGTGTTTGTGTGGCTTGCACCCACATGGTGTGTCAACAGAAGGGAGCTTTGGCCCATGCCAGCTCTCTATAACTGCCACAAAAATACCTTTTCATTTAAACCTCTGTTTTAAAATTATATCTATCTGTGCAGCCCAGAGTAGAAAGGCCATTGGGAGTGTTAATCTGCCTTTATATCAGGTTTTATTGTCTCATTATTCCTTATACTTTCCCTTCTTTTATGTCTGTTCTCACTTTCTTGCCTCAGGCAGTAAACTAGAGACCAAACTCATTCTGTTTTATGTGAAGCTTCTAGATTGGTGTGTCTTGGTCCATGACAGGGTCTCTGCCCTGCTACTGTAGTTGCCTTTCTTGGAAATCATTGGGAAGGTAAATACGTACAGCAGCTTCAAAATCTGCACAAACCAAGTTGCTCAGGTCTCAAGGCAAATCAGAACTTCAGCCATGCTTTAATGCTCCAGTTATGAGATGCTGGCCTTGCAGGCAGAGCCAGTTGTAGGGAGGAGACTAATAAGACCACAAATACTGCATATATGTACATTATGTTTTCCTGATGGATAGGGACACGCTTTTCTGGTGCAATTGCAGTTGTTTAATAGCCGTTGTAGATCAGAGTAATAACTATTCCATAAATTAGAATTATTTTCAGAATCCAAGAGTCCCTTTTCCCATCTCTTGCTTGGCTGTGTTCAATATGTGGAGCCTTATGTTGTCCTCTGTAATGTCCATGGCGTGTGCCAGCATCAGTGTTTATCATTGAAGCACGTTGTCTGCTTTTCTCCTGATGATGTGACTGTCCTGTAACAGAAGTCACATGAACAAGCTGAGTAATAACAGGGGTTCAGGAGGAAGGATCAGTAAATGTTCTAAGCTGTGCGTGGTTGTGCAGATGTAATTGACTCCAGCCCTGCCAGATGCTCACCAGTTGATCCAGATGATCCTTGCTCAGCGTGCAGGGAAGATCCCTGTCATCTCCTGGCTCTTCCAGTCTCTAGCACAGCTTGCAGGCCATTGCTCAGTCCCTAAAATCTTTATCTTTACCATAACCATGTGACTTCTTTGTATTTTTAGGGGGAGCTAAAGTGGAAATGCGCACACACGCATTTACATAAACCGTTTTAAAAATTCCAGGTGCTGATCTCACAAAGGTGTCCTGCACATGCCAGAGGACGAACATGTTGAGGGAAAAGCTGTTCATAAATCTGTGCAAACTGAAAGGTAAATAATTTCTGTTTCCAGTACATTGATGGAGTAGGATCTCTGCGTCGGTTATTTTTCCTGCTGTGAAATGTGTGGTGTAGATGTATCTGGCATATATTTGTCACTGTGCAGCAGCAGAATGTAGGAAGTGGGTATCTTAAAAAAAAAAAAAAAAAATTGATTTATGCTTCACAGAATCACAGAATGATTTGGGTTGAAAGGGACCTTACAGATATCTTGTTCCAACCCTTTGTCCTGGGCAGGGACACCTTCCACTAGACCAGATTGGTCAGAGCCCCGTCCATTCCTTGTTGTGCTTCTTTAGCATAACAAGGAAAGGTTCAGAGGTGGCTTGTTTCACTCTGAAAATATTTCTGGCTTAGATTTTAAGTTTTTTTGCAGTGTCATACATGATGGGAGGAGTAAAGAATATTTTTCTTTGGATAAAAGATCCGCTGCAGTGTGTTTGTGAGGCGTAGGAATTCAGCTGGGGTTAAAACTTGAAATGGTCTGATTGAATTTCCTATCTCTCTTAATTGTTATCTTTTTTTTCTGTGTGATAATTTTAATTTCACTTCCTCTTCAGTAGTCGTGGAGTCTTCCAAAGTAGTCTGAGGTTGTATTATATCAGACAAAAATTACAGGGTAATAAATGTTTTCGTGGTGTTTATTGTTATTTTTAAAAGATATGTAAGAGCAGTTCTTTCCAGGTCCTTTGACAGACAAACTGCCACGATGATTTGTGGAGCTGCATAAATTAATCCAGTGCTGGAGATAAGCAGGGAGGCAACAACATTAATGGGTGCCTGTTTTTAAGAGCTCACTTTGTAGGGACAGAAGTGGCTGTGATAGAACACATGGCACGAGGATACAAGCAGTAGGTGTAGCTTTGGAGTGCTCCATGATGGACATTTCTGCTCAGGGATGGGATTAGCACTTCTATTGAAACTTATATAACAGCTACAGTGCCAGGGTGGTTGCTAAAAATGATGCTCATCGCTGTTAGATCCCAAAAGCTTTAAGTCAGAAGAATTATTTCCAGCTGAAGAATTTTATTTTTTTTTTTAATTTCTAGTGGTCACTGTTTTTCTCCCAGATCCCAATGAGATACTTTTAAATATGCAAGGCAGCAGTAGAAATGAAAAAAAAAGCAGTTTTGTAATGCAAAGACATGGACAAGCAACAGTGAGTTTTGTTGTGGGTGGCTACATCATTATCATATCTTCATTAACATACCTCAGCGATCAGCAGGGAATTACATTGTACCTTATGGCTGTCCTGTCCAACTGCTAAAATATAATGTCAGCTGCTTTTATCCAGCAAATCCTGATCCCTTGGGGAAAAAAAAACCACACTGTTTTCCTGCCTCTGTTGCCCCAAAGGTTGGTGTTTGACAGAAGAGCTGCTATGGTGATGGACACAGGGTGGGAATGGGGACAGAAATAGAGCGAGGCTGAAGCCAGGCTGTTCCTGCTTCCTTATGGTTTCAGTAGCCCTCTCTGAGATGGATGGTGACTGGTTCCAAGGAGGTATTTGTTGTTATGTATTTGAGGGAGGGTATTTCTGCCTCAAGTTCTCATAATTAACACAAAATAATACCTGGGCGAAAAAGGAGAGTGGGGTCCTCAAATTGATAATGGTTGTACAGGATGCATAATTGTAATAGTTCCCTGCAGAGCAGCTTGTGTCCGTTGTGCTGGGATTTGGATGCACAGAAATCTCCCTCCTCCCATCCAAACTGAAGTCAGTTTTTGGTGATGCATAATTCATATCCTGAAGCCTTTGTCACAAAAACATCTTACTGCTTTCTTTTTCCCCCAGCTTGATAAGCCTGCTTTTGTATTTTTAGGATTTCCTTTGCTGCTAATCCCCAAAATCAGCCTGAAGAGGTTTCAAAACAGAGTTCGGAGTAAATCTGAGGCAACTTCTGCGTCAAGGATATTGCTGCATGCAGCAGGTGATTCTCTGGCACCTGCTATATATGGATTCTGCCTCCACAGAGAATTATTTCCCTGTAGCGTGAGGGCTCAAACTTCCATGGAGTCAGTGCACAGGTGGACTGCACCTCACAGGAGCCTGCCAGGAGGTTTGGATATATTTTACAAGAAGTGTCTGCACATATACTTTATTATGAAACTGAGGCAGCAATTCCTTTTGATGGATTTTGAAGCTCTAATCAGAAATTACTCCTTCCAAGGGGAACATGATACCTGTGTTTAGTGCTGGGGTTAGTGGTACACTGTGATGGCCTGTTCTGGCCATAAATGCACTACATAAACTTGCATTGTGAGGAGCCATAAAGTGGCTAAAAGCCTGTGTAAGAACCTGGAGGAAGAGAAGAATGATTTTGAAATTGTATTTCAGTGTATCTCTTTGCAGAACAAAACAGAGGGAACTAACACAGCCTCTTGTGGGTTTTTTTTATTTCCAGATTGTGAGGACAAACCTGTCAGTAGTGACCTGTCCCAGAGGCACATGGAGAAAGCTGTACATGGTGGAGGCTGTTTTTTCTGAGGTATAGCACATCTGTGTCCTTCCTTGGTATCAGCTGTTACAAATACCTTGTAGCCATCAAACCTTTCCTGTTCAAAGGTTTGAGAAGCTTTGAAATTAAAAGGATAAAAGAAGGTATTGTGTGTGAATAATGGATAAATTGGATGTTTCACTAGTGGGAAATGACTGTCTTTATTTGAGGGCTGTTCCAGAGGGATGGATGTTCCCAAGATCTCTTACTTCGTAGCTCTTCTCAGTGCAGCTAAACAAACCACAGGAAGGAATGGGAAGTACTGTTTTTAGTGTAGGAAATCTCTTCAGGTTTTTCATGTAATTAATTTCCTTCCCAAATCACCCAAATTCTTTTTGTTCTTACCTGTTTATATCAAGCCACTGCAGACCTTCTGATCATATTAAATTGCAGCTGTGGAGGCTTTGATTGTTTCTTGCACATTGCTCTTTTAACATAAGATAACAAGATTGTTCAGTAAGAAAAATTCAAATGGAAAGATTCAGGCCTGTGGGGAAAGTTGGACCTTGTGCAAAAACCCAGTAAAACTTGAGTAAGAACCTCAGAGTTCAGTGTATTGATTTTCTTGTGGAAGTTCAAGAGCTGTGTTTCATTGCAGGCTGAAACTCATCTCAGCTCCTCATGACCAGCTGAGCAAGAGAGATGGGATTTGATGCTATCCAAGGTGTAATTCCACAGTTCATGTCTTTTGCTAGTGCCAGCTTAATAAGTTTCTGCCCACTCCCAGCCATTCATTTCCAGCCCAGCAGCAGTGCAGTGCCATCTCTTCCCTGACCGTGTGGAAAACCAGATGGCTGAAAATAAGTCAGGAAAAGTAACCCTTTATTTAATTTTTTTTTTCCCCCCTTGAATTGGAATCATTTGAATGAACTTCTTCGTGGCCCAGGGGCGGTCGTGTGGGTCCGACTGAAGGTGACATGAACTGCAGCATCAGAGGCAGCAGCGAGCACTGGAGGGTGTCCCCGATGCCAAGTGATCTTGCTGTCAACAAAAATCTGCTCTGGGACCATATCCTGGTTGAAGGGGTTTTCACTAGCCACAGGATTATTTATTGAACCGCTGCTTTTCATTTATTTTATTAAGGAAGATTAACATCTTCTTGTTTGGGCAGGTTTATTTTGTTGGTTTTTTTTTGCTCGAGGAGATAAACCATCTCTGAGAGAAGTCAGTCAGCTTTGTGGACAGCCATTAATGTCAATAAAGTCTTGGCAAACACAGTAGGTATTTATTCAGCCTTGCAAATTAAAAACATTTTTCCTGCTTGTTTAGTGAAGGGAACAAAAAAAGACAAATTACATAGCGGATGAGCTCTCTTGATAGTTGGAATTCATTAAGCTGGTGGTGAAAACGCTGGGGGATTGATGGTGCAGAAAAAGAAAAGATGAAGCAGCTTCTCTCCAATAGCTGTGGTTTAAGTTCAAGTTGAAAATGGCCAAAAAAAAAAAAAAGAGAAAAAATCCCTTAAAGACATCTGTAACTGACTTCACAATCTCAATTTCTATCTGGGTAGACAGTTCTTTTCTCACTGCAGTTAATATTAATTGGTTTTTCAGCTGACAGATAATTTCTCAGTGGTTCCTTCATCTCCATCATGCCATGGGGTGTCTGCAGCAGCTCATAAACGAGATCCATGGCGAGGCGTTAACTAAGAAGTTCTCACAGTCCCCTTCCCCTGCTATAGACAGAGCCTTTCTGCAGACTTGTCACTCTGTCATCTTCCCCTGGCTCCACGTTTTATTTGAAAAAAAAAAAAGGAATTTAAAAAGTTACAGTAAGTTGAGCAGTTTGTCAGATGTGATGTTCTTACAGGCCATTGTCTGCAAATTACAGGCTGGCTCGGTCTTTCAGATGGATTGTAAAGCTGTCCTGAGTCAGGCTCTCACAAAATCCCTTTACACAGCTCCTGTTGTGGCAGGGCATGGAAAGGAAGCAGTAGGACTTATTTTTTTAATGAATTTCCTGTGCAGGATCAGTAGGTCCACGTGGAAGCCTTTCCGAGTCGCACCCAGTGCATGTTCTCTCTGGTTATGCCTGATTAATCTGATAAAGTGCCCCACAGTTGTCATTTGCAGTCACAAATGGGGTCACAGTTCTCATATTATTCCAAGTGCAGGAATTCTGCAGGAATTCATCAGTGGAAGGGAGAGGGTTCCCTGATAGGTGTTTGAGTGCAGCTAAACCACCTGTAAACCACCACAATTACTCAACAGCAAAACAAAACCATTGTAAACTTTTACTCTTGCAGTGCTTTGATTGCAGACAAAGCTTTACTCATGCAAGTGATCCCATCACTGTCAAATAAAAACGTGAATTATGAAGTATTTAAGATTAGGGCTTAAGTCACTGGCATATCATTCTCGTAATTTTCTCTGGAGGATTACAGAATACTTAATTTGTAACTACAGAAACAAAAACATAATCAGATGCTCTTCCATCTACAGTTTTTAGCAATTTACAGTGAATTCTGGGTTTGCTTTTCCTATTTTCCAAGCTCTTGCTTGTAAATGTAAAAAAATTAACTCCTCTGTTCCTCTTCTTCTTCCCAGTTCAATGAGAAAGTTGCCCTCAGCTCCTCCGATCGTTAAATCTGGGAAGGACGGAGCAGTTCAAGATCTGAAAATGTTCTAAAACTTCCACGACCTAATTAGAAGGAGGCATCTTGGAGCAGCACAATAGCTCTCTCTGTGCAGTTCATTTGTTTTTCCAATTTAGAAATGACAGTTTACAGCCCTAATGCGAGCGTGTTTCTCATTAGCCGTGTTCTAGAAACACAGAGAGTTTATTGCAAGTTCTGAAAGATGCTTTCTTCAAAAGTGCAAATGATATTAAATGGCAGAACTTGCTCTCTGGGCAGTCAGATGGAGATGCTGTGGTCTGCAGCCATCCTAGGGCATGTGGTAAAGGCAGAGACATGCAGCCGGACCTCAGCTTCAAGTCCATGTGTGTCATGAGTGCAGCTGTGGGAAAGAGATGCTACAGCACAATTTAGCCTTGTCCTGGGAAGATAATGGCTGGGAAGTGTCATTGCTTTCCTTGTTTTCACAGATGGATCTCAGGTTTCTTGGACTTTCTCATGAGGATTTTCTTGGAGAGGACTGTGTTAGCTGTGCTGCTGACAGATGTCCTTGTGAGAACTGTCCACACTAACTTGATTTCTCTCCTTCAGCCATCTAGAAGTTTGGTTCTTGGTCTCAGCTGGTTGGATTTGTTGTCCTTGTGATAAAGGAAGAGAGGGCTGCATCTTGGGAGGTGATGAAACTTTAGGAAATGATGTGATTAGTCTTCTACGTGGTTTTCTGCGCCCTGAAGAGAAAGAGTTTAAACATATTTTTTTGCCTGTCCTCAGGACTTCACAGATCTTGGGTGATGGTGTAGGGTCTGGAACTTAAGTTCTGTGAGGAGCAGCTGGGGGAGCTCAGCCTGGAGAAAAGGAGGCTCAGGGGGGACCTTCTCACTCTCTACAACTCCCTGACAGGAGTGGGGAGCCAGGTGGGGGTAGGTCTCCTCTCCCAGGGAAGCAGGGACAGGACAAGGGGAAGTGGCCTCAAGTTGCACCAAGGAACTCTCAGATTGGATATCAGGAAAAATTTTCTTCACTGAAAGAATGGTTAAACACTAGAACAGGCTGCCCAGGGCAGTGGTGGAGTCACGATCCTTGGAAGTTCTCAAAAAACGAGTGGACCTGGCACTTCATGACATGGGTTAGTGGGCATAAGGGGTATTAAATCAGAGGTTGGACTTGATCATATTGAAAGTCTTTTCCAACCTGAATTATTCTGTGGCTCTAATCAACAAAAATAAGCTTTCACAGGGCTTCCAGGGGCTGATACAGGGCACAGAGAGTAATAAACTGCAGGGGGGAAGCATAAGATGCTTCACTTTTCTTGAAAATACTGCAGCGAGGCAAAGTCTGGGGCTTTTGCGTTGCTGGAGGAAACAGTTTGGTTCTGCCCACACTTCAAAGCAGTTTTATTGTATTGCTGAAGCACCAGTGTTTTGTGTGCCTGCATGGAAGATTCCCAGGCAGCTGTGTGTGCTCGGGGCAGAGCCTGGGGACACACGGGCCATGAGCACAGCTCAGCCCTGCTGCTTCCTGCCTGCTCTGCTCCACACAGGCACTTTCTGGACAGAAAAGCTGCACAATAAATCCAGTGCTGATGTGGCCTGGCATAGTGACAGCTCTTCCAGTAACTGCCCGCTCTCGGAGGCCCAGCCTCCTCCGTTGGGTTGTTTTCCTGTTCTACACCCTGGATGGGGCACGCGGTCTCTTTGTGCCTCCCTCTGCTGCCAGACACTCTGGAGTGCCTTCTGCTGCTTAGGGGTAGTTAGTTCCTGGCTGAGACGCTGGGATGTACCTATCAGGTGGTTCCCAGAACGTGTTGCTGAGAGCAGGGGCTGTGCAGACACTCGGACTCGCTCGACACCGCCCTGCAGATGTGGTTCTTCTTAGCTCAGGTTCATTCTGCCAGCTGAGATGAGGAGCTGCAGACAGGTTATTTAAAAAAAAAATAAATCTGCTTGAAAGAGAGTAAATTGTCTAGAACACACTTCAGTAGCAGATTTCCAGGAAAAAAAGCCTTCTCTACTTCTAAGAAATAGTGCTGCCTCCATGTCTGAACAATCCGTAATCAATACAAGTTCTTAGCATTAGGTTTGGGCACACGTTTTCTCCCTAATTTGCAAATCCCACCTCAGCCAGGGCTGGCAGGCAGGTGGGCAGGCTTTCAGGCTCTCTTTCATGACCTTTGAATATTCAGTATTTAGGCCTTAATGTGTAGCTTCTGTCACACACCCGTACTTCGGCTGCTGCTGCTAAAATGAAGACACAGTAACATCTTGCAGGAGAGCTGTCACACGTGCTTTGCTGTCACAAGAGGGAGTTTGCAGCAGCACTGCCCTTGCTGGTGTGTCTGCTGTGGGCAGAGCTCAGCAGACAGAATGTGTTAATAGGAGACAGCAAGACAAGTAGGATGAAGGTCCTTCATTCCTTGTTAAAGCCTTGTACATGTTGTTCAAGCTTGGCTAACAAAATTCTTCAGAGTGACAGTGCTGCAAGCAATTCTCTTGCTGTTGGTAGCAGTATAATAGGAAACAGAAGTGAACGTTTGGTGACTCAAACCAAAATCAAGGGTAAGAATAAGAAAAAAGCATCAACTGTTTAATAGGAAGAATAAAAACCCGACATGGCTAGGTATTCTTCTGTGGTGTTTCCAATTTATTGTTACAGGAATATCCTCCCAGCTAGACACAAGCTCCCTCAGGAAGCTGGTTTCATATGGTGGTTTAGATTTAACTATTCATTGTCTAGCACCATTTGAAATCAGTGTTCTTGGGGGAAGAATGCCTGCCTTCATCAGGGAAAACGGATCCTCAGAAGCCTCAGAGGAGAAGAGGAGAAGGTCAGCGTCTTCCTTGTGTGGTTCTGCTGTTGCAATTAGCTCCACCACCAAATGAGGTCCCTTGGGACCGTGGGGGTCTGTGGCCCCAGTGACCCTTGGGAGAGCTGTGCAGTGTGATTTCAAAGGCAGGAATTCTGCTGTCAGCATGTTTACGGTACTTGTACGTGGCGAACGGCAGCTTCGGAACCAGAGGAGGGCTCATGAGACAGAGACCACACAAAAAAAGTGTAACACAGAATTCCAGCTCAGTGTTGGGGATGTTGATCTTAATGCACCAACTGGTAAAAAATAGCACAGCTAGTTCATACAACATGGCAAGGAATTAGGGAACTGTATGTACTCCACTTTTTTTTCAACCCCAAACATGTTTTAGCCTTACATAGGTACATCTTCCTTGGTTCTTTATCAACCTTGTAAACAGCTTGTACGTGTATCATACAAAGACACAGAAGGGAATTTAAAGCAGGTAATTCTGCACTGAAGCACTGGGAGTTCTGGATGCTGTTTGCATCCCAGCTTTGCGTCTTGCTTTTTGTTGTGGCATGTTTGGCAGGTGAGAATATGTTATTTATTTTGTGAGACTTTTACAGTGTTCAGGTCACAGTTTAGTGGCTGAATGTGCTCGTTTTAGCTGATGGCAGTGGCCAGCACCAACAACTGTGAGAATTGGAACACGCTGTGGTTGGTCACATTGTCCAAGTTTCCTGAAATGTGGAGAATTTTTAAGTGTTTCAGGATTATATTTTTATAAGTATTTCACTGTGTTAAAAGATGCGTGCAGCTTATGGTTGATTTTTTAAGTTTTCACTGTCTTTACCTTTGTTTTCTCATCAACATTTTAATAATGCTTTTAATATTTGTCAGTGAATAATGCCACAGAGGTAATTAATTAACATTTTTCAAGTGTTTGGGGATTCTCCAATGTCAAATACTATCCAGCACTGAACTCTTCGTCCTTGCAGATCTCCGTAACCCCTTCAGAGGATGACTGATTTCTTTTGGTGTTCAGAGTCAATAATATTTTCTAGCACCATTTGAAATCGGTTATAGTGATTGGGGAATTGCTCCTCGTGAATTCCTGTACAAGAGGCTCCAGAGAGAATCTTCAGTGGTGTAATCTAGGCCTGAAAACAGGGAAGCGTGTTACTTCATTTAATGGAGTTGCTGAATGCAGAAATACTACGAGTTTAAATTCTTGTGGGGTGGTTTTATATAGCTGGAGAATTTTCATCAGGGAAAATGCAATCTTCAATAAAGGGAATATGTAAAATTTGTTAACACGAGGTCTTGGTTTAGGTCCTCTGTGTGAAGATGGTACTTGGAATGGTTTGGAAAGCCGTAAGGTGCTGAGAGGGGAGACAAAGGGAGATGGTTTTCCCAGTGAGAAAAACCAGTGTGGACTTGAGATAAAAGAAGAAAAGCCCCACCCTGTTGGTTTAATGATCCTGTCTGTGAAGTATGAGGAAATCTTAAGGAGCAGCAGGAAGCCTTCCAATCTCCAATTCCCGTACTCTGGACGTGCTGAAAGCAAGATCTCCTGGAAGATCTCATTGCCAGCCTGGGAGTTCTTGCATTCTCCTCTCACACACTCTGAACAGTGCAAGCCATAAAAAACCTGAGTCATCTTTCCAGGGGTGTTTCAGAAGTTTTCTCTGAAAATTCAGCACTTCAGTGAAACAGGAACTGGCCGGAGGCAGAGTTGAAGGTGGGTCGTGTCCCCAGTTCCAGCAGAATCTCATTATCCATGAAGATAATGTCTGAGAATCATGTTTTGAACAGCTTCTCATACTGCATCCACCTTTTTGGGAGTTAATAACACCAACCAACCTACGGCAAGGCATCCCTGTTGCAGGGGTTATTTTCCTGGATGTCCTGGTGAATTCAGCAGTGTACTGCTTTTCCTGTTATGCCATATGGGGAAACTAAAAAGAATGTTTTTGTAAACAGCTGGGGCATCTTGAATATTGAGAGGCATTTTTAAGACTGGCTGATTGATGGCAGCAAATTTACCTTTCTTTTGTACCCTCTGTCTTTTCTGTGGCATATGAAAATATATGAAAACATATGAAAGCAGGAGAGGGACTTTGGATAAGGGCATGGTGGGAACAGTCAAAGGAGAATGGCTTCAAACTGACAGAGGGAAGGGTCAGATGGGATATTTAGGAAGAAGTTCTTCCCTTTGAGGGTGGGGAGGCCCTGGCACGGGTTGCCCAGAGAAGCTGTGGCTGCCCCATCCCTGGAAGTGTCCAAGGCCAGGCTGGGCAGGG
>JAWWES010000041.1:2310443-2336990 GCA_035583135.1 Lophotriccus pileatus
GTTGCCCAGAGAAGCTGTGGCTGCCCCATCCCTGGAAGTGTCCAAGGCCAGGCTGGACAGGGTTTGGAGCAACCTGGTCCAGTGAAAGGTGTCCCTGCCCATGGCAGGGGGATGGAATGAAATTATCTTAAAGGTCATTTTCTAACTCAAACTATTCTATGATTGTGTGATATGCTGCCATTGCTTTATTTCTAAATAGGATAATCACAAACTAAAAGAGTCTTTATGTGAAGAGTATGGGACTTTCTCTTAGTCTCCTGCTTCCATCCATTTATGAAATCCACCCTCATGATCTGTCTTGTTTAAGCTCTGAAAAGTGGGTTTAGTACAAAAGACTGTAGGTTAGCCCTTCAATTGATCAAAAATTACTTAAATATGGAAAGAGTAGACTAACTGGCAGCATGGGGCTTTTGCAGTATGATGCAGAGGGGTGACACCTGCCCACGTGGGTGTTTCAAAGGTTTTGACATATGTTCTTGTGGAGGTTAAAGGCTGTACAGAATGAAATGTTGCGTTCTGGAAGTGTGACTTAAAAGTAATCATCATGTTTTAAGTACATCCCCTGCCTAAGTAGCTCCCATACAGACTGTTGCTTAAATGATTTCTCGTGTGTGAAGTCCTTGAAGGAGCAGATGGATCTGTTTGGAGTTTTGCTGCTTGTTCTGTGTGTGTAGGATCGAAACGTCTGGACTCGGGGAAACTTGTTAGCACAAGAATTAATCTTAAGGTAAGAATCAGTTACAAAGTGATCATGCAAAAAAACAGGTGAAGATTAATGATGTTTTAATTATTTATGTTGAGGGGTAAGAGGGTTTTAACCTGCAGTAATTTCTTTTGTTTGCAACATATAGCGAGGGAAAACAGAGCTGCCAAGTGTTTGGGTCTCGTGAAAGTGTTTTCAGACATGAGTACTGTTGCTGGTGTACCCATGTGTTCTCAGACAGGATTGTGTCCTCTTCCATGTTTGATCTTCCCTACAGCAACAGGGAAAGAAAGGATGAAAGAAGAAAGAAAAACACTTGATGAAGAGAAGCATTTCAGTGTCAAATAGATCTACAGACACCACTGCAGTACCACAGTGTGTAACACAAACTATTTGTTTGCAAGTCTGCTCCATCCTACTGTTGGATACCCTGCAGCAATTGCAAGATGTAACTTGTGGGGGGTTTCCTTGATGGCCAGCTAAGTTTCTCCAGTTGCTGGTGTCCTGGAATGATGTTAAAATGAAATAAATGCTTGGACTAAGCCAGAAACAGATTTGCAAGTCAGCTGTCCTTCCCCCAAACTGTCACTTCTGGACTAATACAAAAGGTGCTGGATGGTGGCATGAGAGGGAGGGAAACGTGAAGTCTCTTAAGAATTTTTCAATGCAAAAATATTTCAGAAGTGTCTTAGAATGTACACTTTTTCTATTAATGATTATTACTAATTATGATTACTACATAGAGCCTAAATTACAATTGTTGCATTAATTTGTCTGAAACTTTGTCTGAAATCTTGCATCCCAATCTCAAAATGTCTGTGAAATCTGTTGTATGTTGGGAATCTGGGGGGCAAATACCCCGTTATCACGTTGAGTAGGAGCTTGAGGTGATGGTGGAGAATGGCTTTGTTTCCACAACAAATAAACTGAGGGTCAGAACTATAATTTTCGCTTATGAAAGAGTGGCACAGTAAATAAGACAACATGGTGATATTCTTCAAGATGCTCCCTGATTTCTTCCAAGGCAATTTGAGAATTGGTAACCAAAAATAACCTGCCTGTGTGGGATCTGCCGTGTCCTTAGCGCACATTTCCAGTGCCATAATGGACAGCAGAGGTATGAGGAGAATAAATTTGGGGATTGTGGGTTTTACTGGGGGCTGGTTGAGTCCTGCTGGGACCTTCTCTAAGTATGAAACAGCAGAGGCTTTTGTTGGCAGAGCTTTGCTGTGCAGTAAAACGGGTTGTTAGAGCTCACACAGCAGTTTAAAGGTGCCTGGAGAGCAAATTCTTCCTTGTTTGGGTAATCCTAACAAAAACAGTGTTAGAATTTCTAGTTATCTTGTCTGGTAAATCAGATCCAGTGAGGACAATGAAGCAAACTGCAGAGAAGCAGCCTGAATTAAGCTACCTAACAGTGAGAAGTTCTCACTTCACACATCACTCAGGACAGATTTCTCCACAGAGAGCTCTCCTAGTTGGCGACAACAGTCCATCACAGGGGTGGATTCTCTTCTCCAGCTGTGCCTGTCAGATTCTGCAGGTGCATCTCCCCTTGAAACATCCAGAGCTTTTGGGTTCCAGGCTTAAAAGGTGGAGCAGCTACATGCTCTCCCACCTCGGCTGTTGAGCAGGCAAGAGAGTTTTCTGTATGTTTGTACTGGTCAGTGTAGTAGCCACAGACCTCGGGTCACAAGTTATTTCCATTCAGCTCCTTGGAATAACAGGCCACAATTTTTTTTCCTTATGTCACTCTCACTCTTGACTTGCTTCCCAACAATTTTCCAGTAACATCCATGGAGAGATACGTGGCTGCCTGCTCTGCTGCCTGAATTGCTGTGTGTTTAAGTCACCTTACATGCAGCTTCTACCTGTGCTGCATTCTCGGCATCATGTCTGTCTCTTCCTGAGGATTTCTATATGGAGAACCTGCTTTGGCAGCAGCAGAGTTGTCTTCAGTCCCTGGGAGTCCATTTTCTCCTTGTCAAAGAAGCTTTTTAATGTCAGCTTGCCATAAAAAGGAGATGTGAGCCTTGGGATCACAAGGATTTGAGCTCAGTATTTTGGTGCCAGCAGTGCTCATGGAATCATAGAGTGGTTTGGGTCGGAAGGGACTTTAAAGACCATCTTGTTCCAACCCCTCTGCCATGGACAGGGGTACCTTCCACTAGGCTGGGTTGCATCTAGCCCTGTCCAACCTGGCCTTGAAGATGGAGCATCCACAGCTTCTCTGGACCACCTGTGCTGGAGCATCACCACCCTCACAGCTGCAAATGATTCACGTTCTGCTGCAGAGGAGAGTTTTCCTCGGGCTCTTCTTTCCAGATCAATTAACGTGTCAAGCCCTGCACGTCTCTGGCTGGATTCAAGTCTGTAAAGCCCAACATGCTCATTTGGAGCAGCACAGCCTGGGATGAAGTGGTTGGGAAGGGATGTCCAAGCACTGTGTGGTACAGTTTTCCAAGCAGTGCATGACACTGCAGAGCATGGACATCAGCAGGAGATGTAAGGCATTTCTTTCACCTTCATTTCTTCAAATACTTTTTGTACTACTATAAAGTTACTGCATGTGGCGGTGTTAATGTAAAACTCAGTGGGATTTATTTATAATTAATGATTTTACTTGGCAAGTACTCAAATGCCACTGTGCAGGGTAGAATCCCCAAAACAGATTGGCAGCTGTGAAGGCCGTAAGCACAGGTGAGTTAGCTGGTCTGTTAATAGCCTCCAGAGGGCCACATAGTGATTTTTCTCCATTAGATCTTGGCATTATTTAATCTTCAGTCTTGCCTGTCCTTACTGCGGAACAGACTGGAAGGAGAACGGCTCGATAGTCCCCCAAGTAGTTCTTCATGACTAGAAATACCTTGTGGTGATGGCATTGCCAGCTGAAAGGTGCCAAAATCCTGTTTAGATCAGAACCTGCTCAAAAATCACATCTGGGAGAGCTTAAGCTCCTTGCAAAATTCGTGGAAATTACCACGGACTTCCAGGCTTTCAAGTGAGTTGTTGTGTAAAGACTCTCCACTTCGTTTCCAGTGTGAGAACTGAAATCGCAACTGAAGCGTTTGAATAAAAAGAGAAAAGACCTGCAGCACAAGTGAATTTTCAGATTTCACTATGCAGATAAAAAAATCCAGTTGGAGAACTTCGGAGTGAAACAATGGTGTAAAAAAAAAAAACAAAAAACAAACCAACAAAAAACATCCTCCACTTTTTAGTTGAGATTAGCCTGGAAATTTTAAGACACTCATGAATAATTTATAAACCAGCCTTCCCACGGATGGATGAGCAGCAGGACCAGAGTGTGGCTACGTTTGTCACCGTATTGAGATGTTTTTCTGGCAATGGGGGAATTTTTATGGCGTTCTTGCTCGTAATGGAGTTCTTGCTTAGCTTTTAATGTCCCAAATGTAAACAGATCTGAGGAAGCAGATCGTTAAGAACGTTTAGAAAGGGCGAGTGAAAAAGCGAAGTACTTGTGCGCTGCGTTCCAAGCAAAGCATATAAATCACTGGTGTCGGAATTAGGCTGCCAGCCCAGAAATGGCATCGGGAGGAATAGTCAAAAGATTGATTTTTTTTTTTCTTAAAACCGAGGCAAAAGAGCAGAGGGAAGAACCCAAGAGGTTTGAGAACCTGTCTTCTGCTCTGTTTTCTGTTCTAATGCTCTGCTTTAACAAACTCAAAATCTGAATCCAGTCTGCTTTGGGGTGTTTGGCTCCACAGTCGCTGAAGCTCTGGGATCAGTGGACTTCACTGCCTGGTGCTCCTGCACTAGCAAGGGATGGGAATGCTTAAATCCATGCAGAGGTTTTGTGTGTAGGAGTAACTCAAAAAAAAAAAAAAAAAAAAGGAGAAAAAGGCAGTTTTCACTTGGTTTTGAATCCGCAAGCTGTTTTCTAAACTAAGTTTGGGTTTCCAATGTTTGAGCATTCAAGAGTCGCTTCAGTAACCCATCGCTCTCTCCTGGGAGCAAAGCCGGGGATCGTTCAGGGTGCGTAGGGAAGGTGGAAGTGCCAACCCCTGGAAAGTGCTGGTGCTCGTGCCCCCAGCGAGGTGCTCCTTGGCTCCCCTCTCCCTTCCCGAGCCAGCCCACCAGATGTGAGATGCTGCCTTTGGCCCGGGAAGCGGCGGGAGCTGCGTGGTTTTGCTTCGTTGGGAGAGGCCGTGGGTGGAGAGGAGCTGGCAGGGATCCCAGGAGCCGTTGGGAAGAGGCTGCTCGCGGGGGAGAGTGAACTCACCACCCACTTCGGATGAAATCATGGAGTAATGGCTGGTGAGGAGAAGGAGATCTAAAAAAAAAGAGGGACGGGAGAGGAAGGATGCTCGACCGGGGAGGAGGGCAGTTCCTGTGCTGGTGGGTTCAAGGAGGATCTGGTCCTCACAGGGGTCACTTGTAACAGATACAGAGCTGGTGTAAGGGGAGGAATTTGTCACAGGAAGGTTTGCTCCAGCAGTGTAGAAAAGTAGAACTTTGATACATGACCTGTTCGATGGAAATGTATTAATATGTGTCTGGATGGAGGAGTGATTGCTCCCAGGCAAGCTGCTGCTTTGCCAATCTAACCTTTAACCAAGCTGGAACCAAGGAAGGTGCATTCCTGGAGCAAGGAGAAATAGGAGCTCTCCTCTGGAGCTGTCTGGTTTAAAACAGTGTTTGCAGGACTGCTGGCAAAGAGAGTTTACAATGCCACTTTTCTTACCCAACAAGCAGGTCACCTTCTTGTTCCCAGCTGGATGGGCACATTGTCTCGTCCTCACTTGCAAACCAACAAGAAAAAAACCCAGTGTGACTTCCTGTTGCACTCTGAGACTGAACATCACCCAGTGTGAACTCTTCGGATTTTTTCCCCCTCATATTTATTTGATTTACCATAAATGACACCACTCATGAGAGTAGCTGTTTAAATCCAGTAAGAAGATCTTCATCAGTGTCCATGTTTTCCACCTGGATTTCTTTCCAAGCTGCCTCACTGCAGCTCATCCCACATCATTTCTGGAGAGCTCAGGCAGGAGAGGAGCCAGCTGAAGGAGAGGACGTGGTCCCCGGAGTGCATCAGCTTGAGGTTTGGTCCACTGCACCCTCTGAAGGCAGCTTGAATCTTCTGATGGGTTTTGTTGGATTCTTTTTGCTCTTGGAAACGCAGTTCAGGGCAAAACCGTCATGGTCTGACTTTGAGGAATGGGATTCTCAGCGCTTCCCTGTCTGTTCCAGCAAGCGGAAAGTGATGTGTAAAAACTCGTTCACCCCCATCAACTCCAGTGGGTGCAAACTTGTAATCGTTTCAGGGAAGATACAGCCAAAAAAAAAAGAGAAAAAACCATTTCCCTAGCTCATTTTCATTTCCCAGAAAACCAGATGGATGAATCATTACAACAGCAGCTATGACAAGGGACCAGACAACAGACTGAGCCTGAAGCCCAGCCCAGTCGAGGCAAGATGAAAAACTGTCCAAGGATTTACCAGCCCTCCCTCCCACATGTGTTTAAAGGAGCAAGACTCCAGAATTAGGGCATGTGGATTTTAACTTTTCCTCTTATGTCCTGCATAGCAGCAAGAGCAGCTGCGGCAGAGACCAGAGTAACAAATCCAGTGGTGCATCAACAGTGGGGTCCAGTGTGGTAACGTGATGGTGTGGTTGCTGTAGAATCACAAAAGTAGAATTATAGAGTGGTTTGGGATGGAAGGGACCTTAAAGATCCTCTAGTTCTAATCCACCTGCTATGGGTAGGGACACCTTCCACTAGACCAGGTTGCTCCAAGGCCTGTCCACCCTGGCCTTGGATACTTCCAGGGCTGGGGCAGCCATAGCTGCTCTGGGTAACCTGTGCCAGGGCCTGACCACCCTCACAGGGAAGAATTTCTTCCTGACACATGGTCTGACCCTGCCCTCTGTCAGTTTGAAGCCATTCCACCTTGTCCTGTTACTCCAGGCCTTGGAAGGGTCTCTGAGGTCTTCCCAGAGCTTTCTCTTCTCCAGGCTGAACAACCATAACTCTTACCAACCTGTCTCTATGGCAGAAGTTCTCCAGCCCTAAGAGCATCTCCAGGGCCTCTTCTGGACTTGCTCCAACAAATCCACATTCATCTCATGTTGGGGACCCCAGAGCTGGACACGGCACTGCAGGTGGGGCCTCACCAGGGCAGAGCAGAGGGGCAGAATCACCTCCCTTGACCTGCTGGTAATTTTTCTTTTGATTCAGCCCAGGACACGGTGGGTTTCTGGGCTGCCAGCACCCATTGCTGGGTCAGTTGAGCTTCTAATCTACCAACACCCCCGGGATCCTCTCTATCCATTCTCCACCCATCCCCTACTTGGAGTTTCCGAAGCACAACATGAAGCTCCTTAGACCAGAGCAAGCAGCCTCCCTGCTTTGCCTGTGGATACGTGCCAGGCTTTGCCGGGAGAGTTATTTGTGAGATAACGTAGACGCGCTCTTAATATAGTAGAGCGTAAAACTATGCGTAAAACCCATCAAAATAACAGCAGAAGTGACAAGGTTGAGAAAGCATTTAAAAGTTAGGAGACGCCTGCCTGCCTCCAGGCTGCCCACGGAGCCCCTGTTGGGTGCATGTGCTGTGCTCCATCCTTGGTTACACCATTGGGGGGTTATTTTTTTCCCAGAGGACGCTGCCCCGCTCCCTGCACACGACGGCAGTACTCACTTGCTGAAGAGCCATACAGGGTTGGGTTGGTTTTTTTTTTTTTCCTTCATCCTCATCTCTGCAGCATCCAAGTGCTTTGGCTGAAGCAGTTGCTGTGATGACATTTTTTTTTTCCCTTGGTGAGGCTGTATTGTGATTCCTGCTTTACAAACAAAGAACCGGAGCACAGAGAAACGAAGGTCAAAGAATCTATTAATTTTGGGTGCCCAGTTTGAAGTAGCCGGTGCAAGATATTCAGGACTCTCTGTTCAAAGCGCAGATTCCTCTCATGCCTTTCTTTGTTTTTCTCCAACCCCCTGCTTCGTTCCTTGCCCTCTTCCAACTTCTGCCTCTTGGGCACTCTAATTATGATTTTTAAATTCAAATGCTGCTCTTAGCTTTCGAGTGTTTTGATCGCTGGCTGAAAAGCTATGGCTGAGCTCCACTCTGCATTAAATGTTCCCTTTCTCTGCAAGGTAAACAAGGTCACTGCAGGTAAAAAGCCACAGGTCTGGGAGGAAATAACAGGACATCATTTGAGCCGAGGTACTCGTGAGCGATGTGGAGATCTCTTCATCTCTCCTACTCTCCATGACTTCCATGGAACCCATCACAGAGCAAGGACAGCACAAATGAGCTGCATCTCTTGAGAGGAAAAACCTGGGGTTTAGCTCAGGTGCTCAGGGCTTGGGTCCATCGTTGCTTTAGCAGAGGCAGCTGTGGAAGGATTGTTTTTAGGGAAGCAGAGAGCAGACCCACAGGAGGGGTGGGAGGCTCAGAGGGAAGCCAGTGGTACCGAGTGTTGTTGTTTGTTGTGTTGGGAATAGATTGTACTTGTGGGACTTGGTGAAATGCCAGGAAAACCCTGAGGGTGAGGCTGCAGCGCTCCTCGGGAGGTGTTCCAGCCCCTGGAGCCCTTGGGAACAGCAATGCTGAACACTGTGTGCTCTCTCTCAGCTGCCCCAGGCACAGCCGCATCCATCCGCACAAGGACACGTGTCCTGGGCTCCCTCCAAGCAGGAACTCCCGGAACATCCACCTTTTATTTCTGCCTGTACAGTCCTCTGGCCAGGCAGGCTTTGGGTGACCGTGTCCTGTGTCCCATGTCTGGAAATACCCTCTGGCCTCAGCACCTGGCACTTGGCCTTGGCAGAAGGAAGCAGTGGGACAGTGATGGGAGGATTTTTGAGGCCACATTATCCTGTGGCTGGTGAAGATGGAAAGGATCTGTCCCAAGTGTAGGACAGGAGCTGAGGACATGAGCACAGCACCAGTGAGCTGAGACCTCAGAAGGCCTCTGGGGTGTGGGATTGAGTAGGAGGGAGCTGAGAAGGACTTTGGGGCAGGAGGACTGGTAATTAACCATGGAGCAGTGCCTGGATGGCTCCAAAGGGGACCTAGCACTTGTCTGTCCAGGCGTTTCCTGCTGCCACAGGAGATTCCAGTGCTCCTTCTTGCTGCTTCCTTCACCTCTGGAGCTCTGCATCACTGTTGCTGTTGGAAACACCGTTATTTCATAATCAGGAGAGCTCAGGGCTGCAGAGACAGCACAAAAGCAGCTCGAGGACACTCGGAAGCAGGAAAACCAGTTATTTTTAACCAAACTTGAATAGAAATGTTGGAGGAGCATCTCAGGTCCAGCCTTCCATTCCAAGGACAGCCAGGCTGTCAGCCAAGGACTACCTAAGCCCTAAATCCCTTACGTGTGGGGGGCACAGCTCGGGGGTCTCTGTCCCAAGGCAACACTGTCTTGCAACAAGAGACTTTCCTACATCCAGCATGAGCCTCCCAAGCCCATTTGCCCCTGGTGCCTTTTGTTACAGCCCTGCATGACAGAGAGGAGTTTTGTTGTGTCTCTACAACCACTTTACATGTGTTTGTAGCCAGCTCTTAGCTCACCAGCAGCTCCTCGGGGCTGTGCAGGGCTTTTTCTCTGCTATTTGCACAGAAACCCACCCTCAAACCCTGCTCTGCTCCCCACAAAACCAGGGCAGCAGCCAGAGCATCCGTGGGCACACCTGTGGAGGATGAGTCAACCACCACCAGCATCTCCCACGGGACTCAGCCCTGTCTCCCATGCTGGTGGCTTTCTGTGGATGGGGAGGGATCCAGACAGCAGCTTCCAACTCCCTCCAGACCAGACAGCTCCAGACTGCAGAACTGGGGAGACATGAAGCCCTGCAGGGGTAAACTCACCAGGTTCCCTGCTGGACCCAACCCCATCCAAGGGGAGAAAGTGCAGAGCATCATATCCTGCCCTCTTGGCTGGATCTGAAGGGAGTGGCACCAGGGCTGGACCAGGAAAAGGACCTGGACACCCACTCATGTTCTCCTTGCTAGAAACCATCCTACATCCTAGTTCATGAGGACGAAGCTGTAAATCAGCAGGAACAACTTCAGAGTCATCACCACTGACACCAGGGGAAAGAGCTGTCTGGGAGGAGAGATAACGGAGTGTGTCAGTGGTCCTTCCTCATCCTCTTCCTCTGTGCTTCATGCAAGTGATGTAATTAGAGCTTGGGAGGTTTGTTTTTTTTTTTTCACTTTTAATTTCACAATGAATATGAGCAAGGCGAGCCCAGATGCAAATGGGAACCGAGGCCCTTCTTGAGAGACCCCGGGGGAGGCTCCGACTGTCCCACACTGAGTCACCTCCAGCCCCCGGGAACCCCGTGCGGGGCCCGGGAGGGGACGGAGGGGTGACAAGGCAGAGCTGCCTACTGGAAAAAAAAGTCCCCAGTTTCTCGGTGTGGTAAGGAGAGGAAAATAAAAGTTACTGCTGCGACCTAGTGGAGAAAAATCAGCTGTGCAGGTACGAGGGCAGAGCGAATACAGGCGTTTGGGAAAAGAGGAGGTTGTGGAATTTGTGCCCGGTGGAGGCTGGACCGCGGCAAGCCGTGGTGGTGCAGCTTGTTTTTACAGGATTCCGAACCTGAGAGCAGGTTCTGTAACAAATCCAGGTTTCTAGAAGGTGCTCGGCTTAGCCCTAAATGATCTGGGGGTTGGAAGTAGACGGTCTTCAAGGTGCCTTCCAACTTAAATCATTCTCTGATCCTACATTTCTATATTCTCATGAAAAGGCTGAAAACATCCCCGTGGCCCACGTTAAACCTGGCACAGCACCCGTGTGACTGTGAATAAAGGTCTGCTGCGAGCAGTGAGCGCTTGGGATTGGATCTGGGCTCCCTCCTGTTCCATTCCAGTCCCAAAAGGAACTGGAATCGGAGCAGAGCCTGTTTGCTGGGCAAAAATAAGATGGAAAAAAGTCATTGGCAAGGATGAGATGAATTTCCTGGTGCCTGCAAGTGTTTAAACCTGAGCTTGGAATGGTCTGGGACTAGATCCAAGACTGAAGCACCTGAACCCAGGAAGTGGAAAGTCCCTAAAACACAAGTTTTGGGTCATTAATCACCCAAATGGGAATTCTGAACGCCACCCGAGGTAAGGGCTACTGTGAGTGGCAGCCAGGGCAGGGAGAGCCTGTGAGCACAGAAATGTTGTGCTTGGGCTCAGGGTCCGTGCTGCAAAAAGAGGGCTGGAAAATTGAAAGGATTTCGAAGGAGAGCCCCAAGAGTGGGAAAAGTTGGAAAAAAACTTTCAGAGGGGTAAAGCTGAACTCAGTCTGTTACCCAAGAGAGGAGGGTCGATCTCTGCCCACCACCACCACCCTCCCTATCCAAGGGACCCCAGCCCTTGCTTCCTTTGGTGGATGGCCTGGATAGCATCCAGTGGCTAAACCTCCCTGCTGAGACCCTGCAGGAATTTGTACATCCAGGAGGGTTTGACGCATGGGAAGGATCAGGAGAAGCTCCCTAGCACTGCCTTGGACACAGCCTTCTGCTTGGTCAGCATCTCCCTCATGCTGAGGGCACTGCAGAACTGAGGCACCTCTGGGATTAAATAACAGCTGAGCTGGGGATTTACAGACCCACATCTTGGCTTTGGGTGCTGGTGTTGGCACCAGTCTGCCTGAATCACCCTTCCGTGTCTCTGTGGCTTCATGGACTCACAGACAGCAGGTCTTTTGGATCTCATGGTCAGAGCCACCCAGGACACCTTGTGGCATCAGCTCAGTTAAATCACAGCTACTGACTTCTATTCCTTCTGAACACGAGGAGGAGCCAAGGGATAGGCTTGATCCCGCTGTCTTGTGTGCTCAGCCTGGATCAGGGAACGGGTGTCAGCTCTTAACCCTGGTACCCAGAGACATGGGCTCATCCCACATGTCCTGCCTCCAAATTTGTGCTGAGCTAAACCTCCCCCCCACTGCTGCTGCCCTCCAGCTCGGGGTTGTCATCAGTGGGCCATGCTCAGATAATTTAAAATAGAGAAGCACTGCATGGAGAAGGAAGCAGGAAAAGAGAATGGAGGAGCATGGACTGGAGTAGCAGCAGGAGGAAAATGAGGAGGAGGAGGAGGAGGAGGAGAGACTTGGCTCGGGGGGAGCAGGGAGGAACACACCAGCTCGAGGCAGCTGCGAGGAGCCCGACAGCTGGAAGCCAAAAATAACCCTCAACGGTGAATCAATTTGCTCCAAGGAATGGGTGAATCGGGGGAAGCAGGAACAAGAGGGGAGAGGATGGGGCAGGAAAATCCACAGAGCAATGAATCACCTCCCCCAAAAAGCCCCTTTTCTCAAAACAAGGCGATGATGAAGCAGAAAACTGAGTGGAGACAGAAACAATCAATTATGAGGCGAAGGGAAGCTGTCCCCTGACGAATGAATGTGCAGGAGTGGCCAACAAAAGGCAGGGGGGTCAGTTGGTGGGTGGATAAATCACCAGGGAGCAAGACATGGCTGTGAGAGGCACCTGGATCCATGAATGTGGCCCCCAAGCAGAGGTGCTGCAGCGCTGCCGTGGGGGACAAGGAGCACCTGGAGATGCTCCCTCCAGGTCTGGGTGCCAGTCCCCACGTGCTGGGAAAACAAGGAGTTTCAGGCAAGGGAAGGGTTGGCTGCAAATACTGAGCTGGACCGAGGAACTTGGGCACTGCCATGTGATGTGATGGGTGGTGAGTCCCCTGGACCAGGATACGAAGCCCCCTAAGCTCCAAACCACATTTCTGGGGCATGGGATGAGGCGTGCGTGGAGCATCACAGCCAGTAGACACTGGGATCATGATTTGGATCAGGGAACAACCTTGGAGGATGGATAAAATATAAGAGAAAGTGCATTCAAAGGTCTTTGAGGAGCAGTCTAGCTGTTATGGTTGTGAATATGTAATAGTGTGGAGGAGAGCCTAGAAAAGTTGTGGAGGGAATCAGGTTTCTTGAGGGAAGTGCTCCATGCACAGAAGGTTTGGGATTAATGAAATCTTTAGAGAGCCATTGAAGAGATTTCATCCTGCAGATTTGTTATTAGGACATGGCTACTTTTGGCCACCGTAGGAGAGACCCTGTGTAGAGGAGGCAAAAGAGCAATGAACCCTGATTTGAAAGTGAGGTTTTGTGTGTTTTATCAAAAAAAGAAGGAATTTGAGGATGCTTTCTCCCAGCTGAGTGCTCTGGCCACCAGCCTGGAGTCCAGTTCTGTCTCTCCTTCAGCCTCACTCAGGTCCATGATGCTGTTTTAGGAAAAGAATGATGGGCATAAATGGTTGCAGGACTTTGGATGCGGGCTCATATGCCTGTGGGAAGGGGTCACAACTCCCACCAGCTGCCCCCACCCTGTCCAGCTCCTCTCCAAACCAAGCATTTCTCAGTTCACCCTCCCAAGGGACATGAGCATCCCAGGACTGTGCCGAGGAAGAGACTGTCCAGGAACAGGCGCAGACAGAGAAATTAAGATTGCCCACGTGGACACAGAATCTTTCATGTCAAACTCTCCACAACTCAGTGCGGCTGGGGATGCCCCCACTCCCCATCCATGGGGTTTGGCAGCGAGGGCTCCAAGCCCAAGGGCCACGTCTGCAAGGGCCAAAAGGAAGAGCAGTCATCCCTGCGGATGCAGGAGCTGTGCCGCAGCCTTCCCTCCTGTTGATGTGAGGCCGCGTGGGCACTAGAGGGAAGCAGAACCACGTTCACGGGGCTGGTCTGGCACCGCTGGCATCACCAGGGCTGCTCTGGGCCGGGAGAGACACTCCCCCAGAGCAGTTTTGAGTTGGATAAACGGGACACCTTCCTCACCCTGAGCTGGGCAGAGCTCCAGCGAAGGGTGGCGGGTGAAAGCCACAGGGAAAGGGAGCAGCAGCTGAAGTGATGCTGGGCCACATCAGCCGGTTATTACTCTCCATGGACACATCTGGGTCCCGTGTCCCCTCTCTGCAGTGCCTCTCACTGCTGGGGAGCTGACACGGGGGGCTGCAGTGGGGTTCAAGGGCGCCCCACAGAGCAGGATCGTGGCCAGCAAGGCTGGCCGGGGACTTTGAGCGCTGTCGTCTCTGCCGAGGAGGTGGCACTGCTCCTGGGGACGGTGGGGACAGCTCCTCACTCTGCCACCACCCTGCCTGGAGCCTGACCGCCCTGAGATGGGATTACTGGAGGGCCTGGGGGGTGGGGGGCAAGGGCAGGGGAGGCACGAGGTGGCAAGAAGGAGGCAGGCCCCAAACTGCCCTGGGAGGGATGAGCTGCCCGTGGTGTCCGTGCTCAGCGTTGGCGGCGCTGCCGGTCTGTGCGCGCCGGGGAATGCGCAGGACGCGCTCATGGAAACCACACCATCCACGGAGGAGGCTGGTCTCCAAAACCAGCTGCTCTGGGACCTGGAGATTTTCTTCCTTACCAAGATGAGCAGCCAAAATAGTCATTTCCCCCTTCATCCCCGGAGATGTGGAGGATTTCCCTTCTCTCTTTGTGCACTGGGCTTGGCTCCACTTAGACCCTGAGCTCTCCCATGGGGCTGCCTTGGCCACAGCCCACCTTCAGCCCACCCACATCTCTGGGGAGAACTCCCCCCAAGCATTTGTCAGCTGCAGGTCAGGATAATTTCCCGGCATATTTGGAAGAAAATGCATACTGTAAATTTCTTCCATTCTGTACTAAGAGGTTTTCGACACAAAGTCAACCTATCCACCAGCAGCTGGCAGGACTTTAGTACAGTAACAGATCTTGCTGCCAGAGCCCTTCCTGTATCAGTACAAGCCTCAGTTCTCCCTCTGCAGGTCATGGAGCTGGGAAATGCCAGGGCTTGCTGCTTTGGCCAGCATAAGGCTGTATCTCTCTGCCAACCTGACAGGAGAGAGGTGGACTTGCTGCTTTTCTCAGTGCCATCTCTCCTGCAGAGAAATTTCAGGGTGTTTTGGCAGCTCAGCCACGCCAGGTGTGGAAAATTGTGTTGATCCCTTCCCAGGAGACAGGGCAGAAAGATACATGTGGTGCCTCTGGGTTTCTGGGAGAAGGTGGGATGTCAGGAGAAGGCACAAACTGACCACACTGGCTTAGGTGATCAGAAATGATGTTTCTCAGGCAGTGAAAGGAGCTTTCCCATGGTCCTAGCACATCACACAGGAGCCTTTGCTCAGGGCTGTGTAAGCCATGGGGCAGATGCAGCTGTGGATGAAACTTATGGGCGTCTCCATGGGGAGTCAGATCATTCCCATGCACCGTTCCCACTGTGCCAGGTTAAATGCTTGATGGAAACCTTATAACAACAGAAATCTTAATTCTGCCATGCTGTGAAATTGTAGAATCACAGAATGGTTTGGGTTGGGAGGGATTCCTAAAGTTCCAACCAGTTCCAATTAGTTCCATCTAGTGCCAAGCTCCCTGCCATGGGCAAGGACACCTTCCACTAGACAGGTTGCCCATAAATAGCTGTGGTTTGGGGTTTTATACCTCCAGATGTTTCTCTTGCTGGTTAGTGTCAGAGGTTGTGTTTGCTCAGCCTGTTATTAGGTGCAGGGAATGAAGTGGAGCTGTTCAGTGCTGATTTTTGTTATTCTTGGGCTGAAAGTGGTGATGCCACAGGTGGAGAAAGCTAGAAAACAGCCCAGGCTGTTTTAGCCCAAGGTGATAAATTGGCATCAGAGACACCCAAGCTGGTCCTTTCTGGTGGCACTTTCAAATGTGTGGCCAGAGACAACTGGGAGAGCAATTAAGCATGGAGGGGAAGGAATATCAGCAGGAAAGAGAGGGTGATAGGAGGTTTATAGTACCTCAAACATCATTACAACGAGGAAACATCTGCTATTAGGAGCTGTTTTGGAAGAAGGAGACAAAATATTAGCTGCTGTTGGATCTTGAGCTCAACAGCTAAAAGTTACTGCCAGCAGAAGTAATTTGGACGAAGAAGGAGAGACATGAAGGCAAAATGACTTGCCCAGGAGGACAGAGAGAAGCCAAAACAATGATTGCCGAATAAAATAGTGCTGTATTTTGTTTCTGAGAAGTGGAGGTCCCTGGAACTCCTGGGGGTGGTTATTTTCCACTGGAGCAGCAGCAGGACGGGCGACAGGCACAGAAAGGGATGCGATATTACGATGACCCAGTGGCAACTGTGAAGAGCAAGAAGTGCTAATGAATGCCTTGTTTTTAAAAGGAGCTTTCTTTTCTCCCCATCACTGAGAACTTCCTGCAGCAAAAACAAGTCCAGCTGCTTTCTTTTTCTTTTTTCTTTTTTTTTTCCCCTCCTTTTTTTCCCCCCTTTTGAGAATGTGCTGGTAAAAAGCTGGTTCTGCAGCACCCTACGTACTGACAAGCTCCTGTGGCAAGGGCTGCTTCAACCAGGCCCAAGTCACCAGCCAAAACAAACCCCTGAAGTCCAAATCAGGGCCTAGAAAGGCCAAATTGGTGCTTATGGTTCCTGTGGAATCTCAAATCCCATACTGCAGAAATCAATGCTGTGTAATGCCGTGACTGTGGATACCTTCAGCACCACAGCTGTCTTCATGTCTCCCTGTGGTTGGAGCTCTCAGTAAAGGTTAAACCAGCCTCAGATTGGTCCTAAAAGCCAGGAAGACCCTGCTTATACACTGGCCACGTCACCTCCAGAGACCACTGTGGGGTCCAGAGGGTGCAGTGCTGAACACCTGCAGCCTGCCTGGGACAAAAATCAAGGGCAGGCACCCATCCAGCCCTTCTTCTCTGCTGGGTCCTCATAAAGGAAGCAAAGGGTATTCCTGGCCAGAGAGATGTCTGGGGGGGAGATGCCTCTTTAGGGTTCGTTAGTGGGCGAGTTGTTGTAGGTGTTGCAGGGGTTTGCCCATCACTGATGCTGCTGCAGGAGGAAGCTGCTTCCAGGGAAAGATGGAAAACAACACTTCAGCATGCCAGGTGTGCTGCAGGGCTAATACTTGCCTGCCAGTTCACCTTCCACCTCCAGGAACTGTAGCTTTTTATCTGCTCCCCCTGGATTTTCCCACAGCGCCCGCAGGGCTTCATCCGCCCCCCACCCCGATAAAACTGAGCACTGCTGCTTTCCCCCTGTGGTGATATCCCCTTAGAGGGACAGAATCGCACAGAGGTCACTCCCAAGAGGGATTAGGGAGTTGAAACAGCCTGGAAAAGCCCCCTCCTGATCTCACCCCCCACCAAGCAGGGCTCTGCCGTGCAGGAGGTGGCCGGGCACGGTGCCCATGAGCTGCTCACCCAGTGCCAGCCCTGGGCAGATCAGAACAGCTGACTGAGGCACTGCGCTGCTCCCCCCCACCCCAGATGCACTGGGACTTCCTTTTAAGAGGAGAAACTGCTGTTCTTTTGAACTCAGGGGCAAGAACTTGCTCTCTGCCCTTCTCAACTTCTGCTTTTTGCTTTCGCAGGGCAAGCATCTGTGCTGGTGACCCCGATGTGCTCCCAGTTCAGCATGCTTCCCGTGCATGACTAAAGCTCTTTCCAGCTCGGAAAGCACAGGGCAGAAAACTTCCCTCCCCTTCCCACCTGTGGCCAATATTTTCCCTTGGGAGCTGTGTTGGCCACTGAACATCAACAGGAGTTCAAGTATTCAGGGTCAGAACCCTCCCGAGGCGATGCTGCAGGGACGGTGTGTTTGACGGGTGTTGTCAGTCAAAGTCTGACTGTGCTCTTCCCTCTCCCCTCCCCGTTGCACAAGGGAGGCTGTTGAGCACACCCAGCTGCAACAGACCCGTGTCACAGGGCTGAGTGAGCAACTGCTTGTAGGGCATCAGTTGCAGCCTTGTGTTTTGCATGGCAGAATATCCTTCCTTTCGCAGTGGGAAGCCCTCGGGAAATTCCGCTCGGTGCTGAGTTGCGGTGTGGTGTCCTGTCAGTCAGCCAGTGAACTGTGTCCTTTACAGCACTGTAATACCTGCAGGTATAAAAATATACCAAAATGTGTTAGTAAATATCATAGGATCGCAGAGTCATAGAATGGTTTGGGTTGGAAGGGACCTCGAAGATCATCTCGTCCCATGGGCAGGGACATCTTCCACTGGACCAGGTTGCTCAGAGCTCCATCCAACATGGCCTTGAACACTTCCAGGGATGGGGAAGCCACAGCTTCTCTGGGCAAGATGTGCCAGGGCCTCACCACCCTCAAAGTAATTAATTTCTTCCTAATATCCAGTATAAATTCACCCTTCTTCATCTTAAGGCCAATCTCCCTGTCCTATCACTGTTTCCCTTGCAGAAAGTCCCTCTCCGGCCTTTCTGTAAGTCCCCTGTAGGTACTGGAAGGGGCTATAAGGTCTGCTACAGGATGATTTACACCCTCTACCCTGCAAATGATTTGCAACCATCCATTTCCACCTGCTCTGACTGAGAAGCCACCTAACACAGAAGCAGTACTTTCCTTTTCACACTCTCCAGCCCCTGCAGAGCTTTGGGGTTCCCTCCCTCCTGCTCCCCTGTGAGTCTTTGTTTTTCAAATCATGTTCCAAGCCTTCCCTCCATCATTGGTATTGTCATCCCTACCCCAGGGAGCTTTAATCACCATGGAGGAAGGACACCCAGTACTGGAGGTGTCCAACAAGTGCTGCTGTCCAGGGATTACCAATTCTTGCAGCCTCTCTGGGTTTGAATGCCAAATGTTACCAGGAATGCACGAGTGTCATTACACTCAACTGCTGTACAGTGTGTCCTACAGTGTGATGTTGCCCGTTACCAAGGTGGGATCATGGATAATTCAGGGAATACAGGAGTCCATGCCATCCTGCCTGGACACCCAATCTGTGAGCTTGCCTTCCTTCTAATCCATTCTTTTCACCAACTGCCATTGTTCAGTATTTTCAAGTGTAGGGAAGGAGATAATTGTGGCCCACACGTATCTCCTGAGCTATCCCATCCTGTGGGAAAGCTCCCTCTCCCAGTGGCTGGGTCCTTGGGATTCTACTTTTGTTCATGGCATCCACCCTTGTTTCCTCCTCTGAAACCTCCCTCCTCAATGTCTTCCCTGTGGTTTTTGCACCATCTACATTGCTGTTCTGCTTCCTCAAAACAGTGTCAAAGTGCAACCACTTCCTGATCTCATTCCCCGTTATTGTCCCAAAACCACAGCTGTTCTTCTTCCCCTTTCTTGACCTTCCTGAGCTTCTGTCCTTTCCATTTCTTGTTGCCCCTTTTCAATTTAATGGGTTTAATTTGAAGCAAGCATCCAGGAAGGGATGCTGAGCTGGGCTGAGGTGCAGGTGACACAGGTGTCCAGAACCCAGGGCCTAAAGTCCCCCAGGCACCTTCTGCCTTGTGACGGTCAGGAAACAAATGAGTTTGGCTCTTGGATTGTGGCTTCCTTCTCAGGGTGACTGTAAGTTGAAGTTGCCACTTCAACACAGAGCTGCTGAATTAGGTGGTTTGACCTCTGACAGCTGCCTAAAAACAGCCAACCCACTTTCGTTGGATCCCGTTTATTTTCCTATTGCCCTCTGCAATAAGAACCCACTGGAGGCCTGTGGGATATAAGGATAGTTTACCCAGAAACTGTCTCCAGCTGAGGCCTCTGCTCCCTCCACTTCTGGATGCATCTTCTTTAGGTGTCCTGGTCAAATTTTGATGTTTCCTGAATTGGTGATTTGAATGGAGGACTTAACATGAGGCACCTACCCACAAATGGAGTGTCCTACTCACCCACCATGGATTACAGTCTCTGGTGTTCAAAGGGAAGAGAAATGAAAGTGACACCAGGGATTGACGTCCCTGGCAGATCCAGACAGTCAAAAGATTGGGCAAAATTAAAGAAGAAAGCTCTGACTCAGAACTACCCCTCATGGCTGAGCATTCCCCAGGGCACTCAGGGACAGCAAAAATCATTTTCATCACTGTTGGGAGGGGTGCAACTGAGCTGAAGGACTTCAGGGAAGACTTGTCTTCACTTCCCTCAGCTAAAGACCAAATCTGCAGGGATGTGATGGCAGCTGCAAAGACATTAAGCTGAAAAAAAAAATCTAGCAGGAACGAATTGTGCTCTTTTTAACATTTTAGAAGGATGTTGGTCAGAAACACATCAGATTTTGTTTAATCAGGCAGTTGTTGGAGTCTTTCACACCTTCAGGGCACATTTTCACCAGTCACTAATTTTCAGGGTCACTGAGCAAGATTCAGTTTTACAGCTTAGTGCTGGGAGGGAAACAGCTCCAAGAAATTGAGTAATTTGATTGCAGGCACCCAATACATCAACAGCAAACTCAAGCACAGTTGTAAAGTTAGAGATAGAGAAATTGTTGCCCCAGAGAAGCTGTGGCTGCCCATCCCTGAAAGTGTCCAAGGCCAGGTTGGACGGGGCTTGGATCAACCTGGGATAGTGGAAGATGTCCCTGCCCATGGCAGGGTAGTTGGAACAAGATGGTCTTTAATGTCTCTTCCAACCCAAACCACCCTGTGATTCTGTGATTCTATGACATGTTTCTGACCTCAAAGGTCAGAGGTTCTGACCTCAGATCCTATGCATTTCCCAAACAAACCCCAGAAGTAATTATACTTGTGGTTTACTTGAAGGACATCCCATAACGGAGAAATCCCCCTACCTTCCCAGAGTGCCTAATCCAGTACTCAGAACATTTGGGAAACTTTCCCAATATCTGACCCAAACTGTATGAGGTTGGACTGTCACTCCAGCTGGGCCCTTGCTGGTGCTACTTTACAGGTGCTTGCAGAAGGAGGGTCTCAGTACTTGTTCTGGAATGAAATGAAGTTCATCCCCCCAGTCTATATGATCCATTCCAGTTCCCTCCCAACCCCTTATTTTTAAAGGTAAGCATGACTTCCCCCCTTTCTTCACATGAAAGCATTTTCTTAACCCTGCTCAAGTTCCCTAAACCAACTTCCAGTGGCCATTTTAGAGTACCTCACAGGAGTCCCTGTGACCCAGGCAAGCTGAAGGCATCTCCTGCTTCTGGGAACTTCCAGCTCTGTAGATGTCCTGATCAATAACCTCCCCTCTGCACATCACACAACCTCCCGGGCAGCACATCAGAGTTCCTTCTGATCATATGTCAGAGCACCTAAAGAGGGATTTTCCATTGCCTCAGGTCAGGTCTGTGTTGTGTTTTGGCCTGTCTGATTTAGTCCCAGCACGCTCAACACAAGGAGGCTCCCCTCTTTGAAGCTGACCTAGTTTCTCCTTTCTCTATGCCACCTCCTGATGCTGAGGTCAATGAAGTCCTTGAGATTTGCCTGACCTATATTGATATATTTCCTTCACTTTAGAGAGCTCTGAACTTGAGTTCTCACTGTGGTTTATTTTAGTTTATATAGTTTATTTTTTAATTTTAAATAGGGGAACAAGTCAAGCAAGCAGGCACACGTGTGTTCAGCTACAGGGATTTGCAAATCTCAGCTTCAAAACTCTTCCAAAACACTTTAAAAGCACAGAAATAAAGGTTAGAAATAAAATTATTCACTAAGGGAAAGAGAAGATTTTGTGACCTAAACAAAGGGTGAATTTGTGTGTTATTTCCTGTGTTGCTTGACTCGTGTTAAGAAATCTTTTCAGTTATGTGGAAGTGTCCTGAATTGCAGATTGTAGTACGGGAAATGGCCTCAAGTTTTGCCTGGGGAGGTTTAGATTGGATGTTAGGGAAAATTTATTCACTGAAGGAGTTGTCAAGTGTTGGAACAGGCTGTGCAGGGCAGTGGTGGAGTCCCCATCCCTGGAGGGATTTAAAAGCCATGTGTATGTGGCATTTAGGGACGTGGTTTAGTGGTGGCCTTGGCAGTGCTGGGGGAAGGGATGGACTCAATGATCTTGGAGGTCTTTTCCCACCTAAATAATTTTATGATAAGGCTGACCAGCTCCTCCTAATGTGCTGATGCACCGAAGGTTAAATCAGCCTTTCCACAATTTCAGTCACAAACATATTTAGGTTTTACAATAGGAAATCAACAATAATCCAGCAGGAAGGGCAGCCAATGCAATTGTGTAATGCAGGTAAGGATCCAGCCCAGGCACATGCTGGAGTCTACAATAAATAAGTCTTTGTGAGTACGTGGGATGGGGCAGCTGCCAGGAGTGATGACCCTCTGGATTGAACCCTTCTGGAGGCTGGCGATGGACTAAATGCCCTTTCCAGGTGTATCTGCTGTGCCGTTTGGGACATTCACAAGCTTCCAAGTGTTTTATGTTGGTCATAAAGAGGTAGGGAGGCCGAGGATGAGGCAGATGATTTATGAGTCTGCAATGGTCCTTCTGCAGGTCCCTCTCAAAGATGAGATCAGAGATCAGGAAGTCCTGGCTTCCAGCCTGCACTTGGTGGGGTGTTTTTGGTAACAGCAGAGACAAGCCAAAGGACAACCAGGTCTGACACTTCTTACAAAGAATTTCCCCTGTGTTCACAAGTTCAGTGCGCTCCATCCTGGTTTGCAGGTGAAACCTGGTTGCAATTCAGCTCCTGCTGACAGGAGTGGCTCAGGTCAAAGACTCCAAGGCAAGGACCCCGGACAGCTGCCTCGCTGGGCTCATGTCAGTCCCCAGCCCAAACCGAGGTGCTGCGGCCTCAGCAGCTGCTGTGGATGTGGAAAGTGTCTCAGCGCTTCCTACGCACGACTGTGGAGCACGGCCGAGCTCAGCCTGAGCACAACCCCTTTCCTGTGCCAGGGTTGTTGACACAGCTTTGCTCCTCCTTAAAAAAGTAAGAGAAAAAGGCCCAAAAATACCCCCTGGTCCAGAGAAAGCCCCTTCCTCAGCCGGACACCTCAATGCCAGAGCACAGTGCAGCAGGCAGATTATCAATAAAGTTATCTAACCTTATTGCAACAAAGTGCAATATTGAAATGGAAAAATATTAATTGTGATGTCTGTAACACACTGAAATTTGTCTTCTTCAGGAAAGTCAGTCCGTGGATGGCAGAGAAGTCAATAAAACTATGAGTTTTCACTTGCCATTAGTAAATGTTATTTACTTATCTTCAGGAACAGGTTGTTTCTGCAGGTCAATTTGTTTCAATGACTGAGAATAAATGACAAGCAGCCTTTTAAAGGCTGCCTGGATGAGCTGCCTGAATGGATGCTAAATGAAAATAATTGGGAGTACGAAGGAGGAGTTTGAGAGTAAATAATATCTCTAAGTCTGTTCCTCTGTTTCTGAATGTTTGAGTGATTTCCAAGAGTAAAAATAAAAGTTCAGTACCTACTATGACACACAGAAAAAGAATCTCAGTTGAGCAGAAGACTTCATGCTTTAAGCACTGAGAAATAATGCCTAAATAGCTGGAGGGCACCTGTGATCTTTAGGAGAGAGGAGATCTGTAATGGAATAACCGGGCTGAGCAGTTGCCCCAGGTTACAATAAAGAGGGGTGTTCCCTGTTTTAATCCTGTGGGAGAATGAGGTTGATATCAAATAACTGCATGGATTTTAATGGCAAGTTTGTGCCACTAACCCCTACGTGCCTTCCAAATAAGGCATCCCTGGGGAATGGATGGAGGGCTGGAGCACCTCTGCTGTGGAGTCAGGCTGGGAGAGCTGAGGGTGTTCAGCCTGGAGAAGAGAAGGCTCCAGGGAGACCTTAAAGCCTCTTCTAGTGCCTAATGGGGCTTGAAAAGAGCTGGAGAGGGACTTAGGATAAGGTCCCAGAAGGACAGGACAAGGAGAAATGGCTTCCCACTGACAGAAGGCAGGATTAGATGGGATATTGGGAAGAAATTCTGACCTCTGGAGGTGGGGAGGCCCTGGTGTGCCCTGGTTGCTCAGAGTTGTGGCTGGCCCATCCCTGGCAGTGTCCAAGGCCAGGTTGGACAGGGCTTGGAGCCACCTGGTCTAGTGGAAGGTGTCCCTGCCCATGGCAGGGGGTTGGAATGAGATGAGCTTTGATGTCCCTTCCAACCCAAACCCGTCTGTGATTCTGTGATGATAATAACCAGGAGCAAGTGCAAGAGTGGTGTACAAAGAAAGGGTCACATTCTCAGCATAGTGTTTCCTGTGTACAACCTCCAGGATACCCCGCTGGGGATGGTGGTAACAGCTCTGCATTTATAAGAAACTGTTGTAACCACCAAAAAAAAAAACCCAAACCAAAAAACCAGAAAAGCACCAACCGATGCATTTTGTGCTGATTTCTCTGATTCTGGTCTGCAGCTGACCAAAAAAAATGAGAACCAGGACATAGAAACCAAGTGCTGAAACCTGGTATTTTCAACCTTCCTGTTGCTCCAGCCTTGCCTGTATTGACCTCTATTTTGGAGGTCTCCCCTAAATGTCCTTTTCTCCAGGCTGAATGGTTCTAGCTTCCTCAGCTGCTCCTCATCAGACTCGTGCAATCAACCCTTCACAGAGACTTTTAGTTTTTCTGATGCATGAGTAGCTGGAACATTTCAGGTCATTGCTCCTGTGGGGTCAACATCCACATGTTGGGCATGAGAGACACAGGTTTGATGACCACTGAAGTTGCAGAGGCAAAAGCAGGCAAACCCAGAAAGATCATCATGGAAAGACTGAGGCTGGAAGGGAGCTCTAAAGAGTCCAAACTTTTCCTTGCAGCAGATTTAGCAACAATACAAGATCAGAATGCTCAAGGTTGACTCCATCCTGAGCTTTGTGGTGTCTCCAAGTGTTCACACCAGACAATTTGATCAAGTCCATGTCTTTGCAATCAGTGCCTCCACCCTGCGGTTGATGAGGGAGACAGCTGGGGTGAGGTCTGAGCTAGCCCCTTGCAGATTTCTGCATTTCTCTGAGGGGTTCCTGTGTGATTTTGTTAGAGGAAAATCTTGGTTCGTCACTGAAGAATGTGCCCATTGTTATGGCTGATTTTCTCCCCCTGCTCAAGTTACACCAGCAAACCCCTCCACCCTTTGTGTTCCCATTCCCCTCTCTCCTACTTGGAACATCAGATGCTGCCCATATACAACACTTTCAAAACCACATCATTACAGAAACCCATAAAACAAAGGAAATGCTGAGTTTAGCTTACCAGAGTTGATGACTCAATGTTGACATACTGCTGGAAATACCCCTTTCAAATTTTCCCATTTGCTTCTTATGGACAGAGGTACATTTTTACAAGAAAGTTGTTCTCTGCATCAAATTCTGCATCTGTAGCATCAAGACTCAGTTTTTCCTCACACATCCTGTTGGCAATGGCTCTGTTCCACGAAATGGTATCTCCAGCAAAAAAACAAGCTGCACTGGTCCTCCTGAGTTGTCCTCAGCACTCCAAGGTCATCTGTTTGGGATGAAAGGGGAGTGTTGCACAGGAAAGGTTGGATCCCAAGGGGAAAAGTCATCCCAAAAGACACATGAGCTGACTTTTGACTTGCTCAGTTGCATCCATGAGCTGGCTCTTGATCCAGCAGGAGGTCTGACTCAGAGCAGGTCACCTGCACAAAAAGCTTTGGACTGCACTCCTCAGCAGACACCTGAATTTGCATCTAGCCCATGGCTAGTTTAGCATGAGCTCATCTTCATTCCAGGTGATCTTTGGTGCCAGCAGCTACTTGGGGATTGAGAAGCACATAGAGCACAACTCTAACCCCAGCCAACCCCTACCAAGAAGTAGGAGAAATAATCTCTGGTCCTCACTCCCTGTTGTCTTCTCCAACCACATCAAACATCTGGATGTGAGATCATTAAGACACAATTGCATGAAGTGCACCCTTCCCTCCTATTCTTGCTATGCTAATTTTTTTATTTGTTGTTCTCTTAAGAAAACATCCTCCCACACAAGGAAGGTGCTGTGACTGCAGCAGGTTAGGAAATTCCCTGGAAATTCCTACTGGATTGACAGGTCAAGTTGAATAGGGAGAGACTGTTTGCATCAGAGGCCTGCCTATAAGGAAGGAAATTTGGAAAAGGGTGTCTTTTGTATTTTGATGGCTTAGTAATAGAATACAGTCATCATGGGTGTAGGGATGTCAACACAGAGTGGGACTCACCTCATGTAACCTGAGAGGTGTCAAGCAGAGCATGTCCCTCTGGGAATCCTTATGGTCATCAGAGAGAAATGAGCACATTTGTAGTGTAATTGCCTTCACCTGCCTGGTGGCAGCTGTGCCCTGGACATTTGTTGATTTGAGAGCAGGTTTTGTTGAGTTTAGATTTAGCCACAGTCTTTAACATGTAAGTCCTTGAAATGCACTTGGAAAACATTATCATGTCTTGGGCACTCAAAATGCAAAGGGTTTTATCACCTTCCCAAAAAGTTTTATCACATGTATGTTCAGGAATCAATGAGTGTGAGCATTGCACAAAACTTAGGAATTGAGGATCTGTTTGCTCAGAGGATCTCTTTACTCAGAAGTCTGGATTTTTTTAGTAGTGGCAAGAAAGTCCTATAAACCAAAAATGACAAAACACATAGTTACAAAGACAGTGAAGGGCCTAGAAGGGAAGCTGTATGAGGAGTGCCTGAAGTCAATTGGCTTGTTTAGCCTGGGAAAGAGAAGATTGAAGGGAAACTCACTGTGGTCTGCAGCTCCCTAATGAGGGACAGAGAAGGGGCAGGAACTGATCTCTTTTTCTCAGTGACAGGATCCAAGGGAATGGCCTGAAACTGGGAAGTTTAGATTGGATATTAGGAAAAGATTCCTCACCCAGAGGGTGGTTGAGCACTGGAACAGACTCCCCGGGGAAGTGGTCACAACACTAAACCTGTCTGAGTTCAAGAAGCATTTGGACAACACTCTCAGGCACATGGTGGGATTGTTGTGGGGTCAGGAGTTGGACTTTGATGATTCTAATGGGTGCCTTCCAGCTCAGGATATTCCATGATTCTAAGATTACGCTTAGCACAAATAAGGGCTCTCCTGGCAGCTTCAGCATCTCCAAGGGCTTTCTCTTAAATCCCTGTTTGAGTGTCTTCACAGAAGGTGATGTCTGTGTATCGGCAGGATCTGCCACCTCCTACCATGCAGCACTGTCACCTCTCTCCTGGCTGGA
>JAWWES010000041.1:2344465-2355990 GCA_035583135.1 Lophotriccus pileatus
CAGTAGCACTCACTTGTGCCAGCTGGATAGCTTAGAGAGCTAAGAGAATATTTTGCTGTTTAGGAGGACAAAGTAGGGCCATCACTCACACACCCCTTTGGCTTTTGTCCTGTGCCATGTAAGCATCTATAGTTAATCTGGTCAGTCTGGGATTGTTCAAGTCAGTGCAGAGAAACAGGTGTCAGTAGACCACGAGTCATTTTACCTGTATATCTCTATCTATATATCTGCTTGTGTAAAGGTGTCTGTGTGTATATGTGGAAAAAAAATATAAATATGAACATATATTACATAATAATATATTTATTATTATAATATACAATATGTATTTATTATTACATATATTTAGGGAATAGGGTGAGATGAACTGCTCTCTAAAGGGACTTGTTCCTCCCCATTGCTTGCCTCAGACACAGACACTTGCAGTCAGCCAGATGAAACCCATCTTACCAAGCTGAGGTGGCTAAAAAAAGGCAGAAGAACGATTCAGACTTCACCAATTCCCAGTAATGCAAGTACACGTCAAGTACTGTGTGTGTTTGAGCCTGTCCTGAAATGCCTTTGCTCTGCCTTCTCTTGCTCTCTGCAGCTACAAAAGGAGCTGTCAGATTAATCAGCTGCCACAATCCGCAGTATCCTTGTCTGAGCTGGAGCAATAATGTAGTAACTGTTGTGGAAGAGACTGGCCCAAAATAGTTGGGAAGAGGGGGGTGATGATGAGTGAATGTATATAGTGAACTATAAATGAATCCAGTCAGATTTTCAGCCTGTGTGCAGGGGGGGGCTAAATGGGTTTAATTTATGAGAGGAACAGAAAGGGGGACTGCATTTGACCCATCTGAGTAGGGAAGGGGCGGGGGGGACATCAGGTGTCCAGCAAAGCAGGTCTGTTTGTGGGGAAGGTGTTGTGTGGGCTGAAATGAGAGTGCCATCATCCAACGCGCTTGGTTGAGTGGTCCATTTGTACTCCTGGTCGCTCGTGAGGGGCTGCAGTTATATTAGCAATGCACCTGCTATATGCCAGGACAGGGAGAAGTGTTTTTGGGAAGCAGTTTCGGCCAGGGGTCTTTCCCCATCTGCCAGTGATGGGGTGCACTCCTTCAACCAGCACTCTGTAGGTGGAAAGTCACTCTATCCCCATAAGAATTAAGCTGCAATATTTTCTGCCTCCTTCACGCCCTGGATTTGAGTGTCCAGGCTTCCTCCTCTTTTGCCACTGGTGGTCTTGGAGTTGCTGCACCAATCTGTTTTCTTCTGTGGCAAGTCATCAATATCACGGGCTTGCATCTGAACACCACAATTCCCTGAGAAGTCTTCCCTATAATCGGAAAAAGACTTTACTACAGGAGGGAAGAAGCAAGTTTTCTGTGGCTTCTTCTATATTTACTATGAGAAATCACAAAGTACTTTTTGCAAAAGACACCACTTAGGATTTCAGTTACTGTTTCATTTATTACTCAGTTACTATCTTGTCTGGTATCAGCAATTTTATCACTTCTTTCACCACAGGCCAGTGAAATGTAGATAATTCTTGACACTTTTTCACTTACTATATTTTCAGAAATCCTACAGTGGCCCAAAATCCTGCAATCTGCCCCATGCTTGACCATCTTCACTAAAGCGTGCTTCAAAATATTGTCTACACATTATGTGGCTTTATCCTGTTGTGAATTGGCAAAAATCCACTGCTGATGAGGTTTCACAAGGTCCTCCCTTTCTCCTTTTTAAGAAAAATCCTCATTCAGCTAAGGAGCAGAGCAAGCAGTTATTAGTAAGGAACATGAAGAGAAATGGGGATGAGGATTAGGAAAGAGGCAGGAGAGGAGGAGAACTCTCAAATGTCAGATAGGGCCATCTTGGCTTAACTAGCCTGGGGAGCCCGTGAACAGGAACAGCCTTGGTGCATCTCAGTGTAGTAACAGAAAACAGCAAGGAGGCCAGACTAAAATAGGTCTGAAGCAAAAAGTTGTCATGGCATGACTCAGAAATCAGGGGGCTGAGGGAAACAGAATGACGTGGTGGTGGTGGCAGATGCTCCCCAGACTTCCCACAGGTTAGTTAGCCAGGGAGAGAAAGAGTGACTGAGCAAACTTATCTGAAACCAACATATTTGCATAATTAGCCCTAATTTCCCCATGGGGTTAATTTTCTGCCCATTGTTTGAACAGCCATTCTCACTTCCACGCTGGTTGGGACAAAGCGTGCTTTTTAGAATCACAGAATCACAGAGTGATTTGGGATGGAAGGGACCTTAAAGGTAATCTAGTTCCAACGCCCCTGCCTTGGGCAGGGACACCTTCCACTAGATCAGGCTGCTCAGAGCCCCATCCAGCCTGGCCTTGAACGTTTCCAGGGATGGGGAGCCCACAATCTCTCTGGGCAACCCATTGCAAAGTTTTTTGGTTTCAAAAGCTCAGATTCCTCCTTTCCTTGTGCCAGTCCTTGAAAGCTGAACCAGACAACCCAAAACCCACTTATTTTATACCAAAGAAGGCATTTCGAAATCTAAGCAGTGCAATAGGGAGATGGCTGATCCAGTCAATAACTGTTTCACTGCAGGGCATTTTTTGTTTAGATTTCACATTTCCCTCGTTCCATCCCACTTACCTTATTGTCTGCTTGGTGAGTCATACAAAGACAGCAGGAATGACAAGCAGGACAAAACAGATAGCTGCTAGAACAGAAAATCAATCTGGTTAGCACCTGATGTAATCTTAATTATTGCAGATTTTTTCCATGTTGCCTCATTGCTTTGCTCTCTGGCGCAAACAGGACCCAGCCAGAAGCGACTTGGGCAACTAGAGGTTGACCACAGCCAAATGGCCAGGGACTACTCATGTTGTGGTCTCTGGAGTAGTCTGCAATATCCCTCCTTCCTTTATGTCACACCATTATTCCTCCTCATTGTAACATGCACTACAGTTGTTGGCAGACTCCAGCTGGAATCAAGAGCCCTTGTACAAAGTCTTGAGCATGGGAACAGTAAGAGACAATTTCTATTTCAGCAGATAATGGTTGAATGGAAGATGGGGAAGGGGTGGAAGAAAATCTCTGCAGACTAATCTAAATGCATCAGTTCAGCTGTGAGGAAATGTTTTGCTTGACCATCTTTTTTTAGTCCTTTGAAAATGTGAAAGAAACACATCATTTAAATATTTACATTTTTTTCCTGCTTTTTTCCAATTGAAGTGGTTCACTGAATTCACAGAAAGTCTCAGAGAAGAATATGAAAATGTCTTAATTTAAAAACTAGAGTTTTGGTTGATCTGTTTTATTTTACGTCCCTTATGAGTTTAAGAAATCTTCTTTATAAAAAGTTTAGGTGCTTAAATAATCTGTTCATACTGTCTTTAGTAACTTCTCGCCCAATACATGGACATAGGTTTGTCCTGAAGTGTATTTATTAGCTTTTCTAACAGAAATGGAGCTGTTTGGTAGAACAGCAAATTGAAAGGCAAAATAACTGCTCTGGGTGATGGAGTGAAGTCTTTAACAAAATGACATACCTGTCACTGGCAGTGTCACTGAGGAGGAAGGGGATGGATGAGTTGAACCTGTGAAGAGGAGAAGTTCTTGATTTTTTTGTCAATTTGCTCTTCTGACAAACAGCATCGGAGCAGTGATGAGAAAGTCAGGCAAAGAACCAGGTTGTTCCAGCATCAAAGCAGTGGTGAGGGTAGAGTCTGACTGCTCCCCCTCTGCACAGAAGACTTAATAATTGCCATGATTTTTTCTCAGCCATCGGTAGGTGTTTCCAGCCTGGATATAAACATATGTGCTGATATGATATCTGTTAATGGTGGGCATGAAGTGAACTGGAATGGGATCCATCTGAGATCTCTATTTCATATGAGAATGGGAAGGATGACTTTCAAGGTGCCAAGCTAGGATTTGGAAACATAGTTTCAAACAGGATATGTTTTTGTCTAGAAATATAAGCCAGAACTTCCCTGGTGCAAAAATTCATTGAATTTCTCTCTTATCCTTGAGAGGAAGCTCTGAACTTGTGCCAGTATGAGATATGGAGGTTTTTAACAAGAAGTTCTGTAAGAGTGGTCTGTTGATAAATCTGTTTGTGTTGAGTGCTGGGGGAAGAGCTAAGAAAGGGGAGGATATTCTTTATCAAGCCTCACTGAAGACATCACATCATAACAAATAGAAAGGCAACACTTCAGAGGAATAAATATTTGGTGCTCTAATTACAAGGACCTGACCTTGCATTTTGCAGGAAACTGGAATTATTGTTCTGCTGAATTAAAGGCTGAGAGCCTGTTTCATTATCCAGTTTCATCTTTATCATTCATAATCCTGATTTAAAATTTTAAAATATTTCTAATTTTAAAATACTTCTAATTTCTGACCATTTAATTGGCTGTATCATTTTCTAGGACTGGTACATTGGTGGGTTATTTCCATCACAGCAAGAAGTGCTTTCATCCTGATAGTACCAAGTGAACTTTTCAATGGAAAAAAGATTACTGTCGTGATGGAAGAGGAAAGACCAGACAACATATTGTTACTGCTATGCCTGGAACACTCTGAACTGGGCACCACTTGAAAACAGAGTGATCTACAAAACAGGGGACAAAGTCCTGTGTTAATGCTGAAACAGTGTGTCTGGTGAGCCAGGCCATTCATTCTTATAGTCAGAGCAGCAACAAGAGGCAGTGATGGCCAAGTGTCACCTGAGAGGTCACTCTGCAAACAGAAGGAGCTGCCCAAACCATCCTGCTCTGCCACGTGGTCTGCTGTGGTCACAAGGGCTGGAAATCCTCTCACCTACTGTTCAGTGCGGCCTCTGAGATAGTCCTCCAAGCTGAGCTATAGTCACTGGGGAGAAACAAGCCTTTACAAGGTGTAATTAATCTAAAATAGATGTGAAATAGGGCAGCTAACAGAGCACCACCAGCACCTATGCCCTCTGTTGGTTATAAAGGCAGTCCAGCTCAGATGGGCACCTATGCAGTAGACATCTGCTGTTCTGCAAGATTATTTTCCTCTTAAAACTCCAAGTACTGGTGAAACCCTTTTTTTTTCCTCCAGTTTGTTGGTAGGAAAAGTTCTCTTGTGTTGTCCTTGCATTGGCTCCCACCTCAATAAAATTCAGCCCATTTCACTGCACTGACTAACAGAGGAGGGTCACAGAAGCTTGAAGGCTATAGAAGATGTGGGCAGCTGACCCGGTTTGGGGTTCTAGGGTCACTCGAGTCCACCGGGGAACCCCTCGGTGCTCCTCCGAGGAGCAGGCCCTGCCCGTGGGGGGGGCAGGGGCTGCAGCTTGATGACAGAATGAGGAGACACACAGGGTTGCTGTAACAATGGTGAACTAGTTTAATAAGGAAAAGCACAGCATTTTATAGGGGTCTCTAAGGAAAAACCCAGAATTAAGGTGTGGTTATTTAAAACTCTTTTAGGGGATAGGGTACACACAAAATTAGGGGAAGAACTACTGATAAGTACGGGTAACTCTATTGGGTTATAGGGGGTCATTAAATCTGCCAAGTTGTCTTGTTGTCTGCCTGTTACCAGCCAGCTGCTTCAGGGAGTCACAGAGGCCTAAATCTTGGTCTCTTGTGCTGTAATGTTATCTTTCCATAGTTTAAACTCAGCTCCCGGCTCTGGCCTATCCCCAACAGGCAGCTGGGTCTGTCCACCTTCAGTAGCTCTGCTTGATGCCCAAAGAGAGCCCCAAACCCTCAGTGCTGCCACAGATGCAATTTTGCAGTTGGTATGCAAGACAAAAGTAGGATGCAGCTGTGTCCTCCCCGGAGGTGTCATCTCCTGCAGTCAGAAACGACATCTCCGTGTCGGAGCTCTGAGTTCCCTGATCTCTCCATCCCAAACCCCCCCAGCAGGTATTTCCCTAGGACTGATGTGCTGAGCTGGGGGGTGTCTGGGCCCTGCATGAACAGGTCACAACAGCGATGTGGTGCAATAAAAACCACCTCACCTGGCTCAGTAGTCGGTGGTGGCCGCGCGTTGCTGTCGTTGGTGCATCGCACGTCAAGGGGGGTCCAGATGATGCTGCCGTTCACCTTCTTGCACGCGCTGGTGCCAGAGGTGGGGGATACCTTATCATAACCACTCTGGCATTTGAAATTTAACACTTGTCCCACGTAATAGGGTTTCTTCAGTCTTATGGAGGCGTGTGGAACAGTCTTGGGGGGGCCACAAAAATCTGTGGGATCAGAAGGCAGCACACGGCTAAAGCAGGTAGATTTTACACGCTGCTATTGCCCATGAAAATTATGATTTGTATTCTTACAAAGTACAGGCAAGCAGGATTTACCAAGCCTTCCTAGTTCTTGGTTAGGATATAAAATATTCACTTGCTTACAGCATATCACTTGTTCAACCAAGATATAAACTATCGGTTTTTTCCCTCTGTCCACAAAACTGTTAAATATTACTCATCATTCTTACACTTCTTTCATGGAAATCAGCATGAAAAGTGTTACATTATTGAATGAGCTCTTATTTACCTTTTTGGGCAAACTCTGAAAGGTCTTCTTCCTTCTGGGGTGCTGGGCTCCTTGTTTTAATTTCTGGTTTCTGTGTAAATTTGAACTCCATTGTGGGAACTGTTGGCAAGAAAATTGTCTCGTCTGTGGGAGAAGTTACACTTGCTGAATTACAGGAGGACGAATACCAGATCAAAGCCAGAACCCCCAGACTTTTAGGGGTGGGATAGAACTGTTTCAAGTTCTAACTTGCGAAGATAAGCACAAAAGATCATTTGTTAGAGCGGTGCCCAGAGCGGTGCCCAGATGTGTCTTATAGTGACTAACTCATTGGAACAAGGTGTTACAGTAATGGATGGACTCCTATTTACCTTTCTGATAAAAGTCTGGAAAGTCTCCTTGCTTCTGGGGTGCAGGGCTTTGTGTTTTACTCGCTGGCTTCTGTGGGAAATGTAACTCCGCCGTGGGACCCGTTGATAGTAAAGTGTTCTTATCTGAGGAGAAGTTACGTTTGCTGAATTACATCAGGACAAAGAGAAGAACAGAGGCAGAGCACCCAAACTTTCAGAGATGGGATAGAACTGTTTCAAGTTCTAACTTGCCAAGATAAGCACAAAAGATCATTTGTTAATGCCCAGATGCGTTTTATACCAACTAATGCACTGGAAAAACATGTCCACATATAGAAGAAGGACAACACTCACTTACCAATGCATTCAAATCCACTGTAGTCCCAAAAGGCACCCTGTTGCCCACTGTTACACTGAATTCCTGGGTGCTGGCCACTTTTTCTGTCATAGCCACTGTCACAGGCATAGTACATCTTGGTCCCTGGCACATACACATCAGCAATAACATCAGCAAATTCAGTCCTTGGAGGATCTGGGCAATTTTCTGCAAAGAGAAGGTCTGAGGCTCAGGATAGCCTGTCATTCTACTTTATCCATCTCACATCTTTCTGTCTTCTCAATACCAGACATGTCCAGCAGATGGGCAACACGAAACACTATCAACATTTTCTCAGTGAAGCTGTACACAATCATATTGGTGAGCAGCTAGGGGGATCATGGACCTGAGCCCATGGAGTGAGGCACAGTGAACCAAACTAAGTCATTAAAAGTTGCAATTATCTACAAGCAAACCCTGGGAATGGGTGTAGACTCACAATTCTGTCTGAGTACACCGAAGTGCAGTTTACCGTGAAATGAGTTTGCAAACCTAAATATAACTTGTCTCAAAACAAGGGCACAAATTGTTGTGTCATCAGCAAATCACATCTAAATATACTTCTCAGTAAGTTGGAATGAATTAAGTTAGATCATTTCAGTGCACTTGAAAAACCCACTGAAGCTGAGCAGGAGACCCAGAAGTTGATAAAGGCACAACTTAATGATTATTTAAGGACTAAAGGCTGAGAAATTAAAAGATAAGATAGTCTGGTTGCACCAGGGCTGGCATTCTTCATCTTTGGGTGCATGATCTGTGGCCCTTTATGCTTATGCATTATAGTACCAGCTATTATGAGTAACATTTCTTAGTCATCTTGTCCTCACATTTTCTGCAGCCATAATTAATGCAGCCCCAGCAACCAGTGAGAATGACTGTGAAAGGTCCCTGAATCCCTGATAGCTGTTCATCATCTGGTGTCTGCCCTTGACTCCTGAAGTGCCTTCTCCTTGAAAGACCAACAGCAACTCAACCAGCCACTCCCAGGCCCAGTCCTGCAATGCCCTTTTCTTTCATTTCCTCACTTTGATCTTTTCTGCCCTTTTTTTACTTTTCATTGTCTTGCTGCTTTAGTAAAAGTCACAAAGTTTGAAGAAGGCAACAGTGAAAAACATGTGAGCAGCTTAACAGCTAATCTGCACGAGGAATGTTTTAATTACCTTGTATCTTTGTGCTTTCAAAGGATTCACATTGTAAACTACATCAGACTGTGGCTTTGAGAGGAGCAACTGCACCCGAAATAGTTAACCACACACGGTTTACCACAGACTGTCAGGGTGATTAAAATTAAAGAGTTATCAGATTAGTAGCAAGTTGACATCATGTACTCTCACTTTCCCTGAAAGCTAAAAGCATGTTTCCCTCAAGACTTCAAAAGCCTCTTTGAAGCAGACTGCAGATGTGAATCTCAGCACGAGGCACTCAAACCTACAACTCATTAGCCTCTTCTTAAGAAAACCCACAACATTTAACCTACTCACCATAAAGGGCAAACACTGTTTTAATTGATGATCAAATGAAGTTGGGTTCTTCTGAACTTGCACACATCAGACAAGGATTGTGCAGAAATGGTGCACAGTGGAGACGGCGAGCAAAGCCCACCAGGCTGGATCAGCTCACCCACATTGCAGCTGGATCACACACAACCTTCCTAGGATCCAGCCTTTTAATGCCATCCACATCACACAAATTCTCCTCACATCTAAATAGCTGCAGCATCTACTTCTTTGGCCTTTACCATATTCCTTATCTCTGATCCAGAAAGAATTTTGAAGGATTAATTTCCTAGATCTCATTGTGACCTTCCTCTTTCCTCCCTTTGAATCCTAACTGCTTCACTCTTACGTCAAATATTTTCCTTCCACTTTCAAGAACCTTCTCCTTAGCAACCATCACAACCTTTCAAAACACTGGCTTCTCTTCACATGCTATTGCTCCTCACCAATGTGTTTGATATCAAAGTCACCAGCTTTTGGGTTTTTTGTTGTACCAGCCCTCACACTGGGAGGAGCTATGCATGAATATGGATATTGCAAGATACCCATTGCCATTATTGCTGTTCACTGCCTCAAAGTATCTTATATATCTTTCAGAGGTGCTTCTCTTTAAGTGGTCTTCTACTCATCTTTCAAGAACAGGTAGGCACTCAACATGCAACCCATACAGTCTCCTGTCAGGCTGAATGATAAGGTCCACCCTGAGCATCCTTTTCTCCAGGCTGAGACCCCGCAGCCTCCTCAGACACTCCTCATCAGACTTGTGCTCCAGCCCCTTCCCCAGCTCCATTGCCCACATATTCTATTTTTAATCCCCATGGTGAGGTGTTCAGTGTCACTAAGTTTTTCTCTTTCAATGCCAATGTCCACTGTTCTCCCTTTCCTTAATTCACAAGATTCATCAGCTCTCTACCTACCATTCTTATCTCCCACACCCCAAAAATTGCCCTGGGATTCCATTTCTCTGAACTTAGAGGTACTAAATGGATCAAACAGAGAGGCTGATGTAATTGTGTTCATGGGATTTACCCCTTCTATCAGCTGCAGAATTGTGAGAACACGTAGCTCTCCTAAGGCAGAGGGGAATTTCTGTTTCTCCTCATATTAGTGGATTTTTGGTGCCTACAGCATTTCTGGAAATTCTGGAGCTGGTTTCAATTATAATCATGAAGTAGATCGAGACCAACCCTTGGAATTAGAAGGAGACTAGTGAATTCAGACAATAGACAACCATGAAACATAAAAATTAAAACATTAAAAAATATTAATGCTTCTCCTGGGGGGTCAGATAAGTTGATAAGTTTTCTGAGACCTGCAAACCTTGTCATCTGAGCCAAAAAAAATAGGTGGGATTCCTGCTACTCCTACTTAAGCTACAATGCCTGATGTCATTTGAGGCATCTCATGGATCCTGGGACCTCCACATCAGCACAGGAATTACTGGAGGGAAAGAAACCCAGGAGCTAAATCAGCATCAGTTCTTTCAGCACTTGGGTTTCTTCTCCGAGGATTCCCATTCAAATATGTTACTGACCCAACCACAAAACTGCTCTCAGTAGATGTGCTGGCAGTATTAGGATTTATGAAGCCTTCCTGCCTATTTCTTTTCATGTCTGAGTTGGCAGAGCAGTGATAGATGAGGCATCAGAACAACACCTTTTTGTCCGCGAAAAGCGAACAGGGAAAATTTACAACAGGTATTTTTAGCGTTAGGTAAAAACACAGACAGTGAGTCACACCACGGTAACCTGAACTCAGAATTTCCTCTGTCACGTGGCTGTGTGTCACCAGCTCTGACATTATTCTGGTGTGAACTTAAAATGTCAAGGTGCAGAAATAGGGTGATTTTCCCCTAAACCCAAAGGCAGTAGGACAGGATCGGTGGAAAACTGGATGTTCCGAAGATCTGGGTAGAAGCAGTGGAAGAAACCAGGCACTTCACACACCTGCCCAGTTCAGAGGGGAAAAGCACCTCTCCCCAGAGAGAGCAAGAAATCAAACCAGGCCAAAATGAAGATGTTTCCCCAGATGCGCCTGAAGAGGCAAAGCAGCCCTGAGGATTCATGTGCTGTGTGAAACTGTGTGCTCTCTAAATGGCCTCTTGAAGATGAAACTGGTATGAAGGAAGAGGAGGAATTGATGCTGACAACCGGACTGAAATGGTAATGAAATCTTTCTAACTTCAAAACTTACTCCCCAAGGGTCTGTTAACAAGCAAGCCTCAGCCCTGCAGGATTCTTTCCCCTCCTATTACTGTCATTTATTTTTTATGTGGATTTATAAGCCGGGAATAGATTCCATCTGTGGGGCTGGAGTGCAGACCTCAAGCTTATGTTAATTTGTCTGTGGGATTTTAATTAGCTGTACCTTAGATTACACAGAGATTATCTTAAAGATCATTTGAGCAGCAGTGAGTCTGCAGCATTAGTGACAGAAATGCAGTGCAGATTAAGTGACCAGGCACAAGTTTTAATGCAGACAGTGAGGGAGGAGAGAGCAGCCTTATGGGGCAGGAGGTGGGTTTGAATATTCCCAGCAGTGGAGAGGAGGCATGTCCTGTCCTAAGGACTAGGCAGTTCAGTGCTGATGAGTTTGCTGTACAAATGTCTCTGTTGGAAACACAGTATAAAATCAACTGGAACATGGGCCAGCAGGAGCTGTCCATTAACTGCTTGTAGGACTACAGAAAACTAGGTTTGGGAGAAATAAACTTATCTCTTGGCTTCATCATGCTGACCAGGTGTTTGTCACTGACCCAGGCAGTGGAATCTAATGCAAAAAAAAAAAAAAAAAAAAAAATACATATACACCAAGGCCAGAGTTGTTTTTAAAGCTTTATAAT
>JAWWES010000041.1:2356000-2398922 GCA_035583135.1 Lophotriccus pileatus
TATTTTTCACTTACCCAGGCATTGTAATATAATGCAAAAAAAAAAAAAAAAAAAAAAAAAATCCATATACACCAAGGCCAGAGTTGGTTTGACAGCTTTCTCATGCTAAATATAATTTAGCCTCAGGGATCTGCCTTCATAGCACCTTCAGTAAGAAGTGGAGCTGGGTAGACCTCTCTAGAGGACAGCAGACACCTAATTTAACTTTCCCAAAGCAAAGCTTAAAGGAGCTTCTCTGTTTTTGTCAGCTACAATGGTGGAAGAATGCTCTTACATGCTCACATTGATAATTAGGGTGTTTTACCTAATGCATTAATGAATCTCACACCTGCCCTAGCAGGGAGGCCGAGCTGGGGACTTGGACTGAAAAAGTGGATTTGAAAGAGCATTAGGAAGGAGGGAGAATGCTTTCTAAAGCAGGGAGAGGGATTAAAATTAGCCTGAGCACAGAGCGGTGCACAGAAAATGTACTAAGTGAAGAATGGGGAACATCTGTGTTTGTTTCTGGGTGTTTACAACATTCTTGGTTCTGTGGTGAAGCCACAGAGCTCAAACTCTTTAAAGGCAACCACGGCACATGGTTTGGTAGCAGAACACAGAGTCAGGCTTTGAGAATATTGTATGTGAGAGCCTTGTTTTGGTGGGGGTTGAACAGATTTGGCCACATTTTTGCTTAAATCTGCTACCTCAGTGACACCCATGCCTTTGCTATCTTCATCTAAAAGGAAAAACAAATTACTGAGAAAGAAAATTGGCTTTTTAAGCAGCAGCAGAGATACAGATTCTTTTCTTTGCCTGGAACTTTCTCAGTCTTGCCTTTCCATGGGGCTGAAAGGGCAGTAGAGAATATCCTCTCTGAAAATAACTGAATGGTCTGACGAGTGTGTGTCCCTGTCTTAGGTAACAGTGAAAAAGTGGTCTTGTGGAGTTTTATTTATTTCAAATTTGGCTTTAGGACTCACCTCATTTGACTTTGGGGCTTAGCAATGTTATGGAGCTTTTCACTGGAGCTGTCAAGATGGAAATCTTCTGTACATGTAGATGATTTTTCTGACCTTGCATGAAATACTTTTCCACATAACCAGGGCTTTATATTCTTTATCTGAGGGCTTTACAAATCAAGAATGTAAAGAAAAAGCAGCAGATGACAGAGTGCTGCTACCCTGGCAGGGCTGAGGAACAGGGAGTCAAGTGAAGAAAGCCATGGAAGGATTTTGGAAATGTGAGTTCTGGAGAAGCGTTGGAGGAGATGGAGCAGAGACTCAGTAAGCCAGGTTGTTCCAAGATTCAGGACCAGGGCCAGGGGATGGAAAACATGGGTAGAAAATATCCAAAGGCTGGGCTTTTAATGCAACAGGGAAAACAGGAGAAACAAAGCTGTACATTGAGAAAGAAGGTAGGGAGACAAAAATTGCAACACTCTGAAGGCAATAGCAAGCAAAGTCAAAAGCAGTGGCTTACTAGAAGTAGATAAAGATTGGATTTTTTTTTTTCTGTAATGAAAGGAAAGGACATAACATCTCATCTGTGATGAGGTGGGAAGATAATTTCTCCAGATGAAGGATGAAGTGGATACTGCAGGATGTCTCTCTGTAATACCTGCTTTTCCTCAGTTGCACCACAATTTTTTAACAAATCTTTTTAACCTTTGTTTTTTTTATTGTAGCTGTATATTGGGCACTTTGCTGCTGAGGGCCACTGTAGCTGAAAGGTTTTACAAAGGTTTGCTCTCTGACTGACCTTACAAAAAACACTTGTAAGTGTTTGACAACTTTAATGTATTCTGTGTTGCATTTCAAATCCACGGGAGCCAGCACTAATATGCAAGTATAATGGGAAAGAAATTCCTCTCATTTAAATGACAGAGGTCTGGTTCCCATCTTGTGTAAATGAAATTCGCTTTCTTTTGTGAGTTTTAATCCTTTCCAGGTTTAACTTGCAAATCTGTTCAGTGTATTCCTGTAAGATGAACAGAAAGATGGAAAGGTTGTAGGAGCACAGCTTTTACCTTGTGTTTGACCCTCACTTCAAGCCTAATCCATGCCTGCAGCTTCTAGGCATTGCTGCTGTGCAGAGTAAAGGAGATAAGTGTGATGATCTTCACAAGAAAATCAGCATTTCTCTTCTCTTTAACACTAAGGCATAATTTAATTTTTATTAAATGAATGATCAGCCCATGCCTTAGTTTTCCCACTTGTTTGTCAGAGAACTTTGCCTTCTCTAAGCACTTTGAGATCTATTGGTGAAACTGTTCTGTAAAACAAAGGCTTTTTATATTCTTTTTCCTCTAATTATGCTTACTCCTGGTAGTGCATTTTGCCAAACAACATCTAGGGCAGGACCTGTTTACAAACCTGAACTTGCAATGCTGGGACAAGCTGAAAAGACAGAAGCAAAACAATAAGAAAAGCACTACATGTGCTGAGCCGTGGTTGATTTTTGACCACTTTGACCCAGCCTGTTCCTTTTGCTTTGCTTACACCTGTTCCCAGGTCTCCTTGCTGATCCTCCTAAGGAATTAAAAACAACAGGTCTTACAGCCACAATACCTGAGGTGTCCCTACGATTAAAAACCCTTAATTGGTAAAAGGTGGAGTTTCTAACTTAGCATATTATTTGCAGAGAGATAGATATATAAATACACAAATATATATATCTATTTTATAACTACATATATATATATATATATATATATATATATATATATATATTATGTTTAAACATTGAGAGAGAGACATTGAAAATAAATGCAGGAAGCCAAGGAAAGAAGAGCTTAATGACACAGTGAAGAAGGTAATGCTCTGCATCTATTCATTCACCATCAAATTAAATCACATCAAACAGCATAAAATGCAGCTGCTCTAACACCCCTCTGTTTTTTTTGGGTTTTTTTTTTTTTTTTTTTTTTTTTTTTTTTTTCAAAAAAACCCAGAAAGATTTCTGATAAACGAGACTTGCCAGCAGGAAATTTCACAGCATGTTCCAGGCACAGTAATACAGAAAGTGTGATCTGGGGGACCTGATTCATCCCAGAACTGATCCTACTGACGCATCTCGGGCTAAGCGTCTCTTGCAGTGATGCTCCTGCGCTCCCTGAAACACTTGCCGTGGGCACTGGCACTTCATTTGCCAGGGAAAATGCCCCATGAAGGAGAAGGTACAGCATTTACTGGCAAAACAGTTCAATGACAAAAAACATCCCGTGGGGGGTTAAACGTTTGTGAAGGTCCTTCCTGTGTTAATGAGTTTAGTCATTAGGAACGCACTCTTCCCTTGAGATGGCCAGCCCCGAGTAAAATTCCCAACCCTGCTAAAGATGATCTATCAGCAGCTACAGCACCACCATATCTGAGAACCTGCCTTAGGCTGCATGTGCTCATACCTCTCAACCTGGACATCATCATCACAGAATCACAGAACACGCAGGAAATATCACTTTTATGGACCAATGAGAACAGAAGATTTTTCTTTCCCCCTCTGAACAATGCAGTTAAAATTCAAATACACTAATATATATCACCAGACTGTTTCTCAATGTGCACATTTGTCACAGTAAACAAGGCAAATATAAGCAGTGTCACCATTTATAAATGTGTAAAATTAAGCTGAAGGAATTAGCTGCCTCCATTCACAATTTGTTGGTGCTACTGGTTGGGAGGCATGGCTGAAAAATACTTCATCTCTTTAGTACCTGTAGCAAATTTGGATGGTGCCCTTTAACTAATAGCATTGCCATCAATTTTACCTATGAAGGTGCTGACATTTCATTGTCTATTTTTATATTTGCTAAAGTTACAAGCAAAATGGAAAAAGCAAATTCAGAGAGCTACCTAAGGCTGCTTTGATCTGCCCACTGTTCCAATGATGGGTTGGAGGATACATACATTACTCAGACAAAAAATATCCTGTAGAGCTCTGGATTTTCTGCAGTTGTTAGTGGGCATAAGACCCATTTCTGTCATTTCCTTAGAATAATAAATTCCTTAAGCTCTAAACATCTTTCCTTAGCTGAAAGGAGTCAGATGTTGCGCACATCCTGAACAACAGCCCCCACAAAAAAAAAACAAATCACATTTTCCCTCCCCAAAAGGCAAAAATAGCCTTTTACCTGGCTTGTTCCCCTTGATGAATCCAAACAAGAGCCACATCAAAAGGCACTTGAGCTCCATGGGGCTTGTCCACATCTTTTCCCTGCACCGCTGAGGATGCTGAAGTTCCTCGGAAGCGATGAGCTGCTGCCAACCAAACCAAGGCACTGGTCATTGCACGCTTAGAGCCGTGGGGAGCATCACCCCGTGTGTGCAGGGAGGACTTTGGTCAGAAAACAGTTATTTTGCTGTCTGGCTCCACAGGAGAGAATAAAGGCTGCTTTCTGTTCAGGTATTAGTAGCTTTTATCCGGGAAATCGAGCTTTGTGCTCGGTGTGGCGGAGCGTGCCATCGCGAGTAGGAAGTGGTTTGACACATCAGAGGTGCTGACTCCAGAGCTGTTTCACTACAGTTGAGGTCAGTAGGAAGGGGTGAGATTTTAACAGGTTTGTGCAGGCACTCAACTCCAAATCTGTGGCTGGATGGGTATTGGAGAGGGACCATTGCTGTGGAATTGTTGTCTGGTGTATGATGATGCACCTCAGGCACCATCTGTGGGCTCTATCTACAAAGCAAAGGTTCTGTGGGCTATATTTTTGGCTTTTTGGAGGTCTGCTGCTAATGATGATAAGGACACACTGTGTTTATTTTTGTTGTAAGCATGTTTGTAGTTTCTTTGAATCGCATCTGAGGTTCTGAAGGATGGACAGTTTGATCAAACAAACAGAAAACCCATGAGGATGAGTCTGGCAGATATGGAAAGGTTTTGCCTTGTTCCCAAATTGTCTATGTGTGTCAGTGAAATTCTTCCAAGTGTCAGTGGAGAACTGGAAATGATCGAGGAATTATCAGACTTTATGTAGTTTTTCTTTAGCCACTTCCACAAAAATGATTTCCTGTTAATATCTAGAGAAGTAATTGGGATAAACTGTGGCAAAAGCAGATTTAAACTAACTGTGGTATTATATCATGATTACTACATGCTGGGCATTTACTTCTGCCTTATAAATGCTTAATAAATTAAATCTCCTTAACAGACATGCTAAGAAATTGATGTGATACATTTTTAAATGCTGCTACAGCTGCATCCATCAATCTCCTACCTCTCTCCAGATGAATCTCCCTCTGCCCTTTCCATGAAAGATTTTGTGCAGCTTCACTGATGCAGGTGACAAGTCCTCTTGGGGGGTTTGTCAGCTACGAGGCTTTGGCCAGGAGATTACCTCTCAAATCCAAATGCAACAGGGCATGGAGAACAAGTAAACCTTCTGAAGCAACTGCTGTGGGTAAAATGCTCTGCTCACCCCAGGGCTGCTTCGTGCTCCACAGATATTTACTGCCCTTGATTTAGTATCAAATCATCTTCCCTATTTAACAATATAATAGGAAAAGCTCATGCCAAAGCCCACTGAAGGATTTAGGGAGTTTTACTCCTGAAAAAATCTGTCTGAAAGTCTTAGACCCCAGTTCTCTACCTTTTTCCAAGATGCCTGGATATATGCAACTACCTGAACTCTGCGGCCATCTGGGCTGGTAAAACATATTTGTTATGTTGCCCAGAAAGAAATCCTTAACTTTTAATCACAATTTTTCCTTTCCTCACTAAACATGGGGTCTGTTCTTTGGAGGTGCAGGGATTTACTCCACAACATCTGCATCTATTTCTTGCCTGGCCAAACTATTTAATTCCATAGCTGTTTGCAGGATGAAAACAGAAATGGGGGACCTTTTCTGCAGTCCTTCAGCTCAATCTTTCATTTGCTTTCAAGCAGCAAATCTGAGTGTAGGTGGGTAATAGCCACTTATATTTTGTTAGAAAGGGTGAGTTTTTATCCAGGTCTGAACATGAAATGTGAGTTGTACTGGAAGGAACGGTGACCCCAGGTGGCTAACTGCTGCAAACACAGTTTTCATGAGAAAGACCCATAACTCGGCATTTAAGCCCTTTAAAGGTCAGGAAAAAAATTGTTATGGCTCGTGAGAGGAATTAGTCAGGTCAGCTTTGTGAAATAGGTCAGTTTGCTGAACGATTCCAGGAAAAAAAAACAGTGGTGCTTCTGCAAGGGAGAGTGAGGCAGAGAAGGGCAGGGCGAGAACAGAGGGACCCAGCAAGGGGGAAAGGTATCCAGGCACAGAAAAAAAAAAACAGGGCTTATGAGAAAAAAATCCCAACTAGAATTATAATTTAGATGATAAACATGAGACATTAGCAACAGAATTAGGTGTGGAAGTAGAGGAGGGGACACTCAGTGGACACCTGGAAAGTGGTGGAGGGAAATACAAAAAAAAAAAAAAAGCATCTTGAGCATCTAGGAAGGTGTAGGAGGAAAAGAATGTGCTGCTGTCTCTGTTGCTCGTTGACTTTCTTCCGCTGATCCACCAGAGTTTTGCTGCTGGGAGAAGTTATCTGCTTCAGCAGAGAGCTGGGAGGAAAGGACCCTGTCACTTAGCTCAGGCCACCACAGATAAGATTATAAAGATTATTTTTGTTCAATGACACAAGACCGCAAAAGATGCACAGATGGAGTTGCCAGCGAGTAAACCGCAGGCACGGATCAGAGCTCCAGCCTTTTTAGGTCTAGGTTTAACAAGGGCCTTTTGAAATCCTTCAAGTGCCTTTAAAACTCTTAGTGCACAAACCCATTTGGTCTGGGGGTCGGTCCTTTCTTTAAACTGGTTTCTAAGCCAGCTTGAAGAAAGGGCAACACTGTGATCTTACTGCAGCTCTTCTCAGTTCAAAGCAGTGGTAAACATCCACATAATTCACTAAAATAGACAAGCTTTGTGTTTTCTTCTACCTTTTTTTTTTTTCTGCTGTGAATCACTCTTACACAAATATTCTATTCAGTGGAATAACATTTTATACTGACCTTCCTGGGGAGTGTCTGGGGGTGGCTTTAATAGCTAAATAAACTCTGTACTCAGTATTGCTTTTATGTCCTTAAAAGTATGGTAATGGGGGTTGTAGGATCACAGGATACACAAGGGCCACATACAGGGCCCTTCCCAACCTCCACAGCAGCATCCAGTTTGCTGCAAAATGGAGGAATGGGGAAGTCTCAGTTATACAGGGTCCCTGAAATGATCATCAGAAATTTTTCATCCAATCTAATTATTTATAACGGTCAAACTGGTTTTAATGACTTTTTCTTTCCCATAAAAAGCAAGACAGGACCGACACGAGGCACACAAATTTCTCATCTTAAATGAAGCACATTTGCAAGGATTTGGGTTCAGTTCGAGAGGGAGTTCTATAGTCAGCACAGTTGTCAAAGTTCCCCCTGGAGTCAATGGAGAGTCAACAAGAGCATCTAGAGAGTGATTCACCTCCTCTTCTGGACATCCACATCCACCAGATGAATCACTCTTCTTAACCTCTCTCCCTCCAATCTGCAGACAGTGGTTAAACCAGCATAACCAGGTTAAACCAGCACAACCAGATTAAAACAAACATGGGTCTTTGGGGCAGCTTCAGCTGCATGAGGTAAACCCATCCTGAAAACCCCTGTTGAATTTGGAAATAGAATTTAAATTGCTTGTTTAGTGACTCTGAGAACAGTCTTTCCTGTCAAACATTCTGGATGTGGTTCATTATACTCTTATTAATTATTCCTTTCACTGATTTTGCTGAGATCTGTGATAAATTACGTGAGGACCATAAAACTGAAAGGGGCCTTGCAAACCCAGTACTCAGTGTTGGGCCAAACCCATCAATCAGATCCTGCTTGGTTGGTGCCTGGGGTTAAACCAGAACGTCATCGTCGTGTCGGGGTTTTTTGGCTGTTCTCCAAAATTATCAGGTTAGTACACATTAACAGCCAAAAATCCACCAGAAATCAAACACCAAGCACATTATTATTACAATAAAACAGTGTCTAATAAGCACATCTGGAGGAGACTGAATTTTCAGTCTCTTTCTCCTCAGACTTGGTGTCCCGCTGAACTTCTGGCTTATGTGAAAAGCTCTAGATATATTTAGCTTCCATATAGCTTCCTTAATACACCAGTGCCTAGATTGGGTTCTTTAATATTTCCCCATGCAAATACAACTGAATAGTACAGATAACTTCCTTCCTATTCTTACTTTCAATCACCAGTCCTTTGGCCTGAGCAGGAAAAAAATCAGGAACTTAAACTGATAAAGGAAGCATATTATTGCATAATCATATTTGTTCCTTCTCTCCTCCTTTTTTACCATCAAGTATAGTAATGAAGTATATTTAATGCTGTAAAGTGCACAGCTGAAGACAGCTCAGCAGTGAGCTCCTTACCCAAGACCCCCTGTCTCTCTGCTTGATTTCAGTAAGAATTTTTACATTATCTGTGAAGTTATGGAAATATAACCTAGATGAATCATGAGGTGAGTACAGAAATGATTGGAGAATTTCTGAAAAGAAAGTGCCCTTAAAATGGTTCAGAACTGTGTCAGATGGAAGAGCATGTTGAGTGGCACTGATTAACTGTCAGAAGGGAAGGACGCATTGAAAGGTGGTCCCCAGGTTAAAATGTGGATCTCTGGTTATTCAGTATTTTCAATAGTTACCTGGATGATGAATAGAGACAAACTTTACTGAATTTGCAGAAGATGCTGGGCCAGGAGAAACTTTAGAGGGCAGGAAAGAAATTCAAAGTTACCTCAATACACTGGACAAAAAAATAAAGATGCAGTTTAAAGACTAAGTGCAAGTTTCACAACAGGCAGAATAAAACAGTGGAGTGGAGTAGTGACATCAATTATTAGATCCCTGATCTTTAGAAAATGAATCAGGGCTTGCACGCAGGAGACCAACACAAAATGTCACACAGTAAAAACTTAAATCTAATTCCGAAATGTACAACACATGCAAAGAACCCCCTTGTTCTGTGCTGGGACAATGAAGCCATAGATAGGGTACTGTGCCTGGTTGTGGGCACTACACACTGACAAAAACATGGAGAAGCAGAAGACAGTTCAGAGGAAAGCCGTGAGAGTACAGATAGTCTAGGAAACCTCTCCTAAAAGGAAAGACTGAATACCTTGAGACTGAGGAACAATGATAGAGAAGGGGACTAGATAAGAGCCTTAGCAGTAATAGTGATGGAGCTGATCTAGGCATGGACTAGATGGCCCCTCAAGTCTTCTTCCAGCACTTACAGTCTAGGGACTGGTAAGGATTGTGCTCTTCCTCCTTTTTAGACTCCCAGCCCAGCAAGCTGCAACCAGAGCAAACACCTGAGCTGGCTGTCTCGACTCCCTTTGACATCAATGAAGATAAGTAGGGCAAGGCTGTATCTTTAAAATTATTTAAATAAGCCAGATATCCTTTATTAGAGGCATCAGAAATCAGAGGAGATGAACCTGATCTTCATCAAGTTTTAAATCACAAAATATCTACATTATATGACTCCCATCCCAACTTTGGCCCTTGTATTTACCAAGTGACCTTCCCATGGTTGAAGACCACCATTAAAAATCTTTCTTTTGCATGTCATAAGGCACCTTTCTACATCTTCCTTAGCTCCATGAGCTGGGTAGATGCTTCTGTTTAGGAAGGCACTGAACTCTAGTTCGCTGAAGGTGCAGTTAATCTTGGCCATACGAATTTTGTTGAGTCAGCTCTGAATTTACCACCTCATAGGAAGTTGATGTAGATGTTCCAAGAACTCAGGCTAAATTCTCTGCCACGGAAATTAAAGTAAACAGTTTGCATTTCAGTTCTTAGATCTTAATCTGCCGCCTTCCCCAGGAGTGAAAAAAGAACTTCTGAACTCTATGGATTTTGAAGACTCCTTATAGAAATGCAAAACAGAAAAAAAAAAGAAGAACTAAATGCAAATAGTGGTCTTGGGAAATAGTTTAAAAAAGTTCTTGAGCCTGAAAAAACTTGGAAGTTTCCAGATCTAACCACTAACCAAGAAATGTTGGGGTTCAAGCGAGAAAATTCATGTGGTACTCAGGCAGGAAGTACAGAGTACAGAAAAGAGAAGCTGAATGTAGAAAGTTCAGTATGCATTTTTCTTCAGCCAGGCTAAAGAAACAGAAAATAATAAGAGTTTTGGCTTCTTGAGCATAAATCATTAAAATTGACCCTTTTATTCAGTGCAGAATAAGGGTTCATGCCTTGGTTATTTGCCCCTAATGAGGCTTAGGACTTTCTCCAACATCTTTTTGATGAGTCTCAAAGCCTCTTCTCATAGCATCAAGAGCAATCCTTCAAATTATTGCCAGAGTAAACTCAGCCTTTGTTACAAAAGTTAGACCTCATGATTGAGCACATCATTTCAAAATCATGATTTCCTGTGGTTGCTGTAGGATTTTCTCTGTAGGGCAATTTTCTGATGAACATTCAGCTGTTCTCATAGACTGCAGTGACACCAGTGTTCAAGAGGTTGTAGATGAAGGCAAACTAAAATGGGACAATTAAACATTGCCCTGGAGATCAAGGAAGCACATTTGAAGACAGAAAATTATGGGTGAGATATTAAATAAATAGGTTACTGGTGGGTATCCTTTTCACTGCATTAGATCTTCATGGTCCTTTTTTTTTGCTGTTACTCTAGTAGCATTTTCATGGATTGAGCACTACGTGTGTAGTGGAGAAGGATGGGGTTGGAATGCAGATTCTGGGATTAACAAATCGTGGAATTCTAGAACCACAGAATGTTTTGAGTTGGAAGGGACCTACCTGAAAGATCATCTTGTTCCAATCCTCCTGCCATGGGTGGAGACGCCTTCCACTAGACCAGGTTGCTCAAAGCCCCATCCAACCTGTCCTCGAACACTTCCAGGGACGGGGAGTCAATAGTCTCTCTGGGAAACCTGTTCCAGTGCCTCCCCACCCTCACAGTAAAGAATTTCTTCCTCATATCTAACCCGACTCTACCCTCCTTCATCTTAAGGCCATTCCCCCTTATCCTATCCCTCCATGCCCTTGTGAAAAGTCCCTCTCCAACCTTCTTGTAAGCTGTCCTTAGCTACTGGAAGGCTGCTCTAAGGTCTCCATGACCATGAGATGATGGATGTTTGAGGTGCAAAGCTCTGGTTTTCACCTTTTCTCACTTAATATTAGATGTTGGTGTAGATGCAGACTTCTGAGCTGATCACCTGCCCTCACAGTCAATGAAGAGCAGTAGGAGCAGCTCAGATGATCTATTTTGGGTGTCTGCATTGGGGTGAGACAAACTCCACTGTGAAGTGTCTGCTTCTCTGCACTGGCTACAAACAGGTAGAGCACCCAAACGGTGCAGATGTCACCAAACCTCCCACCTGATTTTCAACTGTCTCAAACAAACTCCAACTACTATAATTAGCAACAAAAATTGCCCTGTGTTGCCCTTGGTGTCTACAACACTCTCTCAGTGCTTAGGGACCTTGGCAGAAATAACTTCTCTATCATCAGATTTATCCCCTTCCCTCAGATGAGGTAGTCCAGTGTCCTGGATCCAGACCCTGTCTCCAACCTCACCATCTCTCTTCCTCCTGCGGTGTTGTGCACAGGTTAGAAATGCTGGAGCATAGCAGGTTTGGGGCTGAGCTCTGGGCAACTTCACTCTTCAAGGGTAGTGCAATTAAATGATAAACTGCAGCTGGCAAATCTGTTGTATGGAAAGGTCCAAGATGTCCACACCAGTCCTAACACTTGTGCTGTTCAGGGCTCTGCTGATCAGTGCTTCTCTGGTGCACGGGAGAAGAAGGAAGGAGGAAGGTGACCTTAGACAGGCTCAAGCTGACTGTAAAACATGCTAATGAAATGCAGGAGTTATTTCCATAAAGCAGTTTATATTTCATGCCCTGTAGCTGTTCTTGCAAGAAAACAGCAGCTGTTTATCAGGCTGTTCAACACGGGTACGCTCACCCTGAGGAAGTTCCCCTCTGACCCTCATGAATTGAACTGTCCACACTTTGCAGCCAGACCTCATTTCAGCACCTGCATCCATCCAGCCAAGGGAACTGCCCAGTGATTGGCTTTGCAGGTTGCAGAGGAATCACCTGTGTGGGGCAAATGTCCTCAAACTTTCTCCCAGAGGTTGGGACAAATTTCATTACAACTCGAGAGCATTCGGAGCTGACAAAATGTCCTCAGCCCAAAACGCTGAGCTCAGACAGTGAGTGCAGTCGGCTTTGAACCTGATTGTTTTTACCAACTGCACAAGGAATGCCCAAACTTTGCTGGAGATCACCCTCATCCAGCAGAATCCTGTCATGTGTGGGACAGTTTTGTGCTTTGAAAGCGAATGGTGACGCTCAGAGCAGGCAGGAAATCAGATTAAAAAAAACAACATGTGGGATCTTTTATATCTCTTCTGGATGTACATGCAGCCTCTTCTTTATTGATATCTCTGATTAGCACATGTCAGCCCTTCTGAAGTCCTGTCTGCTTTGATCACTGCATGTTGATAACCAAAGGAGAATATAGTCCATTAAACAGTCTTACAGTTTGAGGCTCTGTCCTAAGCGGAATGGTTCCCAACTTCTAAATTTCTTTATTTCTAAATCCAGGCATCAACATTTCCTCATCTGGAGGGTTTGACTAGCAACTGTATCTTACTTTTAATATAGAAAATTATTAATTAAGTGAGAATATTTGGGGTAGAGGAGTTCAGGTGGCCTCATGTCACACAGAGGCTGATATCATTTGTGTTGAAGTAGTAAAAAGAGGACTGTTTCCAGGGCTGATTTACTTCCTATCAGCCAGACTGTAACTGCCCCTCACTCAGATGCCCTCATGACCACCCTCATTACATCTATCACCTGCATGGTACAAAGAGCAGCACTCAAAAAATATCTCATTAGCCATTTTCATGGTGAGCAAATGGAAAACCTGAAATATTTGATGTGACTAATAAAAGCCAGACACTGAGCCTCCTCAATTTGGAGTGTTTTGTCAGGTCATTTAAAATTAGAAGTGGAAAGCACTCCAGATGCTACACCAGATATGTGCAGCTCAAATGCTATAAAAAGAATAGATGGAAAATAATATAAAAATACAATTTGTAACAGAATGATAGTATCTACGTGCTTGGCTGTTTAGTGCTCAAAGAGTATCCACCAAGATGATTATTTCTGTGTCATCTCTCTTCAGTGGGACAAAGAAGGTTTAAAAAATAAATATTTGCACAAAGACATTAATTGCATCTATTTTAATTCAAACTGGGTTTACATTCTGGTTGCTGGGACATCCCAAGAGGCCGTGAACAGCCAAACCTCAGCTTCTCACGCTTCCCAAAAAGTGACATTGTCAGAGCAGAGCTGCTGGTACTGACTCATTGCCACAAGCATTGCCATGGGCTCACCGTGGTGGCACAGTCTGGGTCTGCCCTTGGAATGCTTCATCCCAGCAACATCCAGTTCCAATGTGGGGCTTTAAAATGAGAAATCATAACCCACAAATGTAGCTGGGAAACCAGATGAGCAGACCTGCTGCCAAAGGCAACAGGCATCGGAAGGATGAGCCCAGAGGAGACAGATAAGAGCACCTCATCCTAATTTTGGATCCTCCAGTAACTCCAAATGTGGCTTGGGGAAGTCACTTCCCTGCCTTTCTCCTTGCCCTACACCTGTAAGTTCTTGATAACAAAAAATTCTCGATAAAAATCTTCATTCTAAGTGCAGAGATGTTTCTCTGTTCTCCTGCTTGATGCCATGAGGTCTTTGAGCAAAGAGGGGACTTTAACAGTCTTCAAATCACAGAATCACAGAATGGTTTTGGTTTGAAGGGACCTGAAAGATCATCCAGTTCCAACCTCCCTACCATGGGCAGGGACATCTTCCACTATTCCAGGTTGCTTTAAGCCCCATCCAACCTGGCCTTGAACACTTCCAGGGATGGGGCAACCACAGCTTCTCTGAGAAAGCTGTGCCTGGGCCTCACCACCCTCACAGGGAAGAATTTCTTCCCAATATCCCATCTAACCCTGCCCCCTGGCAGTGGGAAACCATTCCCCCTTGTCCTGTCACTCCAGGATCTTGTCCAAAGACCCTCTCCAGCTCTCTTGGAGACCCTTTAGGCACTGGAAAGGGGTCTAAGGTCTCCTCAGAGCCTTTTCTTCTCCAGGCCAAAAGATCATTCAAGACATCTCCTCTGAATTCTGAATAGCTAGAAAACAACAGAGCACAAGCTTAGTCAAAATGTTTCTACCTTACCTTCAAAAAGAGAGAGAGAGAAGAGCTTCATTTGTTTTTGCTTCAGGAAGCTCTCTGCACCAACAGAGAAGAAAGTCCCTTTCTAAAATAACAAGAAATTCATTAGCACTTCTTGTACCTTTTTAAGGTCACCATTACAGATATTTTTGATAGCACATCCTTTTACGCACATGTGGTCTGCTCTGATGGTGGAGATAATGCTGTTTACCTGAAGAGCAGGTTTGGGTTGGGTTTTTTTTATGCCTCCCTTGTTTTTCAGGAACAGAAGGATGGACAATGCTCATAGTTAAAGGCATTGGAAAGAGTGTAGAAGGAAAAACAAGGCATATGGTGAACAGTGTCATCTTTAAAATGTTGAAAGCTCAGTGTTCAATTTTCATCATTTGCCTGCCATGATACAATGATCTGATCCATGGTGGGATCAGATATTAAGGACTTTAGGGGATTCTGTCTCTGGCTACACTGCTCTTTTTTAAGGAACATAAGAGTTGACAGGCTGGGCAAGGTTACCCATCATTGTAGTTCAGTATCAGGCCCTTTTCAATAATAAGGAGAATATCTGAAGGAAGACGCAAAAAATCCTACCTAAATAAATGCAGAATAATCAGCTTTTGTCCTTAACCTTGTCTTCCATTTACTGGGTTGTTTTATAACATATAAAAGCTTTTCTCTCTTTTATGAGATGTATACTCTGAATAAACACACAGCTCTTTGTTTTTTACTCCAGCAGTATCTTGTGAATTGTAAAGTTACCAAAAACCTCAAGGCACACAATGATTTTTATTTTTTTTTAATAACATGAAAACTATAAAACAAAGTAAGTCCTGGGATATAAAATGGAATATGGAAAGCATCCCAGTACAAAGTGCTGTTCCATGGACTATTGTCCAGAGACATGGACACAGCATGTGCTTGAAAATGTGCTGGGTGTCTCAGTTTTAGAGAAATAAAACTGGATGAGATTAATTACATTGTAATTGTATACGACATCATACCTGATCTTAATATCTAATGTTATCCAATATACATGGTCCTCTTATGAGATGGAAAGTGTAATTTCTAAACAGCTGGAAAATGCTTCCTGGGTATGAATCCTAACCCAGAGTCACACCACTTAGACCAGACTGGTCAAGGATGAAGATGTTCCAATGTACCTGTCTCTGTTTGCACCACACACCTTTGTGGCAGAGACAATCTTGAAGGGCTGATGTTTAAGTCCTCCAGGACTACCCTAAACCAGCAGTGCTTCATTCAACAGATTCTGAACATCACAGCTTTTTCTTAGCTTCAAAAATTCACCTACAATATCAATGCCATTGGGCACACTCTAGGGCCAAGGATGCTGCACACAAAACGCATGGGAAGAAACCCATAGAAGAAGACAGATGAGACCATGTCCCAGCACAAAAGGCAGTATATGGGGATAATAAGCTGAACTTTAAGAGCTGGCAATCCCTAATGGAGGAATAGAACTCTTTTTGAAAATTTACTCAGTGATCAGAGCACTTGGTCAGCGATCCAAAGCAAGACTGGATGGCAAACCTTCTCCTTCATCTGTCTGGAGAAATATATCAAGTAACAAAGCCATAGAAATAAACACATCAAATAATTTGGATTGGAAAGAGAAAGCTGGTTATGAGATCCCACTTGGATCTCATTCAGTTGGGTCCTGCAAACCTCTAAGGATGGAGACTGTACAACCTCTCTGGGCAACCTGGTGCTGTCTGTGAACACCTCAGTGCCCACAAATGTGCTAATAACACCAAACAGTTCTGTTTATGGCAGGAGTGTTGTGATGGCCACCATGACAGGGCAGCAGAGAATTCTCTTTGAACCCAAAGCTCTTGGATTCATGTGGTTTGGGCTGAAAACAGTTGTTCAGGAGAATTTGATATAAATCTGCAGCAAGCCGAAGAATAACCTTCCCTATCTGTGAATCATCAGTACAGATGCATTTCCATAGTGATGTCACATGGCTTGGTAACAGCCCACAGTTCTTAGAATTCAACCTCAAATCCTGAATTTTATACCAGTCCAAAAAAATGCACCTGTAAATTTGGATAGAGCTTTCATTCAGATGTTTCAATGGATGGTGAAAATTGTTGCCTGAGATTTCTTTTCTTTTTGAGTACTCAACTCGAATTGCTTTCATGGACGGAGAATTGATGCCCAGAATCCTTTAAATGGTCTCAAGTTGGGATCTTAAACCCATACGAAATGCTTTAATGTCACTATTAAACCTTCAACAGACTGAAGCAATATTTTAGGAACGGGCTAAATGATTCTAAAAGGGACACAGCCCTTGTAAATGTAACCAATAGTCTTTCCTGGCATAAAGTCTTCAAACCTGCAGAAAAGTCAAAGAGCAAAAGATCTCCACTGTAACACTTTAACATCACTCAACCTTTTAAAAAGAGTAGAAGCTACTGAAATTTTGGAGGGAAAAAATGGTTCAGCCAATGTTTGGCTCTGATGTGAGTGAACTAAAGGGAAAACGGTAATGTTAAAATGAACGTTCTCACTGCAGGCAGGCACAGTAATGGTTGGGAAGGAAGACAAGCCAGACTGTAAAGCTGATCTTCTCCTTCTCTTCCAAATCATCCCTCGCTGTTTGCCTTGGCTTCCAAAATCTTTCTCAAAGCTATTAGTTTTTTAAAGCTGATGATCAGTGCAATGAAGGCTTAACTCTCCCCTGTGTCCCCCCCCTCATTTCCATAAAATCACACAATCATGGAATATCCCAAGTTGGAAGGGACACATAAGGATCATCGAGTCCAACTCCCAGCAAAGGTTCCTCCCCCAGAAGGGTGGTTGGGCACTGGAACAGGCTCCCCAGGGAAGTGGCCATGGCACCAACACTGACTGAGTCCAAGGAACATTTGGACAACGCTCTCAGGCACAGGGTGGGATTCTTGGGGTGGTCCTGTGCAGGGTCAGGAGTTGGGCTTGATGATCCTTGTAGGTCCCTTTCAACACAGAACCTTTCAGGATTTTTGAAAGACAAACCTCCTGAAATCCCCCCAATTTACTGATGCCCCAGACTGGGATTTTCAGCCTGTAAAAAACCCGCATTTTTGGCACAAAGACCCACTTTATGGATAACGCAGGAGGGTTCTGAATAACTTCTTATCCAAATCCTGCCTCTAGCAGAGCAGCACAACCATTTTTTTCTCTCAGTGATGGCAGACATCCCATCTGTACTGAGTCTAGTCATATGTAATATTTACACTTACATTTTCACGTTTTCTCAGTTCTTCAAACTAGCTTGAGACAGTGACAGTAGGACAAAATGGCCATTTCCTCATTTATTAGCATTTTTTCCCATTGCTGGCTAAACAAAAACACTCCACCGTGCAGTGTCAGTAGAAATGGAGTTTCCTTTAGCTGTGATCGAATATAATGAAATATGTGTGTTGGAAACTTCGTCTGTGATGAAATGTTTCTGTTCTGATTTCTTACTCATTTCTTACTCATTTTAGTTGTGGAACCAAAGGATGAAACTAGGTAGAAATGTGAAATAAGTAACATAAGTGGAAAAAAAAAAAAACAACAACAAAATTTTCTGGGGTTTTGGGTTATTCTATATATGGCAAAAAGACATCATTTCCATCATTGCTTTCACAGTCACATTTTCAGCTATTCCCTTAGCAGAAGAATGAATATTTCAAATGCCTTTCTAACTATTTTCAATTCTTTCAGATCGCTGCTTCATGAAGTAGCTTTTCAAGCTGGCAAACTTAAGTCAATCTTCTGAAGCCAGGATGAATTTCCCCCTGGCATTTCCTCTTCATATTTCGTTTTTGCCATGTGGGCAAAGCTGAAGATCATTGGGAAGATGACAATGATAATCAAGCAAGTATTTTCTGGGGGGGTGGGGGAAGCAAATAAAGTCCTCTCATCATGTCCTGACATTTTGCTTTTGTGGTCCCCACCATTTCCCACCTGTGTGAGTGGGAGTTGCTCTGTTCTCCTGATGCTCAGCGGTTTTGAGGGGTGGTTTCCCACAACCACGACTGCCACCTTAAAAAGCTCCAGTTAGCTTGCTATGCACTGCCCTCTAATGCCATTTTGGCATATTAGCAACCCTCACCCTCAAAGGGGATTTGTAACGTAGTACAAATGATCCACAACCACCAAAAACTGCTATTGATGCTTCAGGGAAATTATAATAAATGAGGCTTTTACAGGCTGACTTTTTTGTGGTTTTGCTCTTGGTTTTGGTGTGGTTTTTTTTTTCCTTCAGCATTGCTTCATTTTACACCTTCTTGAAGATCACCATCAGGGAGAAAAATGAGAACTCGCCATTTACCTTTTCTGTACCATTTTGGGTGCTTGATGTTTTCAGGGTCCCCTTCAACTGCTTCTTTTCACCCAACATATCTGATTTCTTTGAGTTTTTGTATTGCACTGCTGCTTCTTGGAAGGGATGACACGCCCAGGAGTGCAGGTGGCCACTCAAAGGTGCATGCGCGTGTTGGATTTATGGGGATATTTTCTCCTTTTTTAAAATTTTAATGCTTCCTAGCAGCCTGTTTGCTTCCTTGCTTCCTTCAGAGCACTGAGTAGGCATTTCTAGAAAATTATCCACGATGAATGCAGCGTCTCTTTCCTTAATGGAAGCAGCTGATTTAGAGCCTGCTGCTGTGTGTGTTTTGTTAGTGCTATTTTCTCCTGCGTGCATTGCTTTGCATTCATTAGCTCTGGGTCCCATCTGCCATCTCATCACCCAGCCAGTGTCACACCATCCCTCTGCAACTCCTTCCTTCCAGCTTTTGGCTGATTACTCTGAATAATTTGGAATCCACAGCAAATTTTATCACCTTGGCTGTTCACCTTTTCCAGGCTGCTTGTTGGCACAATGAGGCACCAGTCATGGCTGGTGGCTCTTCTCACAGTAGGGAAATCAGGAGTTTATTCTGAGCTTTTCAATCCTGCCTGTAACCTCATCTCTATAATCCCCCTCCTCTCCTCTTCCACGAGACTCTTTCAGGAGACCCAGCTGCACCAAACCCCTCTCACACTGATTGCTAAGTTGGGAGAAAGAGCTGCAAGGAAAGGTACAGACAGGGCCACATGAGATAAGAAAGGCAGGTACAGAGGGAGGAAAAACACCAAGATGGAAAGGTTTGAAATCCTAACAGAGAAAAAAAAAAAAAAAAGATAGTTGGAAGATCAGACTTCAGTTCCATCGAGGGTCTGTTGGAGGCACAGAGCTGGCCAGTGCTGCCCCACCTCGGCAGATACGGCTGAAAAGGAGATTTCAGCCACAAATCAGTAGGCTTCAAGGTGTGCAGTGTTGGGGGTGACCTCACAAATTTTTCCTCCATTTCCAGTCTACCTGGGACCCCCAGATTTGGCAGCTGGGTGAGATTTCTCTACCTGCCTGCAGCCTTCCTGAAGTTAATGAGCAGGATTCTTTCAGTTGGCTCCTTTGCTCCTAAATGGGCGTGTACAAGTACATGGTGGTTATTATCACAAACAGTGATGGATCAGTTTTGGTCCTTGCCTAATGCACTTTCCAGACTTCACCAAGGGCTGCTTCTCTTCTTGTGAATGATCTGATTCTTGGCTTTATTAGGTAGTTATTTATGTGTCTAATAACTCAGCCTTTGCCCTCTCTGTTGTGACTTGTTCCAAGGAGGAACTGAAATCTCCTGCTGTTGCCATGTTTTCCACCCTTGCAGACTCTAACCTCCTTTTAGTTTCTCGCAGTGACTGTCATTCTGTGCTGTTGCTCTGTGGCATTTCAATCCACAGTGATTTATCTCAGAACCTTTTGATGCAATTAATTATTTGAAGCTTTCCTTTAACATAGGATTCCACTTTTCTTCTTAATGGGATTCTGACACTGTAAAATTAGTGTCTTGCTGATATTTTTTCTTGCACAAGGTTACATATTGTGAATTACATCCATCCTTCTTTTAAAAAATGCAGGCATTAAAAAATGCATTGCTAAGGCAAGAAACCAAAGGAAAATACTTGGGAGATCCTCCATAAATAAAGTGAAAACAATTTACTCTGGTATTTAAGAAGCTTTCACTGTTATTATGAAAACAGACATATCTGTAAATGTGTTAAGGAAGATTGTGTTAATAAAAAGCAGCATAAGTAGGAGGGGAAGTAGCAGCTTTACTTACTAGCACCATTTTTTCAGCTCCCCATGGGGAAATAAAGTGCATAGTACCACAGCCGAAAGCAATGCTGGAGATAAGGACTTTCTGATTCATATAGAGATAGTGTCTGTAATATCTTGAGATTGAAGTGCCAGATTTATCTGCTTCGGAGTTGGAGGTTGTGCCTGGCTCTGCAGTCTTGCATGTTTATCTGCTTTATCATGAGGGGCAAGCGGCCAAAATTCTTAGAAAGCTCATCTCACCTGATTTGACGTGCTTTGTATGAGCTGGAGATACACCTGCCCAGTATAAACAAGAAAGAAAATCCATCCTTGCCACTGTCAAAGAGAAGACATTGAATAATTAGTGCAGGAAGTTGGGGTGGGAAATTGGTGTGGCAGGATAAAATCCAGGATCAGGCAGATACAGAATTTTAAGGATTGCTTCAGAAAACAAAAATTATTTCTGCAGATCAAACCAGTCTTTAAGCCCAAAAAACATAAGGCAGTAAATACTTGTAAATAGCTAAATATGGTGCAACAATTACCCAGTGACCTCAGTGTTAATGGCAGTGATGGCAGCAAACAAGCCAGAATAAGACAGGGATGTTTGAAATACACTTGATGAGAAAGAAGTTTTCTTTCTTCCTCACTTTCTCAGTACAACTGCATTGTCAAACTCAGAGGAGTTTTCCCCCATTTTTCCCCCAAAATTTAAGGTGTGCTTGATAAGTAACTGGAAATCCTGAATGCCCAAGGAGACAAGATGTCAGATTACTCATTCAATAAGCTATTCCTTTTCTCAAGGAGTTGAAACACTGTAGAAAATTGTGATATAACATACAGGGAAAATAGTGTTGGGCTATAAACACAGTCCTGCCCTCTGCCAATTGAATTCCTAAATCAAACTCCAGTATAGCTCCAACTAAATAAGGGTCAATGGCAGCTCATCACATTGCAGAGACATATCTCTACATTCAACTGTTTCCCCAAATCCTCAACATTCAGCTGTAATGATATTTCTTCCCTCCTCGGCAGCAACACGGGCTCTTAGATCTGAAAAGTCCTTAAGAGTAACTCAATTTCTGAGCGTGGGACTAAAGAGGGGTTTGTTATTGCTGTCGCCAATGGGATTTGAAGTGTCTCTCTTTACGTGAGTTATATGGAGCATCCAAAAATATTTGCTGTTTGGCATTGAACCATCCTGCCAAAATAAACTTTACTTTGTGTTTATTGTTGTTTGTCTCTATCTCCATGGTTCCATACACCTCCTTTAAAAGGGTTATTGCAGGGAACGCTGTAGAGACCTGCTGAACATCATGTGGAGACTGTGAGAGAATAGCTTTGATAGGACAAAGGGGAAGAAATTCTGGACTGTGAGGGTGGTGAGGCACTGGAACAGTTTACACAGAGAAGTTGTGCATCCCTCTTCCCTGGAAGTGTTCAAGGCCAGGTTGGACAGGGCTTGGAGCAGCCTGGGATAGTGGGAGATGTCCCTGCCCGTGGCAAGGGGTTGGAACCGTATGATTCTCTATTTACATCCCTTCCAACCCAAACCACCCTGTGATTTTATGAGGGCGCAGATCACACGCGACGAGCACTGTGAAAACCCAGAGGAATTCGGGGCTCGTTATTCGGGTTCTCTCCGCCAAAACAACGCGCTGCGGAGTCCGAGGAGGGGGCGCCCTGAAAGCGGGGGCACCTCAGGGAGGGGCAGCTGAGGGAGAGGGGGGAGCGGCCTTCCCACCGCCTCCTCCACTGGTTGCGTGTGGGCACCACATCCCGCATCTCCCCTGGGCGCTGGGCTCCCTCCCCAGCCCCGCAATGATTTATACTGGGACGGAGTGTCCCGCACTGGTTTATACTGGGACGGAATGTCCCGCACTGGTTCATACTGGGACGGAGGTGTGTGTGGGGGCAGGTCCTCCCGCCGCCAGGGGGCGGCAGCGCGGCGGTGCCGCGGGGCGCAGTGCGCAGGCGCGGGGCGGCCCTTCCCGGCGGCCTCAGCGCCGGCTCATGGCGGCGGCGGCGGCGCCGGGACGGGTGAGCGGCGGGTCCCGGCCCGGCTCCAGCCTGGGCTGTGGGGAGGCGGCACCGGAGTCCGCGGGGTGTGGGGAGGCAAGACACGGCGGGAGGAGGGGCGGGTGTCCGCTCAGCGACGCCTGGGAGGGGTTCTGGCATGTGTGGAGCGTGGTGGTGGGGGGGTCGGGGCCTGCCCCTCCTGCCTCGGCCTCGATGTCCGCAGAGGGCTGGAGATCACAGAGATCGCAGCCGAATCATTCTTTTAGCCGGGGTGCAGCTCCCTTGTCGCTTCCTCGCGGTGACAGCACCCTGCTCACATCCATCCATCATTGTCCAGAGAAGGGAACGGAGCTGGGGAAGGGCCTGGAGGCGCAGGAATGGCTGAGGGAGCTGGAGGGGGGGGCTCAGCCTGGAGAAAAGGAGGCTCAGGGGGGACTTTCTGGCTCTGCAGCTCCCTGACAGGAGGGGGGAGCCAGGGGGGTGTCGGGCTCTGCTACCCGGGAACAAGGGACAGGATGAGAGGACAAAGCCTCAAGCTGCGCCAGGGGAGGTTTAGATTGAACATTAGGAGGAAATCTCTTCACAGAAAGAGTGATTAAACACTGGAAGGGGCTGCCCAGGGAGGTGGTGGAGTCCCCATCCCTGGGGGTGTTTAAGGAACGACCGGACGTGGCACTCAGTGCTCTGGGCTGGGTGACACGGTGGGGATCGGTCACATGTTTGACTCAATCCCAGAGGGGTTTTTTTCCAGCCTGATTGATTCTGGGATTCCCCTCCAATGCATCCTGTCTCCCCAAGAAGAGCAGCACTCCTGCTGCCTAAATCCCGCTCCCCTGTTGCAGGGGGGAACTGCTGCAATGCCCTGTGCTCACCCTGTGCCTTGTAACCCCCTCTGTGGCTCGTCTCCTGTGCCCATATGTTTAATAATGTCCAGGGAGTGCAGCCACCTCCTTTTTCTTGCATTAAACTCCCTTGTGCTGAGCCTGATTGTTCATATTCCACTGCAGAATGAAATTGTTGTATTTTGTGTTTGTTTGGTTTTTTTTTTAAAATTTGTGCTGAGCTTGCCTGGTTTTGGAGTTGTAATTTAGTCGATGTCTGCTGCCTCTGAGACTTCTTCCACAGGTTTAAATGCGCATAAGTTAAACCCACAGCAACAGCCATCTCCTGTTTCCCTCCCTGTGAGGAGTTTCCCTCCCAAGTATCTGTCACATCTCTAGGATCAATATCTCCCTGATGTGTTTATAAGCTTTCAATGCAGGCTGTTAATCAGTGATGCTTGTAAATGAAGGAGTTAAAGTTTTGGGGTGAAGGTGCTGACCTGTCAGAGGCTAAATAATGAGCTTACAGGTTGTGCCACAGGTGACAGACCTCATGTGACATTCGAATTTTCTTCTGTCCATGTCAGATGCAATATCAGACAAAATGGTATATTTCATGTCGTGTTCTTGACGTTACCTGCCTAATTTTTAATATATATATATGTGTGTGTGTGTGTGTGTGTGTGTATATGCAGATATAAATTCTCTGTATTCGAGAAGCTTTTCAATGTCGTGGAAATTATCACTTAATACTGCTCTGCCAAGTCTGTTTAGTGTAAAAAACATGCTCCTTTATGATGCAAAAAATAGTGAAATTTAAGAAGCTGATTGCAGTGTTTGCCTGTTTGTGTGGACAGTTTTTAAGTTTAGCAGAGATGATAATTTTTGTTTGATTCAGAAGTCAGCCAGAAAAATGTTATTGCTTTAAATTTTCCCTGGCTTTGAAAAAAGTGTATATAAAAATATGGAGTACCAGCATATGTAAACTAGTAGCAAATAACCTGGAAATAGGTTTGTTGTGTCGTCTGAAGTTTTTTTCCTTCTGTCTTTCAGTTTTAAATTGAAGAGAAAATGTCACTTTACGATGACTTGGGAGTTGAGACCAGCGACTCGAAAACTGAAGGCTGGTCCAAGAATTTCAAACTGCTGCAGTCTCAGCTGCAGGTGAAGAAAGCAGCTCTCACACAAGCAAAGGTATAGTCCCTTTGTGGTTTTGCTTTATTATTATTTATGATTATTGCTTATTATTTGTCAGTGCATTGTGTTTGTGACCTTAGAATACCAATTTGAGGTAATTTTGCTGGGATTTGTCTGTGAGTTTGTAGCAAGGAAACCAGCAAAACTGAGGGGAGGAAAGGTGAGATGTGTGTTTCCTGACGTCTGTTAGAGGGATTCTTGCAAAACTAAAGCTGAATGAAGAGTGATGTGTGTGCTGCAAACCTCAGAGCTTTTAATGAGCAGAGCCAAAAGCTGATCTTCAGGTTTAACTATCAAAGATAATGAGATTACGCTTTTTCCTTTGTTCTAAAAGTAAGTAAGGGTCATGCTGTGACTGATTGTTGTCACTATTGGCTGTTGGTCATTCTTGGCATTTTGCATCAGGTATTTACAGGTTTGCATCAGTTTATGCTGCTTTTTAAAAGGCTTTCAGTGCTAAAGTGCAAATCATCCTGCACTAGAAATCTTTATTGCAAGTATTTTTAGAGTACATGGAAGCAAATTCCTTGAGTTGAAGGTCTGGCAGAGCCATTTTCTGTTTTTATTGCTGCAGTATTTCACCCTTTCTCTTTGAGCAGTGCTGATATATTTTGGTTGAGGCAGGACACTATGTTCTTTGTGGTGTGTAGGTTCTGTAGTGTGATTAGTTAATTAAAAAAGAAGTAGTAGCCAAATACTTAAGTAGGCACAGCATTTTTTCACTGGAATTACTCCTGATTTGTACTGCTGAAATTGAGGGCAGGATTTAGCTGATAATTGGAACAAAGTGCATAAATAAAATCCTAATGACTACTATATCAGTTATATTCTTTGCCCATGTAACTGATGTGCAGTGTATTTATAGACTAATGGAAGGATAGAATAGGATTAGAAAACTCAGAGTTCAGAATAGATTGACCTATGTTATCAGATGATAAATGTGAAGAACAGTAGATCTTTGGAATAAAACTGAGCCCCTTCTCAACAACCTGACTCGATTCAAACTCACCTGAAGAGACTGTCTGAATTTTTAATGTGTGTTTCTGGTTCTAGTCTGAGCCTGGGACCACTCACCTACCACTGCAAAGCATATCAAGCTGCTTTTTAGAGAACTGTTCTATCTTTTTTAGACATTTTGTGTTTTGGTGGTTCTTTGCAGAGTCAGAGAACAAAACAAACCACAGTCCTTGCTCCAGTGATTGACCTGAAACGAGGGAGCTCGTCTGATGAGAGACAGATCGTGGACACACCACCTCATGTAGCAGCTGGGTTAAAGGTAAGACCAAGTCAGACAAAATTGAGCAAATGTTTGGGAAATGGAATTCTTTGACTGCAGTCTGTATTTTTGTTTTTTCATCCTCTTTCCTAGTGGTCAAAGAAGTGATTGTTTTCTAAAAATGTCTTCCTCTGCTCAAGAGTTCTTTAGTGAATGAACATTTCAATTTAATACAGACTTCCATGTGATACAGCATGGAATTACCAAGGTTAATGTGAGTTATAAAACAGTGTTCCTGGAGTATTTCTCCTGGACACCTTCAAAATACTTGGCAAGACACCAGTCTGGTCAGGTAAATAATGACTGATTGTGATTGCACCAGAACTGGACCTGTAAAACAATCAGCTGACATATAAAAGAAAAAACCACCTAACCTTTTAAAATGGATTTCTCATGGTGAGGAATCCAGAGAAGCTTTCTTTCTGAAGCTTAATCAATGGTGATGGCTCTGAAATAGTTCTTTCAGATGAGAGAAAAATAGCCTGTGTACCTCTGATGGTATCATATTAATAGCAGCTGATGAAAAGGCCTGATGAGATTGTGTGGGAAGATCCTGGCAGATGGCTGCAACACCAAGAGGCCATAAAACTTGTGATAATGAATTAATAGGGATTGAAAAATTCTTGTCCATGCTGATTTGCTGCTGCTTTGTGTCTGGCAAGGGGAGGGGGTAATTCACGTGAGGTAATGAGAGACTGGATGAAATGTTAATTTTAAGTAAAGCAAAGATTTCTCCTAGTCCCAGGAGGATTAGGATATTACCTGCAATTGTAGAAGGCAGAATTTGAAGACTTTAATTCTTGGTTTCCAGCTGGATGTTGTTTTCAGATGAACAAACTCCTTTTTCTGTTTTGTTTTGTTTTTTTTAAGGATCCTGTCCCCAGTGGTTTTTCTGCAGGAGATGTGTTGATTCCTCTGGCAGATGAGTATGATCCCATGTTCCCAAATGACTACGAGAAAGTGGTGAAACGCCAGAGAGAGGAACGACAGAGGCAGCGTGAGCTGGAGAGGCAAAAGGAGATCGAAGAAAGAGAAAAGTAAGGCTTTTGTGTAAACTCATGGCTTATTGACACTTAGACACATCAGTTTGTTCAGCTTTATCCCTCCAAATGATTTCAGGGAAATTTGGAAAGGTTTAGCAAAGAATACTTTGTGCTTGTGAAGACAAGCTTTAATTAATATGTTTTAATGCTCTTACTGAAGTCAATAGTGCAAAAATTATAAGAATTATCAAGTTTGCAGCCTTTTTGGCTGAAAGCTACATGTCAGGTTTCTAAACTTGACATTTCTGCATTCTAGATTTACTTTGTTTCAATAATAGCAGCAGTATTTGGGTACTTTATACATTATTGTCAGACCTTGCAGGTATTTTACAGTATTAGATGTCAATGTAACCAGAATTTAGGAAAAACCTTTCAACACTCAACAATAAAAAATCATTTCTGCTCCTAAATACTACAAACTGATCCAGAAATGCATTCAGTTTTAAAGATGTATTTAGCACAGTTTTTGAGCCATAGTTGCATTTCCTTTTTTTAATACTCTGATTTCAGTTTATGTAAGTTAATTATGTGTTTATTACTATTTTTTCTCTGCACAAAAAGAAAATATACTTATCTTTAATTACCTTAATACCCTTTCCCTACAGTAAGAAATATTTCTAATCATATTAAGGAAGTTGAATGCAGATTCAGTGTCTGATTGAGATAAGTGGTAAAATATCTTCAGGCAGAAGATTATATTTGCTTAATTTAAGTGAAATTAATAAGCCATCTTCATCAGAGGACAAAGCTGGTGGAATTTATTTTGAACTCACAGGGTAGAGATTCAGAAATGTTGTGTGGTTCCACAGTAGAGCTGTTTTTAGCATCCTGTAGCACAGTTCTGATGGCTGTGCTGGGAGTGAGGTCTGATTTATGCACCAAGCTATGCTCTTAACTTTTGGGGGAAAATACTTTTCCTTTTTCTTCTGAAGTATTAAAATGAGTGATTTCACGATCACATTAGGTTACAGTTGAAGTGCAAACAACTCTTGAAGAATTCCTCACTTATGTTAGAAGTTATGCCCGAATCTTACTTTTAATTGCCAGGGATGTTTAAGCATGATGATTTTTTTAATGGAGTAAATGATATGACTCTGTATAGCCTGTGGTGGAGAATTTATAAGGGATTTTGTCCAGAGCAGGGTGATTAATAAATGTCTGTAGTCATTCAGTCAGCTCTACTCTATTTGAACTAGATTTATTCAGGTGTTTCCTCCTTTCCATACATTCTTCCTGGCTGACTTGTAAGTGGAAAGTGATCTTGCTTTAGATCCATCTTGTGTTTTACCAAAAAGTGCCCCATGAGGATAAAAGCAGAAAAACAAATAGTAAAGGTGTTTACTTACACCTTCATGGGAAACATGGTAAAATGGCAGTTGGAGTGGGGCAGAATAACTCACACTGCAAAGGTGGGATCATAAATTAGGGCACAAAGTTAACTTTGATGGTTTCTTATCCTAACTTACTGTGTCTCCTAGAAGACGTAAAGACAGACATGAAGCCAGTGGGTTTTCCAGAAGACCAGATCCAGATTCTGATGAAGATGAAGATTATGAAAGGGAGAGACGGAAAAGGAGTAAGGGAACTGCTTGTGGTTTTGATGGGAAAAGAGGGGTGGGGGGAATTCACAATCTCATTCCTGTTTCATGGGTTCTATGTTTCTTTTCCTCTCATGAGTCCACTGTTGTTTCCGAGCCTTTAGAATAAACCTGGCATTTTGTCACAGCATAACTGTTGTAATGCAGAAAACTGATTTTTTTTCTTCCATGGAGACAGGTGGCAGCTAAATTATTTGTGAGAAGACTTTTTTTTACCTTAGTTTGTAGATACTTGTGTTAAGTTTCTGTAGGTTCTAGGAAAGGGGTGAGCCAGGAGATAAAATCAGGCTATGAGAATTGGTGTTGAGTTTTCAGCTCATCGTTCCTGCATTTGTTACTTTGGTGCCAGTCAGATGACGTGGATCAGGGTGGTGAAATATGTCTTTGCATAAACAAAATGAAGCTTTATTCTCTTTCAGCAGCAAAATGACAGTCAGTAATTCAAGTCTGTTGTGATGTCATCCAAATTTGTTGCCTTCCTTTTTGCCCATAGGTATGGGAGGAGCTGCCATTGCACCACCCACTTCTCTGGTTGAGAAGGACAAAGAACGTGAGTACTACAAAATCCTCCTCTCTCAACCCAGCAATGTTTATTTCTCATTCAGCTTTCTTTCAGTTGAGTCTTCCTGCCTTTCCCAGAGGATTCTTTGTGGTAGCAGGACTTGTACTAGTTCTTTGTTGGTGGGGGGAGGCTGTGGGGAACCTGTGATGCTGCTGTGCTTCACATCTCTGTTCTGAAGGACTCTCTCTGTGTTGCTGGAGAAGTGGTTTGGCACAGTGGGATGTTATAACCATGCTCAGTTACTTCTGATATGAAAAAAGAAATGTCTCTGGGTAGATTAGAAACCTCCACAGCATGGAGAGGGAATTTTTCCATTGCCCTTTGCTTTAGGAGGCGCTTTGAGAGCATCTTTTCTGAAGGGATTATGCACTACAGACAGAATTTTGTGAGTTTTTCGGGGGTACAGCTCAGCTGAAGGGATGTGTGTGTGCACTGGTGTTTCCCTCAGGGAAGATCACAGTTGTCCACAAGGTGGCATCATCTTGCCATATGAACAAAACCATTCCCTTTTTATTTTTTCCATGTCTAACTGTTGTGTACTTTAAAATAATTAGCAATATATTGTCTACCTTAAAAATAATAAGAAAAAAGAATCCTAGGCACACAGACTTTCCTTTGGGAGTCCTCAGTTTATTTATGAGAAGACTGGAATGTAAAAAAAAAAACCCAGAGCTTAAGTGAGTAATATAATAGTGAAAGCATTTCATGTGTGTAAACATTAAAAACAGGGAATGTTTTGAGTAAATAATTAAGAGCAATTGAGTGAAAAGTAAATAAAGGCTGGAAATGGTACAAATATGCTGAGGGGGAGAGCTTTTAGAACATGACATGATCCCACAAAGAAACCTTTGCATGGCTTCTTACTTCATGCTTAAATCTAGGCTAGAAAAACATGAGAAAATATTGCTGTGGCAGAAATCCAAAAGTCCAGTCCATCTGCTGCTCAAATAGGGTTTTTTTCCTCATATGACATCCCCAAGCTTCATGTCTGACCTTCTGTTTGATAAGATCCAAGAAAATTTGATAAGAAAATATTCTAAAATGGAGTCAGTCTAATAGAAGTCCATGAGACTTTTCAAAAGTGTTTCTACATATTTTATTTGGTGTTCTGTAGGCTGGTTTTTTACATTTTTCCATTAGACTTGTCAGGAAGGTAGTTTAATAATCTAACCAGTATGGCTGAAATATCCAGGTATATCTCCAGCACATGCAAAGAAAGCGTTCTTCTGATTTGGATTTATGTGGGAGGGTTTTATTCATAGTTTGTTGGGATTTTATTGAAAAAACAAATTGTTTTCTTCAGCTGTAGCATCATTCCCATATGAAGAGGAGTCCAGACCTCGGGCACCGTCTTCCAAAGCAGCAATTCCTCCTCCAGTGTATGATGAGCCAGAGAGGCCTCGTTCCCCCACGGGACCCAGCAACTCCTTCCTTGCTAACATGGGGTAAATGACTGACTGCTGCACATTCTGGGGAAAAAGGCACTGGAAGGTGGTGGAAACCAAAAGCTAAAATAGTTTGTCAGTGGAGAAGAGCACAGCCCATGTATGTATGTGGTTACTCTGAGTGCAGAGGGTCCAAACTGGCAGGATACAGGAAAAAGCAGTGGATTGAGGGAAACACATCTGAGGTGGTTGCACTCCAGGCTGTGTTTTTAGTGAGTTCTGAAACCACATTCCAGTTTAAAGTGCTTATGGCCTGTACAAGACGAGCTAATGGAATATACAGGAAAACACAGGTGGCATGTTAGTTCCTTTAGATTTCTTTTCCAGCTCTGTCTTAAATTTGCTGCATACCAGTGGGCAAATCATTTCAGCTCTGCTTGTTTGTTCAGAAATTCAGAGCATATTTGCGTGAGTGTAGCAGCTATCGCTGCAAACCTGCCCATTTACTTTCCTGCCTTGTGTGTAGTGCTCGTGTTCCTGCCATGGCAACAAAGTGAAGATGAATCTATAGTTAAAAACAGCTTAGAGACTTCAGCTTTGGGTTTGTTTTTCTTCTAATTGTCCAAAAAAAGGATAACCATAGTCATGTAGTCACTGATCCTACATTTCCTCTCTTCTTTGCCCATTGATAAAATGGGGGTTGACTAAGCACAGAATATTTACTGTGGTTTAAACTACTACACCATGGCATGTTTTTTGTGTCTGGACCTGTCAAGCTGTGCTCACCAAAGAAATGTTGACACCTGTAGGTGTGTTTTGATTCTAACTATTCCTTCACTGAACCTGTCAGTGGAGGTGCTTTTTGTAAGGTACTTACAAAAATGTACCTTTAAATAGCTTGGGGATGTTGTTGCCTCAAGATGTCCTGGAAAATTCAGAAAAATTAGACATGTTTAAATTAATACTGAGGATATCCAGATCTGTTGTAAGAAGGGCTAGGAAGGTCTTGTCCACTGGAGCTTACACCAACTTGAAACTAACAGATAGTAGGTTGTAAATTGTAGAAGCTCTTGTGTTTTCTGTCTCTGCATAAGGAAATTTTTGGAGGTAGAATATTTGAGCACTCAGGAGTAATACAGTGCTAGTGTTTTGTGGAAGAAACCTTTACTAACTGATGTTTTTCCTCTTTGCAGGGGGACAGTGGCTCACAAAATCATGCAGAAGTATGGTTTCAGAGAGGGCCAGGGGCTGGGAAAGCACGAACAGGGGCTCAGCACAGCACTGTCAGTAGAGAAAACGAGCAAGAGGGGTGGCAAGATCATTGTTGGCGAGTCTACGGAGAAAGGTAATTGTGTCCTACAACAAGTATGCGAGAAATGAAGCTCCTGGATTTTTGTTTACCATCTGTCTTTGGAGAAAATACTGGAGTTGGAGGAATGGCTCATATTCATTCCTGTGGAAATTATCTTCTTTATCTTGTATAGTCCTGTATACATGTTTGTAGCTCACCCTGCCCACAACACCTTTGCCTGAGCACAACTGTTGGAACTCAGGAGAGCTGATTTTTAGTTCTGAGGGAATCTGATGGAATTCTGAACTTGGGAATTGTTTCCCCCAAAGAAGCAGTACGTTGTCAGTACAGTGTCAGTGTTCTGGCTTAGTTCACATAATTGGAATTGATTTTTCTGCTTATTGTCCTTCCAAGTAGCTACAAGGTATGAATAACTTCCTCGACAATACTAAACTACATTTTGTGGCTTTTATTCCATTTTCAAGCAATAAGATTCTGATAAAAGTCCCCAATAGAGCTTTAATCTTATATTACCCACAATTCACTGTTCTATCTTTGTAACAGAAACGGGCAAGAAAGCGGATTCCAACCCACTGACCGAGATACTGAAATGCCCAACTAAAGTGGTCTTACTAAGGGTAAGTTGGGAGTCTTAATGTTGAAATGTTTGAACTTGTGTTCCCCTTACAAGACTCTGCGGAGTTCAAATGGTTCTGGCCTGCACAGATGTGGTGCTTTGTGTTCTGGAGAAAATATGTGTCTTCCTGAGATAACATATTTCAAATCAGCACTGCTTTAAATTGTACAGTTCCCCTGTTCCCCTGTCTTCTCCTGTGGCTCTTGAGCTTTTAAAGCATCCATGGTCACAGTTCATGGGGCATCTCTGATTTATCTACACAGCCACCTGCACAGACTCCACCCAGTGACTTGGGTTTATTCTTTTAACTTCCAGAACATGGTGGGTGCTGGGGAGGTGGATGAAGATCTTGAAGTTGAAACAAAGGAGGAATGCGAGAAATATGGCAAGGTTGGGAAATGTGTCATCTTTGAGGTAAGAGGGAATCTTTTTGGCTGCTCTGAAAGTAAAACTGGGCCCTGGTCCCTCACAACTGGTGTGTTACTGCCTTAGAGGAGGGACATAGATAAAAGACCTCTCAGGGTCCTTCACTGTGTTGGGATTCTGGATTTTCCATATCTGTAAGATACAAACTTTCTATATCAGAATCTGGGCAAAAATCTCTGGGTACTGTGCTTTTGGAACCTTATTTTGTTCCTTTCACGACTTTTGTGAAGAACAGCACTTAAAAACAGTGGGCTTACTACTGTTCTAATCACTTCTGGTTTGGGGCTTTTGTTCTGTTTCAGATCCCTGGTGCCCCTGATGATGAAGCTGTAAGAATATTTTTAGAGTTTGAACGGGTTGAATCTGCCATCAAAGGTGGGATCCTAAATGGTGTCCTGTGACCCTCAGAGTTACCTTTTGTAGAGAGATTAAACAGTCTCACTGATTAGACTGTTTAGTTAAAGAGATGTTTACTTTATTGAATTGCTTGCTGCTTGCTTACCTGCTCTTGGTTTCAATTCCAGCTGTTGTGGATCTAAATGGAAGGTATTTTGGAGGCAGAGTCGTGAAGGCTTGTTTCTACAACCTGGACAAGTTCAGAGTGCTGGATCTGGCGGAGCAAGTTTGATTTTAAAAATCTGGCTCGAGGTGTCACTGTTTTGGCAATCACGTTTTCAGCAGTAGGCTGGGAATGAAGAAGAGAAAAGCAGCTTTCCCAGCAAACTGGAAACAAGCCTCATTGAATGGATTTTTCACATTCGTTGTGACTTATGTTTTTTTTTTGTAATATAAAGCCCTTTGAAAGATTCACATCTGTGTGGTTTTGACTGGCACGTTTCTGCTTATTGCTCTGGGGATCCTGGGTTTTGTCACGCTTTCAGATGGCTTTGTTCTTTTGAAAACCCACTGCTGAGGAGATGCTTTGTCTGTATTCCTGCTTTCCTTGTTCTGGTGCTTCATCATGGAGTCCCTGTGCCACATCCATGATAAGTGGGAAGCTTTGGACAAGGACCACGTGCTGTGATGCTTCTCTTCCCCTGGTGGTATCTCTTAGAGTTAGAGCCTTGCTCTCCTAAGTCCTCATCTCTGCACACCAGTGATTTGGGCTCGTTGGACAGTTGGCAGTCAGTTTGTTCTCCTGACTCCAGGACAATACTTTCTATGCCAGGATGGAGACTAAACCAACAAGGAATGAGTTTGACTGTCTTCCCAGATCCAAAGAAAATCCATGTTTGAAAGGAGAAAGGAGTTTAATGGACTGCTGACAGGAGCTCTGTGCTGTCAGGCAGTGTGTGTTAGAAGTACCCAGCGATAACTGATTACAGGCCCTTAGTGAAATGCTGTAGGTAGAACTGAGGGACACTCATTTTGTATCTGGCCAGGCATCAGATTCTCACTTCCTCCAACATCACACGTAGGTAACTAACTTTGTTTAATCATTTCGAACTTGGCATTTGCTCTCTGTGTATGTTTCTGTATTTGAGGTCAAATACCATCAGGGTTAGGCCTCTTTTTTTATTTTTCTTTTTTGTTTTTTGAGTGCCTGTGGAAGTTTTCAAAGTAGGAGGCCATGGAGGGAAGTTCTCGTGTGAAAATCTGAAGTGTTGGCAAACTGAACTACTAAACACTACAACTCTTTTATTTTTAACTCAATGTAAAAATACTACACAGCTCTCTGGTTTTGTGTTTGCTTTTCTTGTGGGAACAGCATGTGACAAAGAGTTGGCAAGAGGTGGCTCTGCAATGGTGGCAGCTGTCTCTGTGCCCCCTTGCACCCAGGATTGTGCAGATACTGAAATGATTGTGAGCTCTGAAGGCAATTTAGCTGTTTGAAAGCTGATGCTGGGTGTCTTCTTCCTGTTACACTCATGTTTTGGGGGGAGGGTGTATAGACCTTTAGTTCAACGCTGTGAATATCTCCAGTTGCTGCCCTTTTATGAAGTTTTGGCTGCAGCTCTCTGTGGCAAACCCTTGGTTTTGTGTTCGGCTTATTTTGTCCGCTCGTGTTCCACCAACCTCTGTACAAACATTCGCTTGTAAAACAGAATTTTTAAAAAAAGCCTTGTATTTTACCTGCTGTGTGTTGGCTTCCTTACTCTGCTCTGTTGCTGCTCAAGGCCTTCCCACAGAGTCAGGGTTGAACCCACACCGAGGAACCCTCATGAACAGAGGTGAGGAACAGGCCTGACTGACAGCAAATCCACAGGACTTGGGGCAATAACAGATTCTACTGCTCTTAGTTTTCTCTTTGACCTTGAGCAACACTTTAAGGCCTTTGCTGCTATGAAGTAAAACAAAGAGATTAGCCTGATGTGAATTAGCATAGATTTGCTTATAGGAGTCAGATAGTATGAGTTGCTGCTGTAAAGAATTAAGCACTCATAGCACGTTTAGTATGATCTGAACTTGGCTTGAAATATGACTTGGCTTTAAGCAACGTGATTTATTTATGGCTCCTATTTCAGCAAATACCTTTGGGTCTCTGGCTGTAAGCATTTCCTGAGGTACACACACTAGTTTTTGTGTCTTTAACCAGCTGTTCTGCTGTTTAATACCAGCTTTTGACCTTCCAGTCTGATAACTCGGAGGCTTTCCGTTTGCTGACAATCACTTTATTGGCACCTTTTGAATCATTTCATTCCAAAAATCCTTATTGTGGTTGAAGACAAGGGTAACGTTTATCCGTGAAAACATAAGGGTGAGGGTTTGTTCATTTAGTGCTTTGTGTAGGAGATTGATGCTATAAAGGAGGTATTTTTCTGTATGATGGGGTCACTGAAACAGCCCAAGCAAATCTACTGAAGTGGTAGCAGAGCTGCAACACCCGAGTTTCATCTTGGTGGTGGGTGCTGTGCAAAGACACAAGCACTGGAGCCAGGTGGCCTTGAGGTGCTGCCACAGCCAAGGCAAACCATGCACAGGAGTGGAGACCTGCAAAGGTTCAGACAACTGACTGAGCTTGGTCTGTCTCACTTGTCACAGATATCCTCCCTGGCAGGAAGCATTTTTTTGCAAATGTACATACTCCCTGTTCTTCAACGCTGTCCTTGTGTTGGCTCACACTTCCTCAGGCATGGCTGTATCTTGCATGCCTTGAAGAATTTGCTGCTGAATTTATTTCTCTGCTGGAGAATTTGGGCTCTTCTGGAATCTTGTCACTGATTTCTATTTCGAGTAGTTTCTCATATGACTTTTTATCTAACACCTCCAGCTCTCCCTGCTTACACATCCATTTTCCTCCTCTGTGATTCATCAGTGCCCTTTCAAAAGGCTCAGCAGCACTTAATTTGGAGTTCTTTGCAGCCACCAAGTTTTACTTGGTTGGTTGTCTTTGCATCCTGGAAATTGTGCAGCCACCTCTTTCTGTAAGGTACGTGCTGGTGGCTCTGGCCTTAAGCAATAAGATTTTTGTTTCCTCTTTTTGTGTGGTGCCTTAGAAGGCTCTGATTTTACAGGAAATTAAGAGGGTGGTGGGCTGTTAACAGGGTTTGCCTTATTGGCACTGCAGGATTGGTTATTCAATTTCAGCTGAAGTGTTGGATGTTTTTTCAGGTATGATTTGCTAAAGTTGAGCTTTAATTCCATGCTTTAAGTGCCTCTTCAAGTGCTGTGATTCTCTAATGTGCTGAATAACTGCACCTTCTCTCAGGCTAAGTATGAACTGTTCATTGCTTCTGGGAATCTGGATCAGGTGCCTACTTAGAGAGGTTTGGCAGTGTCTTGAAGGGAACAGGGAGCTGACAGGGATGTGTGGGACGTGTCAGCCCAGGGCTGAATGGGGTGCCTGGTTCATTAGCAACCCTGAGGACTTAAGAGCAGGGATTTGAATTGTGGCATCATCCTTCCCTGCCTTGTTCTCTTCCTAATTGGGAACATTTGCTGCTATTTTAACAGCAGGGATTTAGTGACTTCATTGCTTCCCTAATTGTTACAACCCCAAGGTGTTCCTGAGCGGTAGCAGCTATTTCAGAGCCCATCATTTAGCACACAGGTTATGATTTATTTTGTTATGTGCTTAACCTGAGTTGAATTTCTGTCGGTTTATCACTTGCCTCCTCCATGTCAGACTAAAATCTGATGAGCTGGGGTTCACAGGGGACATTTTTAACACTACTGTCAAAATCTAAGCTTGCTTTGCCACTGTTACATGAAAGGTGAGAGCTGTTGCCCCAAAGAACTTGCTGTCTGAACACAGAGGGAGGTACAAGAAATGTCTTGCCCAAGGACGTGCAGAAGGTGGTTTGGAGGGTTGGGATTACACCCTATCACCCTGTACTCACAACTATGCAGCCAAAAACCACATTCCCTGTGGTGCTGCTTTTTATTTTGACAACAGAAATCAGTAAGTTCTCTTACCCTTCAACTTTAGATTCTAAAGCAAATTCAGGAGGAGTTGTTATTTGTGTGCTGCAGTCTGGGTAAGTGCTTGCTTTAGGAGGGGTTCATCTGAAACCAAACTCCTGTGGTAGGTTTGAGTGTGTCACGGTATTTTCACCCTTGTCTACAGGAGAAAATAAGCATTGTAACCCCTCATAGTTTTCTTAAAGGTAGAAGGACAAACGTGGAAGGTTTCAAAGAGGTTCTTAAACCTCTCAAATCTTTCTTGCTCCACAAGCAGAAGCCTAATGAGGGAGTGAGTACTTTGTCCTTACAGCACTTGGTGCAAGGGGCCCTGAGCAAGACTCAGATCATCCTGAGTTGCTTTAAATCAAATCCCATGTTCGTCCCTAGTGTTGTTCCTCCCCAGGTGCAGGACTTGGCACTTCTCATTGAGCTCCATGATGTTCCTGCCAGCTTCTTCCGAACCTATCCAGGCACCTCTGTGGCAGCACGACCCTCTGGAGTATCTGCTACTCCCCCCAGGTTGGTATGATCTGCAGATGTGCTGGGGGTACACTCTGTCCCATCATCCAGATAATTTTGTGGCAGTGCTTGGAAGCCTTACAGGAGCCCAGGTAGACCATATCTGCTGCTCTCCTACTGTCTGCCAGGTCAGTCATTTCATCCTAGAGGGTTATCAGGTTGGTCAAGCACAACTTCCCCTTGGTGAATCCACGCTGGCTGCTACTGATGATCTTCTTGTCCTTCATAAAAAACTGTGTTCAGGATTAGCTACTTCAGAATTGCAGAAATGAATTAAAGCTCTCTGGAAATTGGAAGAGAGCAGCAGCATCCATGCAGCTAAGGGCTGTGTAGGAGTGCATCTGGCACTGACAGCATGTTCCTGACTGGGTACAAGGCTAACCCTATTCCTTTTCCCAATAAAGCAGGAGCTGCTTGTGATCATGGAGGACTTACTTTTTTTTTTGCAATCACTTTCTGTACCAGTAACTGCAGTACAGTGTGGTAATGACTGAGTCCTTAGGAGAATTCCTGCCCTTAGGTGATGAAAAGAGGAGTAGGGATTGACTGTGTTGGCAGTGCATGCTGTCTGTTAATTTGCAGTGAGAGGATACATCCAGGAGATTTGGCTTTCAGCTGTGCTGATTTGTGGAGAGGTGGCTTTTCGTAGGTGGATTTGAGATTAGTACCTGTGCTTGGGAATTTTTTTTGGTGTGTCCTGTAGACAGGACTCCTAATAAAGGACTTCCCTCTTGCCCTGTGATGCTGTGATTTTATTCAAGCTGCAAGGCAGTTAAAGAGCAACCCCAGTGCCTTTATCATACCAGCATTTTGATTTATCCTCACACACCACCACTGGCTTCTGGTTATGGCTGTAGAAGGGGTTTCCAAAGCCCAGCCAGAGATGGTCAGGCAGCTCCTGGCAGGACACATGACCCTTGACTGTGTGTTTAATGTGTGAACCTCATCTCTGCCCTGCTTTGGCCTAAAACTGCATTTGAAGCAAGTGGTTTTCACCTGTGAGGTAGTTTAGTGGATAAATTCACCTGTTTTGCCTTGTTCTGAATCATAAAATCATTGAATGGTTTAGATTGGAAAGAACTTTTAAGGACCATCTTGTTCCAACCCCCTGCCCTGGGCAAAGACACCTTCCACTAGATCAGGTTGCTCAAAAATGGACCTTCTCCTCAAAGGACTTTAGTGGCATTTCCTGCCTCAGAAAGGATGACAGAATTTTTTTAAGGATGCAAAACTTGGCAATTATATGAGCTGCACATAGCACCAGCCAACTTCAGAGCCTTTAACCCCTGGGCAGCCCTAGATGTAATGACAGATACTCATGCTTTGCATCAGGAGTAACAAACAAGTAGCTGCTCCTTTCTCCAACTCACCAAAGGATCTATGAACTCTGAAACTTTTTCTAAATGAATGCTTAGGTTGGTAAGGTTGCCTTTCTTTTTCAGCAGGTCAGTGGGATAGATGTGCCCACTTGCCTTGAATGTCCAGCATGATTTTACCTCCTATTTATTGCAAAAATACTTTTGTGTCCAGTTAGTGGCAAGGAGAAAAAAATTACTGTAAAGTCTGCAGGACTTTGCTGGAATTAAAAGCTGGGCAAACCTAAAATCTTCCACTTATGTTCCTCAGGAGAGAAAAATGGATGATAAAGTCCCTGTTTGTGTGCCTGTGTTTGGTGACTTACCCAGAGTTGTGCAGTAGCTGACAGTAAATACAAATGCGGTCCCATTGTGAGCTGTGCTCCTTTAGAGATCTTGCTGTCTGTCTGTGTCAGGTGGGGCTGGGTCTTGCTGGTGGCTTTCTGTGCACAGGTGCAAACACAGCTTTCCATTTCAGTCAGGAAGGTCCTTCTGAGAGGGAAGAGGGCACTGAGGTGGAAAAGCTGCAGTGGAAGAACAGACATGAAAGCCAAAGGAAAGCATTAGTTGGAGAAGGGATAGCCTGTATACTCCTGCAGATGTTTCCTCTCATACCTGCTCTCTCTGATTTCTAATCCCTGCAGAGCTCATAATTGCAGCTTTATGGCTTTTCCTTTCTTTTCCTTTTTAGCGTCAGGAAATGGGGAAATCCCAAAGCACGAGGATTCGTGCTGCGTTTAGTTCTAGTTAGTATAGAAATGTAAGAGCACAGCCTTTTGTCTTATGTCCAAACAATATTACCACTCCCCAGGCTCTCAGCCCTGTACCTGTGGGCAGCAGGGGACAGGGGACCAATGTCCTGCTCCCACTGGGCTGTGCAGGACATCCCACTGCCCTGCCTGGTCAGCCTGAAGGCTGATGCTCCTCCCAGCAGTCTGTAGTCCATACTTAAAGCCCAAGACAGCTGTATGGAAAACAAGATCTTTCCCAGGAAGATGAATACCCATTTCCTTTCTTCTCTCCTGCTTCTTATTCCTCCCCTAGGAAGAACGTGGGGGTTTTTTTGCCAAAGCAGTTTTTAAGCATCTTTGCCACTTCATAGCCCCTGAGTTGTTTTCCCTCTCCCAGTCTCTGAGGTGTGATCTCTGGCCTCCATTTGGGAGCTTGCAGCAAGTCAACAGCTCAGGAATCCACGTGGTCCTGCCAAGACAAAGGTCTTCATCTCATCATGGATTTCTCCACCTTTTGCCCCAGGCAGAAAGCTGGGTAGCATTTTTGGACTTCACTGCTTTGAACTCGTAAAACTCGTATAGCAACTGTGAACCAAAACTCAAATGATACTTTAGCAAAACACACCAGGCTCCTCCAGCACCTGCTCCTCTGGGGAGGATGGGAAGGGAAAACTGGTGGGGTTTTGTGTTTTTTCATTTTGGGAAAGTGCTGGCTCTGTGCAGTTGTAGTGATGCAGAGAAATCACTGGGAGAGGATATGGGCTGGAGTAATTCCCGGTAACTTCTCTTCCCTCTTTGTAGGAGGGGGGCGATGCATTTGCCCAGCAAAATTTAAAGACGTAAAGCAAAATATAAAACTGGGATTTGAGGATTTGCTTCAAGCAGAGATTTCAGAGGAAGACCCAGGATTGTGCAGCAAGCCCTTCTCCCTGCACCACACCAGTTACAGCTCTGCACATCGTCCCACATAACAGTTGTATCCACAGGTGCTGTCCCAGAAGTATCATGTTCTCCTGCAAGGGCTCAGCTATTCCAAAGATTTCAAGAATTTACAGCTAATAGGGAAATCAAGTAAGTTTTGAAAATATCTTTGGCTATCACAATGCTAGTCATGTATTTCCTCCTCTTTCTTCACTTGGATTTCTACTTGATCATTTAGAAGTGTTTTGCTTCATTTTATCTCTATCCAACAGGTTGATTTATTCATGGACAAAAGCTTGATGGTTTTTGTTTTTCCTGCAGTGTTGGGGAATACAAAAGCCTGGAAACTTGAGGCTGCTATCAGCTTTTGTATTAAAAAATAATGATGTTGACATTGTGAAATCAATACATTTTCTTTTTTCTGATTAAAAAAAAAAAAGAGTGAGGGGGTTTAACTCCATGGCAAGGATTTGCCTCAGCAAGCCTGGAGTGTGTGAAGTAGAATTGATTATTTGTCACTCTGGATGCATAAGAAGAAGAATGCAGATGTTTCTCCAACTGTGACATTTCCTGTCCAGTGCCAGGTTGGGTGTGTGGTAGCAGTTCAAAGCCATGGAAATCAGTGGAGAAGGGAGAGTGAGTTTCCTGCCTGGGAAGAGCAAAGCCACTTTAGAAACCTGCTGGAGCTGGCAGCTGCAGAAAAGCCATGAGGGTTTGTACCTGACAGCTGCAGTAATTACTGCCTGCAGATCACCCCGGGAAGTGCTGCCCAGTTCCTCCTTCCTCTGCAAAACCCAAAAGCTGATAACTGTGCAAAACAGGAGACCAGGACCCCGAGCTGTGCAAGGCACCAAGAGTACCTGGTCACAGAATCATGGAAGGGGTTGGGTGGATGATGACCTTAAAGATCATCCAGTTCCAACCCCCTGCCATGGGCAGGGACACCTTCCACTATCTCAGGTTGCTCCAAGCTCCATCCAACCTGGCTTTCAACACTTCCAGGGATGAGGCATCCCCAGCTTCTCTGGGCAACCTGTGCCAGTGTCTCACCTTAGAGTGAGGAATTTCTTCCTAACCTCTAATCTAACCTTGCCCTCTGTCAGTTTAAAGCCATTCCCCCTTGTCCTAAGTCTTTGACCTGTATCTTTCTAATCCAATGTCATCCCCACACCTTTATAGAGCATTTAATCTTTGAGATATGAAGGGGACAGCTCTAATACCAGAGGTTAATAAAAGTAATCTCTCAAGGTCAGGTTTTCGTGGGTGGGGTGGGGGAGAGGAGTTTGGCTGCAAAGTCTCCAAAAGCTTATTGTTCCCAGTCTCTGCTGCATCTTAAGCCCCGATAACCTGGCTGTGCTGCCAGTTCTCCCAGCAAAAACAGCATTTCCATTGCTAGTGAGAGACCACGAGCCTCTCTGCAACTTTCTCTTCTGCTGAATTTGCAAGGCCGAAGAGTCAGGTCGGTGATCAACGTGTGGGGAGAGCTCGCTGTGGGAAAGGGAGCTGGGCACCATGCACAGAATCACACAGAATCAACTGAGTTGGAAAAGACCTCTGAGATCATCAAGTCCAACCTATGACCTAACACCTCCGTGTCAGCCAGGTGTCTCTGGCTGCTGCAGCATGGGAAAACTAGCAAACACCCTGAGAATGTGGGCATGGGCTGGAAACAGAAGCGTGATTGGCAGTGCCTGGTCACTGAAGTGCCACCTTGGAGGCTGGCTTAGGCACAAGGGCAGCTCTCAGCCTGCCAGAGCACTCAAACATCCTATAGAAGGACAAAATAGGATTATGCAAGGAAGATCGATCAATGTAAGCATGTCCCAGCAAACACAAGCACCCTCGTCTTTCTTGGGTTTGTGCCACACAAGCCATTCAAAACGTTATAAATATTTCAAAGGAGCTCTTTGCATTCTTGTTTGCTTGTAGAGTACAACCCCTGTATTGAAGGAGATCCCCGTGACTGATTCTCAGCTGAAATGACTGTGTGGCTCCAGCCCAGGAAAAGCACTGACATTCCTGTCTCCCAGACTGCTCCCACCCATTATCTAACTGCCTGGAAAGGGAGGACAGTCAGTACTGATTTCCTGGCTGGGCAATCACTGATACAAAGATCAATTATTCTCTGTATAGGTAAGGATGTCTCAGCTTCCCTCAGGTATGTGCAGAAATGCTGAGCAGCTGAGCTGGTCTCTGTGCCCCTTGATACAAAGCCTGGTTGTGCATCCCTATGGATCTGGTGCAGGGTGGGAAAGGCCAGTCCAGTCTCCATCTTCCTCTTACCAAGGAGGGTTTTTCTGGGGTTAAGGATGAAGCTCAAGGCTGCAGTCACTGCATCTCAGCTGGAGCTCCCTTGCTCTGGAGACAGGCTGGGAGAGCTGGGGGTGTTCATCCGGAGAAGAGAAGGCTCCAGGGAGACCTGAGAGCCCCTTCCAGTGCCTAAAGGGGCTCCAGGAGAGCTGGAGAGGGAC
>JAWWES010000041.1:2400464-2441320 GCA_035583135.1 Lophotriccus pileatus
CACTGAGCAGAATATTAGGGACAACAGACTTGGACATGAGCATCCAAACATGTATTTTGGTGGACAAGACACTCAAGCTCATTATTGGGTCTAACCCTGAGTATTTTTCATTATGTTTCTTTTGCCAAGCCTTGGAATCATGTGCTGGAAATACCTTCCTGGAGATGAACTGCTAATCCACGTTTATACTGGGTGATAAAACTGTAAAAATCTGTTTTTGTGGTTTATAGGGATTTGAAAGCTCATCCCTCCAAGGAATATCACTCTTTTGTCAAAGCAAAAGGCTGGGTTAGGGTCAGAGTGAACCAGCAGAGCTCCTGGGTCATGCTGCCCTGGCCTTGAGCATGGCTAGGGTGTCCTTCCCTTCTGCCTGGATGTTGGACCACCTGGAGTGAAGAAGGGATCTCCTTTGCCTTCTGGGCTGTGTGGCAGCAGCACATGGATGTCCAACACACCTGCCTTAAACCTTCCCAGCCTGTGGCCATTTAAGGTTACTAAATGTCCTGGGAAATTCCATTTTTGTATGATTTTTCCCCAAGAAAATTATTGCCTGCTCAAGTTGCCTGGGCAGAGATGCAACTCCAGCCTGTCCAGCCATGTCTGTGAGGGCAGGGATAAAAAAACAGCTGCTGTACCTGGTTTCAGTTGCTGGAAGGAAGCCCAGCAGCCCATGCCACCAAATCTTCTGTGCTCAGGGATATCTCCATGTGCAGCAGACATCACTCCCCAAGCAGGGCAGAGGCAGCAATGCCATGTAAGATGTTGATGTCCCTGCCATCCCTGCTGGAGCCACGGTGCTCATATCAGCCTGGGGGGCATTTTTTTTTGAGTGCTCCTCACTCACTGGCTTAAACAGGTTTCTCCAGGGGAAGTTAAGCCAAATCTGCCTGACCCTGCACTGGAGAAGATGAAGAATGCTCACCTTGAGCATCGTGGTGGTCTGGATGGGGCTGGAGCCTGAAGAAGATGAGCATGGAGGCCTTAGAACACCACATGAGTGGTCTAGGAAAAGTCTTGGTGACTCCAGGAGGGGAAAACAGTTTTGCAGGAAGCAAGGACACAGCAAAGAGCTCACGGTATCACTGTTAACCACCAAGATGAAAGGTTGGAGTCCAGTCATGCACAGTTCAAAGAGTTTCTCTTGAACTAGCTCCAAACCAATGCCTCTTTCTGCCTCCAGGGTGGGCAGTAAAGGCACCACAGTAAAAATAAACAACTTACAGAAAAACACAGTAAAAATAAACACCTGTCCCCGATGATAATACTCCCCATTGGTGCTCCAAAATTCTAGGCTCAACTCATGGATCATCCCAGCCCCACTACCCCAGGAGAGAGGGATTTGCACATCCTCAGCATGGGGGTTAGCACAGCAGGATCTGAAATTCCAACTGCCTTGAGTGATCCAGCCTACACACAGGCAGACAGGAGGTGCCAAACAGGGGGATCTGAGTTTCTGGTACCCTTGTTTTGGAGGCAGTTGAGTTTTCCCAGGTTCTTCCAGTGCCACCACAAAGAAGTTGGGATCAGTGTTCTGCTGAGCTCAGAAATCAGCAGAAGTGATGCAGGAGCCTGAAACTCCACTATCCCATTCACATCCATTACACTCAGTTCTGTACTGCTCCCACCAGTTAAAATCCACCACAGACCAACTTAAAAACCCGTTCCCAGTGCTTTCCATCCCTTTCTAAGGCCATCAGGTCCTTGTCCTGTCCCTATTACCTCTCTCCCAGCCCTGCTGTCTCCAGGAAGCGAAGGGTTAAAAGCTCTGAAATGGCAAGAACTTCCTCCTTTCTGCAGTGCCACCCTCTGAATGACGCGGGTTTCTGCCGGGCTTTGCCCAAATATGTCCGTTTCCTTCTAAGAGAAGAAGAAGGAGGAAGAAAGAAAATACAAATACAGAAGAAATATATATATATTAATACATATATATATAAGAGAAGGCGGCCGCGGAACCCAGGCGTCCGAGCGCAGCCCTGCCTCCCCCTGCCCCATGCCGTTCCGCAAAGGTAGGGGATGGATGGAGGGGCAACACCCCGGGATGCTCCCCCGGAGCGGCGGGAGGACCTGGGGGTTCAGGGCTGGGGCTGCGGTCCGTGTCCCGGCAGGGATGGGAGACGGGAACACCGGGATGTGCCCAGCTTTGCCGCACCGCTGGATGCTTTCTGGGGAGGATGGGGGACACCCCTCGATGCTGTGTTTGGGGGGTGTATTTCTGCGCAGCCTGCAAAGGGCAACAGTTTCCCCTCCGCCTTCCCTGAGCTGTGGGGTTTTTGGTCTCGTCCCTGCCCGTGGGGATAAACTGGGTGGTGCAAGGTCCCCCGGTACAAGGGCTGAGGACAAAAGGACGTGGGACGGTTCTGGGCAGAGGTTGCTGCCGCGGGCTGTTTTGGGGCGATGCAGGCTGAGAACTGGCAAGCTGCGTGCATTTGTGTCCTTGGGAGGTGCTCAGCGGAGGGGCTGGGAGCCCGGCAAGTAAATGGCTTTTTAGAAGGGTACCTCACCTGAGGGAGCCTCTTTCACGCCGTGGTGTTCTCCGAGTCTTTCCCCAAACCATCTCTTTTCCCCAAAACTCCATCCCAGCAGCTGACAGAAACTTGCCATCCCCTGGCTTGGCACTGTGGGCAAGAAGGACCCAATTATGGGACTTAAAACCCTTTATGGATGCTCCTGTGCTGCCCCGCGGGGCTACGGATGAGTTTTACATCGCTTCCGGGCTGCTGGGAAGGAGAGACTTTAATGTCACCTCCTCATCATCCCGCAGGGATGTGCGGGCATGGTGGGGGCACAGGGAGGGATGCTTGTGGTGGTCCCTTGTCCTGGCAGCTCTACTGGCAGGAGAAACGGAGGGGGAAAACTCTTCTCCAGGAGACAGAAAAGCCAGGGAAGCAGGGTTAAGTTGGGATGGACAAGGACACAGGGAGAAAGTGCTGCTCAGATCCCACACAGGTGCCTTGCCAGAGAGGATCAGTGTCCCCGGACCATTGGACAGCCAGTGCCGGAGCTGGCGGGGCAGAGGCAGAAGGGACACTGCAGAGATGTCACACCCTGAGGCTGGCATGACATCAAAGAGCAGCAGGGAAGGAGTGAAAATTGCGGAGAGAGGGCTCGGTTTGTTTTTCTCACCTCTGCCTGTGCTGGGGAGGATGTTTTTTGTGTGCGGCAGCTTGCCCGCAGTGGTGTTCGCAGAACCTTTACCTCGAGCGCGGAGATTTCTGTCGCCTTTTAAGGCTCAGCGAAGCGTGATGTGGTTCACACCCTCACATCCTGACGGCGCAGCAGACTGCGGGTCTTCATTTAATTTTAGGTGATAAAGAGACTAATTTAGAGCAGAAGGAGAGATGCTGGGGGTGGGGGGGGGCGGTTGGAGGAAAGCAGAGCTTGTCAGGCTGTAAAAGCGCTGAGCCCTCGATGAGAAGCACGGAAAGATGGGAGCCACCTTCCCCTGTTGGAGGGCAGGTCCCGTGGCCCCGCTGCAGCCTCAGCAGGGATCCCAGCGATAGAAATGACAGGCAGATCTCCGGCACTTGGGGACTCACGGTGGATTTGCAGTAATTGATGTTTTTCCATGCGGTCCTGCCCAGCGCACCATGAACTGGGGAGGAGATGTCTGCTGGGGGACCGTGCTGTGCCCGTCATCGCTGCTGGACACCCGGGGCACAGCTAACCTCCAAGTCCTTGGCAATTCTGCTCTGCAGCTGTTGTGTCACCCTTCGCAGCCGTAGCTTGTCTACAAACTTCCTCTAGAGGTCAACCTTGAAATGCCAGAACAGCTGCCGGCTGCATCAGCGTGCAGCTCCGGAAAGTCCAAGGTGGCAGGGAGGCCAGTGTGGATGGGTTTTGTTCGTCGTTTGTGTATTTTAGGAAAAATTTCCTCCCCGCAACGGTTGTCAAGCCCTGGAACATAAAACTATTACAAACAGGCTGCCCGGGGCAGTGGTGGGGTCATCATCCCTGGAGGGATCTAAAAGACATGCAGATGTGGCACTTAGGGACATGGTTCAGTGGTAGACTTGGCAGGGCTGGGTTAATGGTGGGGCTTGATCTTAGAGTGTTTTTCCAAACGAAATGAGTCTATGTGGATGCACAACCCATGTTGGAGACCCTCCAAAGACCTCTTTTCTCACAAAGACTATAAGACTCACTTAGCCTACAACAGGCCTGTGTGAGTGTGGCCCTGGCAATGCTTGTAGAGGCTGTCTGTGACCTGGCTGCAGCCTGCAACCCCAGCTCAGAGCATCCCCTTGGGCTGGTGGGACCCCCATGTCCCCAGCCCTGCCTGGAGCACTGCTCAGGGGCTGTGTCTGGGCTGCCAGGGCTTCCCATGGGCACATCTGTAAGCTAACAGGCAGGAGGGTTATGGAGAGCATGGACTTCTGGCTGCCCTTGAAAAGCTGCCCAGAGCCAGCTGTGCATGTCCTTAGTTCGCAGGAGAGTTGAGCATGAAGATATTTTCCTTGTAGCTCAATTTGGTGTATAAAAATCCGTGCTGAAGGTGGTGACCTGGGCCAGGTTGGAGTCAGGCCATGTGATTGATCCTCCCAGAAGAAAACAGGACTTCAGCCAGCTTGGCAAGGAGGCTGAACCTTTCCTTTGAGAACCTTTTGGGAATGGTGTCTGACCCCAGGGCTTGCTCACTGCCACCCAGATCTGGGGTGCAAAGAGGAGGCTTTGCTTAAGGGCTGCTGCTCTGCACACCAAGTACAGCAGAAGGAAGAAGCTTATGCCAGGAATTAATTTGTTCCAGCATCGCTGCATCAACTGAAGGAAAAGTGGAGAAAGTCCTGACCCCCAAATGGTGCCATTTCCCTGGCAAAGGCACATCCAGGGCTGCAGCTCTGCCAGCAGGAGGTGTTGGGAGCTTTCACCTGAAGTGCCCTTCATGAAAAATCTGATTTAATTACTGCAGCTGGCGCAGGGAAGCCTGGGAGTGTGCAGGTGATAAGTTGCCAGGATATTGCCAGCAGGACATTTGTCATCTGTCAGAGGACAAATAAAACCCTGGTTTCATTGCTGGCTGGGAAGGAGCTGGAGATAAGACTGAAAGCCGGTGAGCAGAGACTGAAAGCACAATCACAGAATCACAGAACAGCGTGGGTTGGAAAGGATATAAAGGATCACCTCGTTCCAAACCCCCCGCCAGGGCAAGGACATCTTGTACTTGATCAGGCTGCTCAAAGTCCGATCCAACCTGGTGCTGAACACTCATAGGGATGGGGCATCCACCACCTCTCTGGGCAACCTGTGCTAGTGCCTCACCATCCTCATTGTAAGAGATTTCTTCCTTATATCTAACCTAAATTGACTCTCCTCACTTTGGAACCATCGCCCCTTGTGCTACTGCAACAGACCCTGCTAAAAAATCTGTCCCCATCTTTCTTACAGCTTCCCTTTAGAAACTGGAAGAGGCTCTAAGGTCTGCCAGGAGCCTTCTCTTCTCCAGGCTGAACAATCCCAGCTTTCTCAGCCTGTCTCCACAGCAGAGGTGCACCAGCCCTCTGAGCATGTCCGTGGCCTCCTCTGGGCTTGCTCGAGCAGCAACACATCCTTCTTATGCTGGGGGTCCCAGAGCTGGACACAGTGCTCCAGATGGGGTCCATGAGAGTGGAGTGGAGTGGAGGGGCAGAGTTGCTGCCCACACTGTGGGATGAGCCCAGGACACAGAGCACATGCTTGGGGAATGTCCAAGCCCCTCATCAACCAGCCCCCCCCGAGTCCTTCTCAGCAGGGCTGCTCTCAATCCTGTCATGCCTCAGCCTGGACTCATATCAGAGGTTGCCTCAACCCAGGTCTAGCTCCCCAGGGTTTGGGTATAGCCACTGTCAAGCTGCCAAGGGCATGGCAGATGCCTGGTGCAAGTGCTTCACAGTGGAAACCAAATGTGTGATGCTGTAAATATATCATTTATGGGTATATGTAAAAGTATGGGTTGACTTCAGGTTGTTGGATGGAGAACTCACTGGGCACTGTTTGGATCGCAGGTCACCAGGGCATGTCACTGCTGGGATTTTGTGAGCAAAAATGGTGTTGAATGGTTTGAATTGGGCAAGAGACAGGACTCAGGGCCCTGCTTGATGAGGGGGCAGATTCTGGAGTGATTGGTGTTGGCTGCTGATGGTCTTCTCTGGGACTGCCAAGGAGGATCATGCTGGTGGCGGAGATGGGCCTGGATGGATGAGGGCTGTGGTTTGGAGAGGTGATGGTACACACTGTGTTTCTGCAAAGGGGCTCTGCCAACTTGGACACTGGCTGTGGTTGTGCAACACCAGTACAACCACAAGCAGAGTCAGCTTGGGCAGCTGCAGCCAACTGTGCTGAGCACTCTGTCTTTGCAGGGTAAACAAGAACTCACAGCAAGGTGGAGATTAGAAGAGGCTTGGGCATGGTGAACCAGGGCTGGGGTCCTGAGCAGCATCTGGAGGAGCAGCCACAGCTAGCAGAGGCAAGAGGAGGAGGGATGTTGAAAAAAGCACAAGCAGATGGAGCCAGGGAGCTCCTGAGGGGTCTGTGGCTGAATCCTGAGCTCGGTCCCTCATCTGCTGGGCTGGCAGGAGAAAGCCAGTGGTGCCTCGTGGTTGCTGCACACATGAGTTGGGTTAAACATCTCTCCCCAGGCTGAGAACAATCTAGGGAGTGTCCTCACACGTGTCACATGAGGTGATAGGGGTCTCACCTTCCTTAGCCCTCTGGAGTGAGGTGAGCCAGGCATCCCAGTCCCACCAGGAGGCAATGTGTGGGCAGATCCCAGAGGAGGCTGCTTTGATGATGGATGGGCTCAGTGGCCCCAGTGGCAACTTCTCCATGGCCACTGACCACAAGGAGAGCTGGACACTTGTCTCCAAGGTGGCAACACATAGCTGAGATCAGCACAACCTCAGGGCTAGTAAGGGGCTGGAGGAGCTGAGAGCCCACCATGCAGAGGGGAGCATAAAAAATTCCCATGAAAGTGCTCCATCCCTGGAAGTGTTCAGGGCCAAGTTGGATGGGGCTTAGACCGGCCTGGTGTAGTGGAAGTTGTTCATGCCCATGGCAGGGGATTGGAACTACACGATCTTTAGGATCTCTTCCAACCCAAACCTTTCTGTGATTCTGTGATCTCCTGCAAGCAGCTCGTATTCAAAGGCAGCATAAGTTATTATACAGCAGGGAAACTGATAATGGGGATTGTTTTGGCAGGAGAAAGGGCCTGGTGGGGATGACATTCCGGAGGTGATTTCTGCCACCAAGCACTATGATTTCCAGACACGTGGTGGGAGGAGCAGGAGGACAGCCTGGTCACTGCAACAATACTGCTCTTTATTAAGCCTTTTTATTTTCTGTTAGCAGAAGTTACAACACCTCCTGGTCTCATTTCTGCTTGCTGAGATCAAGGAGGCTCTTGTTAGCAGGAGCAGAGGTGCCTTTTGCTCGTGAGCATGAAGGGAAAGGGCAGGACTGTGCCACATTCCGGTGTTGTTATTCCTGCTGCCTGTCCCCTGCTCTGCAGAGCACTTCCTTGCTATCACAGCTCCTGCAGGGAGTCAGATTATAACACCCTCTGATGGGAAACTCTCTGCTTTTGCAGAGTGGTTACAGCAAAGGGTGGTGAATTGCCTTTCTGCAGCTTTTTTTGGTCATGAAAGGGATAATTCTGTCACTTTGGGATGCCTTCTGGTTTGCTGGCAATGCCCTGCAAACCCACATGCTGCTGCCTTTGCCGGTCACGCCACTCCTCGCTGTCATGTTTTTTTGGCAGCCTTGAAAAACTTTTTATCCAGCATTTCCCATCAGAGGCACCAGGGAGGATTTATGAGCACTGATGGGCAAAGCACACGATGCAGAGAAGCCAAGTGAGGAGTCAGGAGCTGCTTGAGGGAGGTTCTGGCTGCTGCAGCTCCCCATGGGGGCTGTGCTGGTGACAGTGACAGCGTGGGTGCCTGCTCAGAGGGCAGGGAGGAAACAGTGTGTGGCAGAACTGGCCCTGGCTCTCCTGACTCACCAGCTCGTGCCTGAGTCAAACCATCACTTTGTTTTCAATGAACACCTTTCCTGGAAGGCTGGAAATCCCCTCGTGTCCTGCTTTGCCCCCTGGCCAGTGTTTCTTGCCATGGCATTTTCCTTCCGGCTCTTGCTTTCGTTTCATCCCCTTTCACTCCCTTGAGACAAACAGGAGTAAAGGACCCCAGGGAGCAGGTGTCTGTCCCCCCACCACACCCCTCCCAGCACCTCCCTGTGTCCTGAAGCTCCACAAAAGCACTCAGTGAGCACAGCCTCTCCACTGCCTCTTGGACATTGCACTCTCTTTAGCTTTTCAGACCAGCCATGGAGAGTTTTTAGTGGATTTAAGGATTCACCATGCCCAGGGGTTGTGTTCTTGTTGGTGCTGATGGGAATTGTGCACAACCAAGAAGCAGACCCCACCACATCTCGTGGTGCTGGTGCAGGGCAGGACATGCCAGGCTGTGGTGGGAAGGTGGGACAACCTTTGCTGCCACCAGCTGCAGGTGGAACCACTGCTCCACTGGAACCTGCTGTAGGAGGCTCACAAGGGGTGTGCAGCTGCCTTGAGGCCCAGTGGGCGAACTGGGACCCACTCTGCACTCCAACCCCTCCACAGAAACCATTTGGTGGGGAGATACCTGTTGTTACCACCTCTCAGACTTCCTAAGTCTGTGAGCTAAACCACGTAGAGATGCAGTCGCTGATAGCATATCCTCATCTCTTAACCTGGGAGCAGCAGACATGCCTGCCTACAACCTGCCTGGCCAGGGCCAGCATCCCACCTTTAGGGAAAAACCCTCCTTTTGGAGTCCTGCCTCCCTCCTGCAGGGGGTGGAGAAGGACTTTCTGTTGCTGTATTTACATGGTGAACAGGCATTGGTGTGACCCTGGTGCTTTTAACCCATCCACCAGTGAAAACCAGGCTCAGTGGCCTTGTCACGTGGGAAAGACACCCAGAGTGGGCTTGGGCTTCACCCCAGCGCTTGGATCGCTCCACCAACAGCCCCCAGGCTGCTTTTCCACCTGCCATCCCACCACCCCTTTGCCACCACGAGCCCACGCTGGCAGAGCAGCCGCCAAACCCTTCCCTAACACACCCTCCGCGATGGGGAAATTAATTAATCTTGGCACAGAACAACTCCAAAGGCTTTAAATCAGATGACCACGGGTCTCTCAGCGAGGGACGTGGGAGGATTTCCAAACCCAGCAGCCAGCAAGGAGTGATCCCTGTTTTCCTGGTGCGTGCCTGCACACACGCACACGCAGGCACGCACGTCTCTGCAGGGCACCTGCTTTTTTCCCCCCTTCAGAGCCACATTTTAAGGCTGGAAACAAACAAACAAAAAAAAAAAGAGGATAGGGGACAGACCCCAGCTGGGAGTCAAGTTCAAACCCACACAATCAGCTTCAGATTTCCCAGGTGTTTTTTCCTGGGGAATTCTCTGACCTGGCAAGAGGCATTAGGTCTCCCCTGATACCTGTGCAACATTTCCTGTATTTACCTTAAATATTCTTTGCTCTAAGGAGAAGATATTATTTTCTCCATATCATTCTTTTTTAGGTTGAAAGCTATTCCCCAGTTTTCTCCTTCCTGAATCCACAAAATCACAAAATGAGAATGGTTTTGTGCTCTGCCATATATCCCATTCTGAAAACACCTCCTTGGCATTGCCCATCATGTCCCGTCCTGGATTAAACCTCTTCCCAAAGGCACAGGGCTTGGAGTGAGACGTACCTTTCCCTGGTGCTGAGGAACCAGCATCGTCCAGGTCAGAAAACCCAACATCCTGCATTTTCCATAACAACTTCTTGCTAAAACTCTCTGGAATTGGGTTTTCCTTTTGGTTATTGTTATTATTATTATTATATTATTATATTATTATATTATCCCCAGGGACATCATGCTATTTCTTCAGATTGGCTGCTGAGACTATTTTGTTCTCTCTTTCCCCAGTCCTTCACTCCTCACTGGGTGGTTTCCACCTTTGTCCCTTGAAGCAGGGGAAACTGAGGCATGGGAGGTTGCAAAGATGGGGTGGAGGCCACTGTGACTGTAGTTTTAGCTGCTCTTATCCACAGATCCAGCTCTTTCTGCACCAAATCTGGCTGTGTCAGAGCATCCCAAGGTGTGTGTCTCATGTAGATTTATTTTGGTGTGCATTACTGGACCAGACCTCATTGTGGTGCAACATGCAGCTTCCAAATCAAGACATGGAGGCAGGAGCAGGGTGTTAAAACCCCACCTGGAGAGATGTTGATTTGGGTTGGAAATCCAGGAAAGCTTTGCTGAGCCCTGGAAAAGGTTGTTTGAGGACAGAGTGGGAAAGCTGAGATGGACAAATGTGAAATGGTTTGGGGAGAAGCGATGCTGCTTCAGGACTGGGGAAGGAATGATGATAAATCCACCGGGAGAAGGAGGTGCTGATATGTCTTTACACAGACCCAGCCCTACTTTGGGCTCCCCTTTGAGCAGGGACACCGCAGGGCTGGTGTTAAATTGCCTGCACCCCTTCAACCAAGCTGATTTATTCCCCTCCCTGACACCTTGGCTGCCTGTGGAGCTTGTTTGTCTGACCTGACGCGGGGAGAGCCTTTTCCAGGGCAGCCTGGTGAACTTGTTTACCCATTTATTTATCATTTTATTGGCCCTGCCTGGGCTGCTGGCACGCAGGAGAGGGACAGGAACTCTGGGCTGCCGGAGCACGTGCCAGCCCTGGGAAGCCACACGGGCTGCCCATGCCCCGTCCACATGCACACAGGGAGCAGGGAGGAAACACTGCCGGGCTCTGCTTTCCTGACCTGGCTGTCACCCAGCACCGCCACGGCTCTCCCAGCAGCTGCACCTCCTCCAAGACACGCGAAAGGAGCATGAGCAGCGCCGAGGTGGTGCTGCTGGGCTTTCCAGCTATTTCCAGGAAGCCTGGAGAACAGCTGAGCCTGATAAACAACAGCGATAAACCACCGGGATCGGAGGTGTTTTTCTCCCGGTGGTAATGGGGGAAAAACTGGGTGGCTTGTCTCCCGCTGCAGATCCAGCCACAAGAACCAAGGAGGGATGTGACTTCCCAGTTTCGGTCTCTCCAGGGCCAAAATGCTCTGTCTGCTTCTGCAGGGGGACAAGCAGGAGGATGGATGGGTTTCACTGGGTCTTGCTCATGGGCTTGAAGGTGGGGACTAAGTATCTGGTGGAGATGGTGATTTCTGTGCCTTGGAGATCGATTTTTTCTGCCCTTAAAAATGTATATGGGCACTGCCAAGTTACCCTGCACAAGTGGAGAATAAAGGCTTCTTATTCACCAGTATAAATTTATTTGGAGGAAACTTGTACCTTCATCCTACATGTGACCCAGGCAAGCATCCTACCTTGGTGCCAATAGGAAATTCTAACATGCTGGTGCAGAAATTTGAGGATTTGGCTTGTGGGGTTTTTCTCCTGCTCACTAATTTTCTTAGAAATCCTCCTTATTATCAACGGATTTCTAACAGGAACAGTAGGATGTAGCTGGGCCTGTGATTTGGGCCTGGGCAGCCTGATAAGCTCTCTCCACTCTCAGGAATGTGGGATGGTGTCCCCACGGTGCCAACACCAGTTCCTCAGGGATGGGTCCTGTGCTCATGAAACAAAGATCTCTTTCAAAAACAAAAACAAAAACAAAAATCCACAACCAAATGAAAACAAAAACAAACAAACAAACAAAACCCAAACAAACAAAACCACAAAAAACTAAAAAAAATAATAATAATAAAAGCTGATTTGGCCTTATTTTTTCAGCTTGGGTCTATTTCCCAGCTGGAGAGCTGGATGCCATCATTCACAGCTGAAGACAAAGTTTTGGGGTGGGAAAAGGGACTCAGAAGCAGGTTTGCCAGCAAAATCTCCACGTTGTTGAACCAACCTGACCAGGATGAGTTAAGACAGAGGAGACACCTGCCAGCAGTGATTTTTGTGTTTATTTGTTTATCCAAGGTGGATTTGGCAAAGGCAGGGAATGGATTTCCATCTCCTGCCAGCTGTGAAGAACATGTACACAGGGGAACACAGTCAGCAAAACCTTTGGTTCTCTTAAACATTAAATCACCTCTTTTTGCTGCCATGTTTCCCCTTTCCTTATTTTCTCCTCTTCATAGCTTTTGGGTGCAGCTGGGCTGCTCAGAGCTGACCAAGCCAAACACCGTAAATGGAAGAGCAAGTTAATAAACCACTAAATCATTTATTGCTGTTGCAATCGCAGCAATTAGGTGGAAGACATGAGGCGTGGGAAGAGTTCCTCTTTGGATATGGCTTTACTAGCCCAAATTTTGGAAGACCTGAGGCTGCCTTTTCTTGGCTGTGGATGGTCCTGCCACGCCATGCTTGCAGCAACGGGGTTGGGTGGCCTCAGCAGATAATGGCCCTGCTGCAAACAAGACCAGGCAATGTGGGATGAGGTTGATGTGTGCCAGCCCTGAGTCTTAGTCACCCTGTTCTGTCAATGACTGACTCTGTCTGAATGCAAAAGGACCAGATTTTTGAGCGGCATCCGAAGGCAGTGGCGGCACAGGCTGCCAGGGATTGAGGTGGTTGCGTGTGCTCCTGCACGTGTCCAAGGGAGCTGTGCTTGTTCAGTCATGGAAGGCTGGTTTGACCCTGCATGGGATGGGTTTTCAGGGGTATTTAACTGGTCAGCTCTGGGATGAGCACCAGTGTTTAAGGCAGGACAGGGAAGGGACGTGCAAGGCATCCGTGCTCAAAGCATGTCCTGCAGATACAGTACTGCAGCTGCTGTGCCCCTCTGGCCACCCCTGCCTTCACCCCAAAGCCAGGCTGGTGGGAGCCCCTTTAGCCTTGCTGTTGCAAAGCTGGCAGGCCTGGGAAATGCTCTGGGCTCTGCCATACAAACCTCCGTGGGGTCAGATTGTGACTCCTGTTGGCTCACCCCAGCAATCCATCCGATCCATGAGGCGTCACAAGCGCCTTTGCCCAGAAGTGGGAGAGAGGTGCCCATCATTAAGGTTCCTGGCACTATCCAAACCTGGATGATAAATGCGCAGTGTGAAGGGAAGGAAGGTCATGCCTTGAGCCCAAGCCCGACTCTTTTTATTGGGAAGTTGGCAGGAAAACCTGCCGGGGAATCGGGTGGCCGTCAGATCTCCTGTTGACTCAGGCTGCTCTCTAGAAGTTGTTTTCATTCAGGCTTGAGTGCAGGGTAAACAGCTGGGCTGGGAAATGTGAAACCCTGGCTCTGACCGTGCCATCACCCCAGGCGTCAGCATGGGAAAGGTGCGGGAATGCACGGACACATCGGAGCGGGGCAGAGGAGCAGGTGGGGATGAACACATGGAGGGGGAGCCCACGTCTCCTGGCGTCATTTGTTTGGATTTTAAGGAGTGGGAAATAGAAGTGGAACTCCATTTTAGGCACAGAGTTTGTGCTGGCACAGGTTGCCCAGAGAAGCTGCAGATGCTCCATCCCTGGAAGTGTTCAAGGCCAGGCTGGGTGAGAGCCTGAGAAAACTGGTCTAGTGGAAGGTGTCCCTGCCCATGGCAGGGGATTGGAATGAGATAATCTTTAAGGTCCCTTCCAATACAAACCATTCTGCGACTCCCTGATTAGTGGTGTTGCTGGAAATACTGAAGCAGACACAATAAAAGTGGTTTTCCCCCTTTTCCATCATTCTTCGGTGGGGACAAGTCATAGTCAATGGTCAACATGTGCTTCCACCTGTGCCATCCCCTCCTGGCTCTGTCTCTCAGCTCAAGTAACACAGTTGTTTTGGGGGAAAATTGAGGCCCTCCCAAGTGCTCTGAAGCACAGCATCCTCCCCCATGATCGCTGTCAGGCACCCAGACACTGGTTTGCTACTCTATGATAAATTCCAAGGCAGAAATTTAAAAGTTGACCTCAATTTTTTTATTTATTTATATTTTCCCTAGGAGCTGTTAACAGTTTGTCGTTGTGGGGAGGAAAATATAAATCCATTTGAGAAAATATGTTGGCAGCAAGATCCCCATATTGTTTCAGCTTGCCTCAAAATTCCAGAGAAATTTCCCGTTAACATTTTTCATGTCTGATTGGAAAATATTAGGGAAAGAAGAAACAAAATCTGTAGATTTTTTTTTACAATTTTAGCCTTTCTTTTTTTTTTTTCCCCCCCCAGCCAGGTCTCCATGGCATAGGAAAAAAATAAATGAAATATACAAATTAAAAACATCTGCTAGGAATTAAACACATTAAAATCTTTGCTCTACAAGTGGAAAAATTTTAAGAAAACCCTGATGAGGAAATCTGATTATTTAACTTCTGCATTCCAGCAGTCTGTGTGATCTGATTCCAGTGATTTGAGTCCAAAAATTGGTTAGGAGAGTTGTTAGGAAATTGGAGGTTACCTGGGAGAGGCTTTGAGTGTAAAGAGCTCCAGCAAAAGGTATGGAAACTCAACTGGACCCTACTGTTCTAAATTTCAACCCACTGACCACACACTTTCCCTCTTAGTTGTCTTTCCCAGACCTCCTGAAAGCAATGCCTGCAGGTCTCAAGTTTAAAAGCACATGGCAACACTCTGGAAAAGTGGGACACTTAGACCTCACCTCTGGATGCCTTGTGGTTTCCATCAGCACAATGGAGAGGGGAACCCTTGGGGACACTCATCCAGGGAATGGCTCAACCCCAGTGGTGGTGTTGGTCCCAAAAGTGGTTCTTCTTGGCCAGAGCTGGGTGTGTAGGGCACTGTTGGGCAACCTTTGCCTGTATCATCCCAGCCCCGTGAAGAAGCAGGGACAAGCAGGTTGTGGATGTGGCAGACGTGCTCAGGAGTGTGTGGGTGGGAAAGATGCTCAGCACGTATGCGGTTTCGAAATGAAGCTCCTCATCAAAGCTTCACCCTTCCTCCCTGCATGAGACTCTGGATTGAACAAGGAATTGAGTTTTAGGTCACCTGGTGTTGGAGAGCACTGAGATGTGCATTGGTTTTGGACACAGAGAGCACTGGGGTGTCTCTCCGTGCTCACAGGATACAAACTCCTCCAGGACACACCTCATCCTGGTTCACAATCAATACCCACAGCAGGGCAAGTGAATTGCTCTGGGAGTGCCCATTTCTCTCCATAGATGGTAGAAGTGGTCAAAGCTGACCACCTTGTAGACACCCAAAATGACACAAATCCTTCCCAAATACTACCCACAGCTTTGAGGTGGATAGAGGCAGAACAGCTTCAGCACCTCCTCCCTGCTCAGGATCCCTCGGGGAACCTTTTCATCTGAGCCTCCCAGGCAGTGCAGATCCTCCTGGGATGCTGCTTCAAAAGGCCCTGTATCAGGAGCCAAACTGATATCAGCGGGGGTTGAGAGCAGAGATAAAAAATTACCCTTTTTCCCAGGCTATGATTAATCTGGTGCCCGCTGCTGCCTACGAGCACATCCTCCTTGATCAGCAGCAAAACAAACCACCACATGTTCTCCCCCAGAGCTTCACGTTGTATTTTTTTGCATTACTTTGAAGAGATTTCCCAGCATCTCTGGGATATCTGGCTTCACCACGTCATTGCCTACAACGTTTTTTAGGAGCTTCTCGGTCACCATGGCAATGCTGAGGTTGTCACTGGCTTGGGCTTGTTACGTCATGAGGTGAGTCAGCCCCAGAAAGGCCACAGCCTTTGCCATTGTTTGATTTAATAACCTGCAACCACGAGATAACGATCCAGGTCTTAATGAAAGGTGGGTGGTAATGAGATGTTAGGAAACAGTTCAATAGCAAAGTCCATGGGATAATGACAGGCTGAGGTTGTCAGAGGGTGATCATCTTCTGCTGTAAATGGGTTGAACAGACTCATCTGTGGAGGGGGTTTCACATCTATCACTGAGCCCCTGCAGGCAGGAGACCTGGAGAGCTGCCTCCCAAGTGCATCACTGGGTTGGGAATAAAATTCTTCATCAACATAACCAGCCTCAGCCTTTAGGTACCTCCATGAAAATAATCCCTGTGGCAATCTCTGCTTAGAGGAGGGCTGGAATTCTGTGTTTTTCCCATCAGATCCTCAACATGCTGCATCACTTTGCAGTGCTGTGCTGGTTTGGGTTGGGATAGGTTTATTTTCTTCATAGTAGCTGCTATGGGGCCATGGTTTTGACTTGTGACAAAAAGAGTGTTGATAATATGGAAATTATTTTGTTATTGCTCAGCAGGGTTTGCACAGTGTCAAGGCCTTTCTGCTCCTCACCTCACCCCACCAGTGAGGAGGCTGTGGGGGACAAGGAGTTGGGAGGGGACACAACTAGAGACCTGATCCCAGCTGAGCCCAGGGATATGCCAGACCATACGGTGTCATGCCTAGCACATAAACCTGGGGGGATGAGGAGGAAAGGGGGGATGTTCAGAGTGATGGCGTTTGTCTTCTCAAGTCACCGTTACACGTGATGGAGCCCTGCGTTCCCGGAGTTCACCTGTGGGAAGGGGGGAATGAATTCCTTGTTTTGCTTTGCCTTTACCTACTAAACTGCATCTCAACCCACGAGCTTTCTCAGTTTTACCCTCCAGCTCTCTCCCCCATCCCGCTGCGGGGAGTGAGCAAGTGGCTGTGTGTGTCTGAGCTTCCAGCCGGGGTTTAAACCAAGACAGTCCTAAATTAGGTCTGGTTCAGGTGTGAGCACGTGGATGTTTTTCTGCTGATTTACCCAGAGAAGACAGTGTGTGGACACCTGCCAAGTTATGACGTGCAATATTTAACCTGGCAGCTGGGACAGAGCAACCCTATATACAGACTTTCTTCTCAAACCAGCGGGATTTCTGTGCTGGGTCAGTGCCTTGTCACAGGTGGTTGTGGTATCTTGATTAGGGATGAGGTAACCTCGAGTCAAGGTCAACATCCTGGGGATTTACATCCTAAATAAATCCCGGGAGTTTCAGTGGGGAATTTCACACCTTAAAAATCACAGGGCAAACAGGGAACTGTTCCTTTCGTGTAACTGAAAGTACCTGGCAGTAGGAGGCACAACCCAGTGTCAGGCTGATGTGAACATTGTCTTCTCAGAGACTCTGATGGTGCCAAAACATGAATTTTGGCTATGTGACTGAACTGCACCCTTCAACCTTTTCTGTTGGGATCAAGCCTGAAATTTTGCAGCCAGATTTCATTGCAAGGAGAACCAGATTCCTGAGACTGGAATATCTCCAACATCATACTGTCTGATTACCCCCTAACCACTTTTAAAACACCATATTTCACAGAATCACAGAATGCTTTGGGTTGGAAGGGACCTTAAAAATCATCTCATTCTAACCCCTGCCATGGGTAGGGATACCTTCCATAGACCAGGTTGCTCCAAGGCTCATCCAATCAGGCCTTGCACACCTTCAGGGATGAGGCATCCACAGCTTCTCTGGGCAACCTGTGCCCGGGCCTCACTCCCTCACAACAAAGAATTTCTTCCTAATATCTAATCTAAATCTACCTTCTCTGCAACCCATGGAGTCGATTATCTCTATAATTTAGCCCATTTATGGGGTGAGTTTTGCTTTGCACTAGTCTTGTAAGGTTGAGAACTTTCACAGGACATTGCTCAAGCCTCTTGGACCTGTTTCTGAGCATTGAGAAATGTCCCTGCTCCAATGGATAGTGCAGCTTCAGAACAGTTTGTGTTTTTTTTTAATCAAGTAATATTTTTTCTGAGAACTACAGAATATAATTCTAAAAAAAATTACAGATGAAACTGGGATTTTAAATACTGACATTGATCTGGGAGGCTCCTTTGGGGTCATCAGTCCTGGCTAATGGACATCCATCTTACACCTGTTGGAGGCACACACTTTCTATGGGCACAATGGAGGGAACCTTGAATGATTTTGCCTTTAACTTAGTGAACTGAGATTGAATGCAGGTTCTCATCCTTCCTTCTTCCCTACATTTGTCACAGCCAGGTAATGCATTTCCTTTCTTTTATACCTGTAACTCACCAGATTGTAACCAAACACCTCTAGTTTAGGCACAAATCTGTCAACTCAAACAAAGTTTGAACCCTTTGTTCCTCCTGCTTGAAGGGCTCTAAATTAAAAGAAATTAAAAAATAAATTTGCTTTTATCGAGGCTGGTAGCATAGCACAACAGGGGCTGACTTCAGGCAGAATTTACTGTCCCTGCAAGAATTTCTGTGTTGCACCGAGTGTGATGGCAACAGCACGTGGGGAGCTCAGTACAGAGGGCTGAGCAAAACCAAGGAAGTCCCCTGGAGTCAGTTGAATGTGGCTGAATTCTGCATTTCTGCAACCCCTTCCTGGCTTTCCCTGCCCCTTGGCTGCCAGGAAAAGCAAGATCAGCTCTGGGCGCGATGTTTGACCGGGGCAGATCCCGTGGGCTGAGCAATGCCATGTGCCTCTGCTGGGATTTCCCCCTCTGGGGCTCAGCACTTGTTTCTCAGAGTCTGTACCCTTCTGAATTTCCCCCTTCTCTGCTTGTGGCTGTTTTTAGGAAAAGCTGCACCCTCAGGCAGGAGAGTGGCAGCCCGAACCTTGCTCCTCTGGAATCTCAGTGCTTGGCTGTGGTGTGCAAGGAGCTGAATTTCTTGCAGACGGGGAAGGAAGATGTTTAATGAGCACATCAGGTGCAATTGGAGAGAGCACTAGACTCAAAATCTGGACGGCTTGTCCCCGGCCAGGAGAAAGTATGTCTGCCCTGGTGGAACAGCTCTGGGACAGCCCCGAGCACACGATGTTCCCTGCCCTGCCTGGATCCTGCACCCAGGCAGGGCTCAGCCCTCCCAGTTACTGACCTAAGAGTTGTCATCCGGGAGCTCTCCTCTGATTTCAGGGTAGGGGACAGTTAGTTCCGTGCTGAGCAGCATCCCGTAATCCCTTCAGGGAACCCTGTCTGCAAATAATATCGTGAAGAAATGACTTTGCCCGATTTCTGTTCCTCTTTGCCCAGCAGCGGGGCTGATGTTGCAGGTTTTGCGCTGTTGAGGAGACTACAAGGGCAGGGCGGTGAAAGGCAAGAAATGAGGAAGGAAAACACAACTTGATAAGAGGAGAGAGAGAGAAAAAGCTCTTTTTCACGGCAGAAACACCCCGACCCATTATAGGGATTAATTCAGGATTTTACCGTGGTCCCTCCACCCCGGGAATCAGGATTTGGGCGGGATGAGGGCGAGAAGTGGGGCGGGAGTGGTGAAATCCCCGTGATACAGGTACAGTTCGCACTTCGCTCCTTGTTTATTTACTCCCGTAATTGAAATACCTGTGAGGGCGAGGGAGGCGGCTGAAACCTGCAGACTCAAAGGACCGTGAACTCCAGCTGCCTTTCCAAATCCAAACATTTTTATCAGCCTTTGCTGATAAAAATCAGCGGTTTATCACACCATTTATCACATTTATTTATGAGTCTGATCCTCAGCAGCTCTTTTTCAAGTCCCTCCCAAAGAAAGTGGCATCAGCAGTGAAAACTGCTCAGCATCCAGGTGGTGAGAGGACAGGGCAACCACTTGTTTTCCTCCCTGACATTTCTGAAAGTCTCCAATTCCCCCCCAAAAAAATACAGACAATTTTCTCGGCTTTTTTTACTATCCCACTGCTGTTGTTGGGGTTCTTTTGTTTGTTTGTTTGTTTGTTTGTTTTTGTGTGGGTTTTTTTTCAAGTGCAAAATTAAGCATTTATGTTTCGTTTTGCTTTTCCGAAAAACTGTATAAATACCCCTCTGTCAGCCCAAAGAAATAATTTCTTCTGTTGCAAGAAAGCGTCATTAATGCACTAACAAGAATTTGGGCAGCTGCTGCCTGACTTATACAACCTCTCTTCGAGGCTAGGGAATGCTTCAGAATGGCTTTAAACTGGATGAGAATGCGTTTGTATTAGATATTAAGAATGAATTTGTACTGTAAAAGTGGTGAGGCCCTGGCACAGATTGCCCAGAGAAGTTGTGGATCTTTCATCCCTGGAAGTGTTCAAGTCCAGGCTGGGTGGGGCTTGGAGCAACCTGGTCTGGTGAAAAGTGTCCCTGCCCATGGCAGGAGGTTGGAATGGCATGATCTTTAAGGTTTCTTCCAACCCAAACCATTCTGTCATTCTGTGAACTTTGTGCCCATGTTCCAGGACTTGGTAAACCAAGTCCATACTGGAAATTGCTGCTGGATCCAGCTGCCCTGACACTAACAGAGCACAGAGGGTGATGTACACACAGCTCCCAGACACCACTTCCAAATTCTAACCATGGAAATAGTTCCTGGGTGCAGGGTTGGACTGTGCAACTTGGATCCCAGCAGGAATCGTGCCCACTGCTCCCCCATGCCACGTCCTAAGCAGATGACGCGTGTTGCACTGAACGTAGGCAAAAACGTGACTTGTCCTTTCCTTCCAAGTTTCCTTTAGAGAGAATAGGAAAAAAATTAAATAAATAAAAAGAAGACATTAAAAGAGGAAGATGAATCACAGCTTAGTCAGAGTTGGGGCTCGCCAGAGCAATTGCTGCTGGTTGCCGGCATTTTGATGCCAGAGGAACCGTGCCAGGAGAGGCTGGCTGATGACCAGTAGGTTCTTCTAAAGGAGATGGGGAATTAAGTCAGGGATTCTTATTGTGGGATGCATCCAGAGCCTGATTCCACTGTTCAGGATGAGTTATTAGGTGAGTTTGATGTTAGAGCAGCAGTGGAACAAAAGAGGGAATTGAGGAAGTTTGGCTTTGATGTTTTGGAGAAGTTTGCAGCCTGTAAACTCCATAAGAGATGAGTATCCTGTTCTCACAGAAAGAGGTTTTTTCCCCCCTTTTCTGCCAGACTTCCCCTCTTTGCACTGCCCTTCCCTCTGCCACCTCTCTGCACCTGCTGCCTTCATCCCTCAGACACTCAAGGTCATCTTTTCCCCCCATCCACCACCAGGACTTTCAGATTTTGAGCCCTGCATTACGTTTATAACTCTGTCCCTTTGCATTTATTAAATCCCTGCTGGTCCCTGAGATGGGGTGGGTGAGGCAGCACTTCCAGCCAGCGCTGGCTGGTTTATTCCACCCTCCACATGCTCCATCACACAGCGCAGCAGAGGATGTGGGACAGCATCCCTGGCTGTCCCGTGGCATCCTGTGCTTGTGGTGCCTCTCAGCGAGCTGACACACCTCTTACTGACAGCATTCCTCCCCCTCAGTGACTTGATTTCTGGAAAAATCGCTGAGCTAAGCAACCCCGTGGGCTCCTTTCACAGCAGCTGCGAGCAACAGCTTATTTACCGGTCTGGGTGCTATTAATAGGGAGCTGGGATTTTGCATGGCTTGACTTGAGAGAGCAAAAATAATCCTCTCAGAGCACCTAGTGAGCCATCCTGTTCACCACCCTCTCCCCGGGGTGAAAGTGGCTTATAAATAGCAGTGGTGCTTCTTCCAGCTGACCTCCCTCGGAGCAGCTGGGTGCTCGTGCCCCTGAAATCCAGGCCATTTATTTAGGAGCTGAAGCTTTCCGCTCCAGTTATTCAGGAGTTTTTAAGCCAAGAGTTACTAGGTGGAGCTAATTTGAAGTGACTGTGATTTTAATTCAGGCAGGGTTTCGCTTTCGGGCTCCTTTTGATATTGTGGGGGTGGTGATTTGTGAAGCCACGGAGAGGAGAGTGAGCTGCTGGAGGAAGGGGGATGATGCCCAAATTCCTTGTCTTGTAACATCATGTGAATATTTGTCCTACTTCTGACTCATGTTTTAGCTGGGAACTGAGCTTCTGTTGCCCTCCATGTGAAAAGGATTTGGGGATTTTGGAAAAAAAAGAACAAAAACCCCCCAAACCTCCTGGCCTTTCCCAAGGATGGATTTTGTGCAGAGTGGTCCAGGGAGCACCATTGTTCCTGATCCCCATCCCACATTTGCCAGCTGGAGCACTCACTGCTCTCTCCTATCTTCCTTCCCACATCCCAAATCTGGTTCTTTTCCAGCTCCCTCATAGTAGCTATTTTAAAATTCTTTAAATTTTTTTGTTGTTGTTGTTGCCTGTGAATAATTTTTCCCTGCGTAGGAGAGGGAAGGATTGTGCACTTTTTACTCCATCCATCTTGGCTCCATGTAAGGAATTGGCCCAAAATATCTTCTTTCTAGATGTGTTAACAAATACAAGCCTTTGCTTCCAGAGGAGGAAAATGCCCTATATAATTAAAGAGGGGGTTTGAATGCTTTAGGTATCTGAGATGCTCCTTATCGGGCTTAAATTTTCAAGCAAAATTTGCTTTATTACACCCCATCAAAGCAGATGCTCCCACCTCTGCAGCTCTTCCCACCTATCCCGTATTCCCACTTCTCCCTGCTGTGGCACGTTCCCACCCAGCATCCTGCCAAAAGGACCCCTCTGTGCCAGGTGGGAGAATCCCCATAGCCAAGGCAGTGTTGGGGTGCAGGGGGAGGGTGTTGAGCATCTTTAGGACTTCAGTGTCACCATAGGAATTTTCTGGGTGGCTCCTGGATGACGTCCCAACCCCTCTGTGCTGCAAACACAGGCTGTGTCAGGGTGTGAGTATTGCTGGGGTGCTCTTTGCAGCCTAATTGAAGGTGGAAATGCGACTTGCAGGAACCTGGCGAGTGGATTAAGGAATTTAATAAACTAATAGAGGAACAAAAACTTAAAAAAAAATAATAATAATTACATCTTTATCATAGGTGAATATACATGACAGAGAAATAATAGGATGGGAATATTAGGATATTAATAAATTATTAATAAAATAACAACTAATAAATATGAAACCAGCGAGATTAGTAAATTAAAAATAAGAAGAAAAATAAATAATAAACTAATACTAAGCACCCGTTTGAGAGCAAAGGTTCCCCCGCGGAGCATCCCCAGCGCTCCCGCCGCCTCAGCCCCTTGCGGGGAGGGACGGAGGGATGCGGGGGTTGGACCAGGCGCCTCCCGGGCGCGGAGCGAGGCGGAGCAGCCGCGGTGGCCGCGGGCGGAGGCGGAGCCGCCGCATCCCGGGCATCCCCTCCGGGGGAGGCGGCCCCGGCACCGCATGTGCGACGTGAGGGACGTGCAGGAGCGCAGACACCGGCATCCCCCGGCCCCCCGGCATCCCCCGAGGCCCCTCCGAGCCCCCCGGGTCCCCCTGGCCCGAACCCGCTGAGCCGCGCAGTGGGGGCGCTCCAGCAGAGCCCCCCGTCCCACTGCTGTGTACCTGGAGTTCACTAATTTTATTATTACTTTATTATTTTATTTTTAAAATTATTTTTATTTTATTTCTAAATTTATTTTTATTTTGTTTCTCCAGTTTTGATTTCTTTTTTAGTTATTTTTATTTTATTAAATTTTTTTAGTTTATTTTTTCTTTTTAAAATTTTATTCCATTTTTATTTTCTATATTTTTATATTTTTTTTCTTACTCCACTGTTATTTTCTACTTTCCTTAAGGTTTATTTTATTTTCCTCATATTTTTTTCCTCTTATTTCCTTTTCATCCGCTTAATTAATCTTTACTTCATTTTATCGTCCCCTTTTTTATTTCCTCTCTTTACTCCCTCTTAATTTTTCTAAATTATATTTTTTTTCAAATTTCATTTTGACCTCCCCCTTTTACCTTTCATTTCCTTCTCGTTATTTTTATGATTTAATGATCATCACTGGGTTTTATTATTTTTATTGCTTTCACCCCATTTTAATTTCTAAAGAGAAGCGAGACGGGGAAAGCTTTTTTAACTGTACAGTTTTTTTTTAGCTCGGGGGAGCCTTCACAGCCCTCTGTAACACCCCCATAACCCCCTCTCCCACCCGCGGTCGCAGCTTTGGGGTCGGGGGGCTCGGTGGTCTCGTCCCCGCGTGGAACAAAGCGGGTCCTTTGTCCGCGCTGCAGTTCCGCGGGCGGGCGGCAGGGGGCAGCACTGCCCGGGCCGCGCAGCATCTCCCCCCTTTACATCCTCCCCCTCCTTCTCCTCCTCTTCCCCATCCTCCTCCTCCTTCCCCGCCTCCTCCCCGGCGCCGCAGCGCCCGCCCGGCCCCTCCCTGCCCTCCCCGCCCCGCGGGGCGGGCACCGCCGGGCCCGGCCTGTCGGGATAGAAATAGGCGGCACCGCGGCTGCCGCCACATCGCGAGCGGAGCCGGGCAGGGCGGCACAAGCAGCCGAGATCGCAGCAGCGCCACGAGCAGACCTTCCCACTCCTTTTCTCCGGCTGCCTCGCGTGGAGATTTTTCCCCCCTATTTTTTTCCCCCCTATTTTTTTCCAGTTATAAAGGGAAGCTTTTTTTATAATTTTTTTTTTTAAATACATTTTTCTTTCAATTGCAGTCCGCAGCAAGGCTCGCCCTCGCTCCCTCCCAAAGCGCAGCGGCAGCGCTGGTGCTGTTCCTGCCCGGCTTTGTGCCCTGAAGCCCCGTCCCTCCTCTTCCTTCTCCTCCTCCCCCCTCCTGCCGTAAAACCTTCACGAGGCTCCGAGCAGCAGCATCCGAAAGCGCCGCAGCCGCTCGCTGAAACCACCGACTGCAGCAAAAAACCTTTTTATTTTTTATCATATATTTGCTCCCCTTCCTTCCTCCTTTTTTTTTTTTTTCTCCTCCTCTTCTCCCCCGCAAACGCATCAAGGTGGACGCGGAGCGCAAAAAGACCTTTGTTTTAAAAATGCCCATGGAGCTGACGCAAAGCCGCATCCAGAAGATTTGGCTTCCCAATGACAACCGCCCGGCGCTGCCCCGCCGATGTGAGTACGGGCACCGCAGCATCCCCGCGGGATGGGACGAGAGGGGATGGGATGGAGGGGTGGGTGGGAAGCAGCCGCCGTCCTCTCCGCTCCCCGAGGAGGCTCTTTGCAGCGCCCTCCTCCCTCAGCATCCATGCAGCATCCCGCCTCCCCCCTCCTCTGCCTGCTCCAGCATCATCCCCGTGCCCGCATCCCACCCGCTGCCATCCCGTGACTCACTTCCAGCCCTTGGGAGCTGGAGGAAGGTGCAGCCGTCACATGGCCCCGCGCAGCGGAGGATGCGGGGAGGTGCTGAGACACGCGTGGCCCAATTTCCACTCCCTCCTCCCCGCTGCCCCCCTCCCTCGGCTTCCAGCCCTGGGATTAAAAGGAAAGGGAGCAGGTTGTTCACCTCGGCGCCCGGTCACCGGCTCAGCAGGGATTTTCAGGGTGTCAAGCGCTTCGCTCTGAGATTAATCAGAGAGTCATGAATGGTTTAAATTTGAAGGGATCTTAAAGCTCATCGTGTTCCCACCCCACTGCCATGTGCAGGGACACCTTCCACTATCCCAGGTTGCTCCAAGCCCCATCCACTTAGTGCGTTACAAATTTTTAATTTTTGGGGGGTGGAGGTAGGATTAGGGAAAAAAAAACCCAGCCGTTTGCACTTTATCATTTAACCCTGTGGGATGAGATAAGAGGCAGGTGGGGGGGAAGGCAGAAATTAATGCTGAAACTTTTGCAGTGGTTTCACCTGCTCTTTGAAGCTCAGAAAGATCTTTGAGGGGTTAAACCCAACCTCTGCTTAAAAAAAAATATATAGATAGATATAAAAATAAAATCAAATGCTTGGGTCATCCCGGTGTTATTATAAACCAAATAATGAATCATAATACAATGATACAAAAGCTCAGGAGGCAGCTCCTTTAACTCACCTAACAGCTAAACTGACAACCTGCCAGTTGTGCAACTCCGTGTAACTCTGAATGAGCGTCTCAGGAATCCGCAGAGCCGGGATGGAGGAGGTGGCACTGGATGAAGGATGGAAGTGGCTTGGGCAGTTGGGTGAATCAGTCTTTCCGCTGCTTTTGTTCATCAGGCATTTAAAGTCGCTTCTGATGTTTATTTCCCTTGGCTGGAAAGTTTCTCCTTTATAAAAAATAATAATAATTTTAGAAAAAGCAGATATCCTATGAATTTGCCGGCTGTTGTTGCCCGGGGCTATGGGTCAGGCTCCCTGGAGCAGATGTTGGGACGCGCTGCCTGAGCCTGGCAGGGGAGGCTCTGCAGCAGGAGCTGCTGAGGAAATGGGATTTCAGCAACAGGCTGAACATCTGGGTTGCCAGGGGGCTTTGCTCTGAATGGGGTAAAATGGCTTAATTCTTTGCACGTGTGTCTGTATGGCTTCACTTCTCTCAAGGACTGACACCTCTGAAAGAAATGCCTTGTGCACACAGAGCCTCCCAGTGGTTTTTACCACTTGGTTTCTCAGAGGAGAGAATTCCCTCTTGGTGGAGGAGAAAACTAACATGTTTAGTATATTAAGGCACCAAGGGGCTTATTAATAACGTAATGTGGCTTCTAATTATTTTTTTTTCTCGGGTTGGGAACAAGCCACGCTGGGCACTGTTCGTTGTGCAATATGGGACGAGGGTTATTAGGCTTTTTTAGCCTTTTTCTTTTTTTTTTTTTAACGGAGCGTGGCTATTTTAAATTCGAGGTCCTATTAACTCCTCAGCAGCAACAAAGAGTAGAGCCACAAAGCTGGGTTGGGAAAGGGAGGTGTAACGGAGACCGCGGCCAGCGTGGTCCCTGGAAGGGAGCGGGAGCATCCCCGGGAGCATCCTCTGGAAGCTGCTCCCTGCGCGTGAAATAATTAGTCCGATTGCCGCTTCCTCGCCGGTGGGAGGCTGGAGTGGCTCGGAAGTGGTGCCTTCATCTGGCCTTTTGACGGCGATCCATTAAATTGCTGTCAAGCTGCACGTCTCTCACGTAGGGGCTGGGAAAGTCAAGTCGTCGCAGGCGCCGGGTGGGCAGAGCCAGGCGAAGGGAGGGGGATGCTGCAGGAGGGAAGGGGCTTGCCGCTGCCTTTTCTGTGTCCCGTCACTTCTCTTTGCCGTCGCTCCCGCTCGGGGGGCTGTGCCCGTAAAAGCCCGGCTGGCGCGTTTTCCGGGCGGTAGCGGTTCCACGTGTGCGTGTGATGCAAAGTGCAGAAACACTCGTGCGTGAAGGTGTCGGGGAACTGCGGCGAGAAGAGGCTGGGAAAGGGGAATGTAGGACTAATGCAAACACGTGGTGTGGGGAAACACTTCTACGAGGAGACAGCTAAAGTGTCTGAAGTGGGGAGGTGGCTGTTTTATCGACCTGTTATAGAAGCAAATTTCCTTCCCTCTTGTGGTTTGTATTGTTTTGTTGTGTTTCTTGTTTTTTTTTCTTCCTTCCTTCCCCTGTTCTGGTAAAGCACAGGAGCTCATCAGTGCCGACTTTCTGGCACAAGTGATGAGCGCCTTCTAAATATCCTGATTAAGCCTGAAAGTCATCCCTGACCTTGACTTACCTGGCTAGATATTGGTAAGCAGTAATGAATATCCATTGAAATCCCTGATAGCTTCCCAGCAGTGGTGAAAAGAAATGATGAACGAGGTCTTTGTGAAACACTGAGCAAAACACTGGTTTCTGTTTCATCCCTGATGCAAAGTTTCCCCGGAGACTTTGTGATTTAGCTGGGTTTGGGCTCAGATTCCTGACAAAAAGTTCCTTGCTGGATAACCTGGTGTTTTGGGAGATGCTCCCAGGTCTGTAAACAGATGCTTTTTCATGGACCAAGGAGAACCTGGATCTTTCCTTTGGCAGAAAAAGAAACTGTGGGGAGATTCCTCAATTACAGGTGTCTAACTCCTGCAGGACCCCTTCAAATCCTCTTGTCTCTTTGAGATCCTTTATCCACTCTTAAAGGAAAGGTTTATTTATATGGGTATTATTCCTTCCTTCTCACTTTATCTAGTAAGTGTGTGGGGTTTGTTGCCAAACCAAGCTTCCACCCATAGGTTGTGAGAGAAAGTGAAACTGCTAGAGGGGAAACAAATATTTTTCTGGGTGTATTGCTCAGCTCCCTTGCTACCCAAGCATGGAAAATTGGCACCTGCTGCCAAAATCGATTGGAGCTGCCCCGGGCAGCACTGGGGAGACAGGTTGCATAAAGGGAGTGAGTGTGAGGGCATCTCCAGCCTGAGGAATGTGGAATATTTATGAAAAGAAGAAAAATAAAATATATTTTAGGTAGTTTTTCATCTCTTGCCTGCTGAGTCTGCGTTGGTGAGACAACGAGGAAGATGGTGGGTGGCTCTCCTCTGCCATCTGGGTACCAGCGCTGTAACTCTTCCTTGTGATCTTAATTTGGTTTCTTCAGCTGTTGGATTTATCTTTTCCTAGAAGGGGAAGGGAATTCCATGTACATTGCAGGTTTACATGGATACCTCTCAGTTTGTTTGCTCTTTCCAGATCTGCTCTGAGTCTCCATCCTCAGGTCCCACCTGCAGGCAGCTGGGACAGGCAGGCAGAGCTCTCCACCCAGACCATAATTAAGCTGGGTTTTATGGCTCTGCCACCAGCCACTCACTCCCTGCATTCCTTTCCCATGAAGTCTCTGGGCTCACCGGGTGGGTGGAAGGGTGGGAGAGAAATCCCCTGGAGGGTCTTGCCTTTCCTGCCAGTGCTGGGAGGGCTCTTGGGGTGCCACACAGGGCTGCATGAAAGGCAGCTGGCTAATCTAAATTCCATTAGGCATCGTTAAGGTCTGCCTCTCCTGGCTTTGTGCCTTGGCCTTTCCTGTGTGCAGCACCACGTGAGGAGCAATTCTGCAGGGCAAGCCCCGGAGAGGAGCAGGGATGCAGCCACGGGAGAGGGATGCTGCCTCATGACACGCTCCATGGGATGTGTGGTCCAGGTGCATCCCCTGACACTGGGGCTGTGAAGTACTAAAAAAAAAATTGCCAAACTGCGTTCCCAGTCCTGTAACCTCAGCAATTTCCTCTGAACCGAACCAGGAATTTGCTTTCAAAAGGATTTATGGGGAGAGAAAGTGATTCACCTGGGCAGCCTGGCAGCTGATTTGTCTGCATTTTGGTCATGCCATTCAAGTGATTTGGACAGGAATTTCTTCTCCTTTGCCAAGTCATCACTAAGTGCTGCCTCTGGATTTTATTTCCAGCTGTTTGACATGCATGTTCTTTACCACAGAAAAAAACCCCCAAACCAACAACCCAGCTTAAAATAGGTTTATGAGAAAAAGGGGATAAATTACTTGGATATCTGCTTTTAAATGCTGATGGTTCTGTGGTCTTCATGCCCTGTTTGTCTTCAGAAAAACAGTTGCATTTGCATGTGTATCTGCTAAAAATCTAGTCAAATATTTAGGAAGATCCTCTCTGGGTGAATATCTCTGTGCAGACCTGATATTTCAGTGTCTGAATTGTGCTGCTACAGGACCTGGACCAAAGTACTTGACCATCCTCCTGCTTTTCACAGAGTTGGCCAATCCACAGGAATGGGAGGTTATTTTTGCCTTGATTTTTTTTTTTTTTAACTTTGTTATTGTAAGTGAGGAAACTGAGGCATGGAGACTCTCCAAGGAGCCTGGGCCAGCTGCTGGTTCCTTGCCTACTTTGCAGCCATCAGGATGTTCTTACTGTGGCATTCAGGCTGTGACTGTTGTCCCCTGGTTTGGGTGATGCCAGGGTGAATTTGGGTCAGCATGGCCTAGCTGGGGCAGCTGTGTCTCACTAGTGGGAAGCCATGGATCCATCCACCATGCCCCCTGCTCAGGGTCCTGGTTGTCCAAACTCATGAGAGGGATATACAAGACACACTACAGAGGTGATGGTGCACAAAGAACAGAGGTTTTGGATTTTCTCTGGCTGCTGAAGGATTTGGGGGAAGGCTGTGTGAAGAGCAAGTGCCTTGTAGGGCTCATACAAGATGAGCTGGAGGATTCACAGCTGCTCATGTTCTTTCTCCTCTTCCTCCTCATAGCCTGTGGGCCACAGCTTGCCAATTCCCCCACTGTGATAGTGATGGTTGGCCTCCCAGCCCGTGGGAAGACCTACATCTCCAAGAAGCTGACCCGCTACCTCAACTGGATCGGTGTCCCTACAAAAGGTGAGGCATTCACTGGCTTCCAGGGGAAAGCATGAGGTCTGGTCCTTAGGAGTTGCCATATGAACTCAGTGCCTTGGGGGGTGGGAGGTAGTGGGAGAGCTTTCCAAGATTGGATGGGCCAAATATCCATGCTTTCCCATCATTTCGGCTGCAGCCTGGGTTCTCCTTCACTTCAAGACCAAGGAATGTCCCTGAGTCTTTTGCTCTAAGGATGTGATTTCTTAGCACTTGGCTTGCTTTAGTTGCAGAAACTGTACAGATGAGATGAACTCCTGGTTTTGATGGTTTTTGTCTTTCCCAAACAGTTTTCAATGTGGGGGAATACCGCCGTGAGGCTGTGAAGCATTACAGCTCCTATGACTTCTTCCGTCCTGACAACGAGGAGGCCATGAAAGTCAGGAGGTAAGTGTGGGCACTGCCTCTGTACTACCAGTCAGGTCCCAAATGGGTGGTGAAGCCCATGGCTGGAGCCCAGCTACCCAGTTTGTTCGGGGGAGATGAGCAGAAAAGCTGGGCTGTATTTTGAGTCCTCCCTGCCTGCTCCAAAGAGGCCTGACTTGGGTGCCAAGAGCTCAAAACTGAGGCACTGTGGGCTTGGTAGCTTCAGGGTCACCAACACATCCAGAGGACATCAGGACCACACGTCCTCTTTTTTTGCAGGCAGTGTGCCATGGCTGCCTTGAGGGATGTCAAGCTGTACCTGACGGAAGAGGCTGGGCAGATTGCGGTAAGAACGGAGATGTGCTCCCTGGGATTTTGGCATGTCCCAGTCCTGAATGTCCTGTGCCCTGTGCAGTTTGCTCTGCAGTTCCTTCTCTGAGGGAGGGGCTCAGTGGGTAACCAGGCACTTGTGGTGCTAGCTGAAGTCTTTGCTTTTAAAGGTTTTTGATGCCACCAATACCACGCGGGAGAGGAGAGGGATGATCCTAAACTTTGCCAAAGAAAATGGATTTAAGGTTGGTACCGTGGGGCTGATGCCCGAATTGCATAGTCCAACTTAGTGTACTGTTGATGTATGTTCTTTCACTAACTTGTTGTCCTCATGATTATCCTGTGTAAGGGATATTTCACTGCTGGGTTTGATTAAAAATGTGAAACTCTTCCCTCGTTCCTCATAACAAGTCCTGGAGAAGGAAACTATGGGAATAGGGCAGAGCAGGGAGCTGGGCAAGGAGCTGGTTGAGTGGTAAAAGCCTTGTTGTTGGCTTTCAATTGACGTTTCCCTTGCTTCACAGGTGTTTTTCATTGAATCTGTCTGCAACGATCCCACTGTGGTTGCCACCAATGTCATGGTAAGTGTGGAAGCGCCTTGCTTTTGTTTTCTCTCCATAGACAGGGAGGAATGGCATCACATTCACAAGCCCATGTCCTCATGGTGTACTTCAACAACTCTGGTATCTGTTGGAGGGACAACACAGCATGGCACAGGCAATCCAGGAAGTTCCTGGAATGTGTTGGTGATAATTCCTTCTCCAAGAGAGAGAAGCCAACAAGGAGAATGTGCTGTGTTGCACAGTGCTGCGTGTTGTCCCATGGCCAGTGACCAGCTCTTTGGGAGGCTACACACAGCCTTTTCCATGACACTGATAAAATACTCAGTTTGCTGAATTTTTTTTTTTTTTAAGCTGAATTTTTTTTTTTTGAGGATTTTAATCCCTTTATTTGGAAACTAATGCTTGAAGGGGGAGAAAATAAATGTGGGATTTTGCTCCATAGGGTGCTGCAGATGAATGGTGCTCCCAGTGCTGGGATCAATGTGGAAAATATGCCACGGGCCCAGGATGCTGCCACATGTGTCACTGTTGTGTTATCCTGTTCGTTTCAGGATTGCCTGTGAAGTTACTAATGTGTAATGCTGCTGTTCAAACCCAAATCTTCAGGGGAAAATAGCCTGTTAGGTTAGTTTGGGAGGGAAAATAGCCTGTTACATTTGTTCAAGCAGAACTTAGTCCGTGGGAGTTCTGGATATTCACGTTGCCCATTTGGAGTATCTTTCAGCCCAGTAACTTGCAGCAAATAATGCACAGAAAGGGTTTGAATGTTGTTATGCTAATCTCCTTTTGGCTGACCCGGGATAAACATCTTGTCTGTGCTCATGCACTTTCCATTTTCAGCTTGAATTTAAACCTGATGCTTTTCTTTAACCATAAGGAAGCTCAGTTTTCCCCACTGTGTTGGGTGGTGAGGTGCTACCCCAACTCCTGGGAGAATGGGAGTGCACTGATGCACATCTATACTAACCATGCAGTGGTTTATACCAGATTATCTCACTTTATGCTTATTTTGGGGTTTAACTTGCTTCTTTTGTGCCTTGTGATAAATGGTGACTGTAAAGTGTCTCAGCTGTTTGCTGGATGTTGGCAGGACTTTGAAATTTGAAATCAGCATTGCCTGACTGGGAGACCTCCCTGACCTCTCCTTGTGGCGTGTTTTTTTCACAGGAAGTCAAATTGTCCAGCCCAGATTACCGGGACTGTAACTCCACTGATGCCATGGAGGACTTCATGAAGAGGATCAACTGTTACCAAGCCAGTTACCAGCCACTCGACCCTGATGACTATGACAGGTAAGACACTTTGACTTCTGAGCTGGCTTGAACACCTTCCTGCTCCCAGGAGAGGAGCAATGAAGGATGGAGCTATATTTCACTTAGTCTTCAAATACCTGGCTGTGCTAGAGTAATGTATGGCCAAGCCTCACCTGGAAACCAGGCTTTTTCCTTGAAAATGCTGTTTTTCCCCAGCCCTGTGCCAGAGAGTTGGGCACTGAAACTTTCCCAGGCTCTTCTGGGCTTGGATATGCTGTTTTCAACCCTGTTCTGCAGGTCTAAATACAAAGGGTTTGGAAAAGCACTTGGGTTTGAGCGGTTGAGGTGCTTTTGTCATTGTCCCACTCAAAGGAAGGGATTGGTTGGCCTAGACCACAGGATTGAGCAAGCCCTGTGGCTTCTGCCTGGTTGTGTGCCCTGGGAAAACCTTTGCTGTCCTGTATGACTCTGCAGGCACCTCCCAGCACTCCCACTGCTCACAAGCACGTCTGTGTGCTCTCACGGATTATTCCGCTCCTGCTGATCCCTGTCCTGGGGAGGAGCATGTTCCCTGTTAGTCCTGTTTAATCCTCTTTACTGCTGCAAGGAGGAATGGCGATTACACTGGTGCTATTCAGCTCTCCATGAATCCCCGTTACCTGTTGGCTTCCTGTTGAAAGTAGCCTGCAGGAAATCCTTTTTAGCTGGGTGATTATGCTGAGGGAGATAAGTCACAAGGCTGTTACATGAGACTGCTTCTTTCTTTCCCCAGGGAACTTTCTCTCATCAAAGTCATCGACGTTGGCCGGCGGTTCCTGGTCAACAAGGTTCAGGATCACATCCAGAGCAGGATTGTTTACTACCTGATGAACATCCACGTCCAGCCCCGCACCATTTATCTCTGTCGGCACGGAGAGAGCGAGTTCAACCTCATGGGCAAGATTGGAGGGGACTCTGGCCTCTCCAACAGGGGCAAGAAGGTGAGGGAGAAAGGGCTGTGGCTTCTAGGAGGGATTTGGCTGTAGTAGATGCCATGTGTTGGTTAAAGTGTATATTTGATGACAGCTGGGTTGCTCAGGATCCATCTGAGGGCTGGTGAAGTTTGGGCATGGCCTCAAAACAAGACTTCCCAGCCATCATTGTTACTTGTAGTCTTGCATGTAGCCAGGGCTTAACAGAGATTGGGTTGCAGAAAGCAAATAAGCAGAGCTGTGATTAAGGATGGCCAGGGATTTTTCCATAACACTGTGGGAAAGCCCAGGTCATGGTGCTGTTTCCTGGGCGCTCATGTTTCCTGGAAGACAATAGCTTGCCTCTTTCTCCTCTGCTTTCTCTTTGTTCTCACACCTCTTCTTGGGAATCATTGCACGTGTGACTTCTCATCACCTCGGAGCAGAAGACTAATCTGTCTGCCTATGGAGGGTAAAAAGCAGTCCTGAAGAAGTCAACACTTACTGGGAAGCAGGGAAGAAGGCCCATTGGGAAGCTATGGACCAGGAATCAACTTCCTTTTTTTATGTCCCACAGTTTGCGCTGGCACTGAACAAATTCGTAGAAGAGCAGAACCTGAAGGACCTCAAAGTCTGGACCAGCCAACTGAAAAGGACAATCCAAACAGCAGAAGCTCTCCAGCTGCCCTATGAGCAGTGGAAGGCACTCAATGAAATCGATGCTGTGAGTATCTTTGATTGCAGTAGGAATAGCTGGATCAGGCTGCTTGTTGCTTGACAAGAGAGCAACAGCACCAGACTTTTCACTTCTGCCTGTATTTCAGCTTCCATGGAGAGAGTTTCCTTCTGTGGGAAAGGGTGATACCTCTGCAGGACTCACCTTTTGGCTTCTGATCTTAGTTGTACCTTCTGCAGATTCTTCCAAGCCCCATCCAGCGTGGTGGATTAAAATGATTTTTGCTTGGAACTGCTCTGTAGCTGAGCACTCACAGGGTTACAGACAATTGCTTTGGAGAGGGTGTTGCATGGTGGCTGTGCTGATGCTTTTTTGATGTGGGCTTGTCCAATAACCGTGGATGTCCTGTTCTGGCAGGGTGTGTGTGAAGAAATGACATATGAAGAAATCAGGGAGCAACATCCAGAGGAATTCGCTTTACGTGATCAGGATAAATATTACTACCGTTATCCTTCAGGGGAGGTAGGTCTGCAGGGAGACATCCAGAGACATGACTTTTACTTTAAATGTGGCCTTTTTGTCTTCATTCTGTCTTCTACACTTGAGCAGTGAGTACTTCAAGAAACTAGAATAGAGAAAGGTCAGGGCTTATGTTCACCTCTACACTGAGCTCTTGTGAAATCGTGGTATGTGAAGGTATCACTGAGAAATGTATCCCTTAACAAACAGTCCCACTGACTTTGTAGCAGTAGGAAAGGGACTCTGGAGGTTTCTAGTCCAACCTCCATCATTATATCCACTCAAAGTGTTGTGCTGCCCCAATTTCCTTTTCTGTCATTTCCAAAAAAAGTAACTTTCACCCTGCTCTCAGTATCATTCCCCAAGGGTTGATGGTAATAGCTCTGTTCCTGGCAATCTGCTTTCAGAGTGTGACACAATCAGGTGGGAATTTACATCAGCTCTGGGTGATACTTCAGGCTGTGAATTGAGCTATTTATCCCCAAATTAGAAGTCATTTCGGAAAATAGACATTTTGGGGGAAAAATCTTTGGAAATATCCTCATGACAGTGTATCTAACAGAGGAATGTGTGGACATGTCAGACACCACCTCTGGGTGTCTGGAGCTCGTTCTGGCTGCCTGTCATGGTTCTTTGTGGAGTCCTTCAAAACCCTGGGGTTTCTCAGGTTGCTCAGACTTTTCATAACTTGGAAATCCTGTAGAAAAATCTAATTTCAAGATGATGGAGGGATGCTATCCTGAGAGCTTCTGTTGCTTGTCTTAATAAACTCTCCAGGACTGAGATGTGATTCACAGAGATGGGAACGGCTTCTTCTCTGAAAGAAGTATCTGTGTTCTAGATTAGCCTGACGATGAGGATTTACTTCTTTTTAGCAGTAATTATGTTAGTTTAGTCAGAGCCATGAAATCAGTAGATGTAACAAGACAAGGAGCATTGCTGCTTCTGGGGTGCTTGTTTCTTTGATTCTGTTCCTCATCTTCCTTCCCGTCTTTTGTCCCAGTCCTACCAGGATCTGGTGCAGCGCCTGGAGCCAGTCATCATGGAGTTGGAGAGGCAAGAGAACGTCCTTGTGATCTGTCACCAGGCTGTCATGCGCTGTCTGCTGGCATATTTCCTGGACAAGAGTGCAGGTGAGCTCCCTGTCCGTGGGAAGAGGATGGGCCCTGCTGGAGGAGGGATGATGGATGCAGCTCTGTGGATATGTGTTCTGGTCAGTGGGGGCCTTGGAGCATGCCTCTGTTAGGTCTGGGGTAGCCTTGGCTGTTGATAAAGATGCTTTTGGAGAGGGGGTGGGATAACCCTCCTGCTTTGCTGTCTCTGCAGATGAAATGCCCTACCTGAAGTGTCCCCTTCACACGGTGTTGAAGCTGACCCCGGTAGCCTACGGTAAGTGGGACCTTCCTACTAAACGTGTGGAGGGGGTTGGCTTGTGCCTCCTCCTGAATCCAAGCTGCCTCTGGGAGCAACACCCTGTGCCTGTTGGGTTTGCTGATGTCCTCTCTGTCTCCCTGCAGGCTGCCGCGTGGAATCCATCTCGCTGAACATCGAAGCCGTCAACACCCACAGAGATCGGCCAGAGGTGAGTGTTGCTTTTCCTTGGAGCCATCCCTTGGTGTTCCCCTCCTGTCCCCTACGGTCAGCTGGCAGCAAGAGCACCTGGGATGGGCATGGGGAGATGGCTCAGCTGGGTGCTTGGAAGTGCTGCTGGTGGAGCATCAGATGGGTTGTTTCTGCTTGGCAAAGTTGTGGCTGGTTCAGGGTTTTCCAAGGGAAAAGGAGCATTGCATGTGCCTGCTTCCCAGTGTGTTTGCCCAGACTAGGGCTGGCCCAGGGAAAACTCTTCCCTGGTCTTTGACTTTTACCTGTACAGTCATCTATTCACTCAAGCAGGAAAATGGAACCATGGGTGGAGAAGATGATTTCTCCCAGGTCTCCTAGTTTTCTGGCAGAGCCTGGGCTCAATGCCCAAAAGCGAATTTTGCAAGGTTTTTTTTTTTTGTTTTGTTTTGGGTTGTTTTGTTTTGTTTTGTTTTTTTTCTTGGTATGCCCATGGCACTGTGGGGCTACCAGAGTGCCTTTCTGCAGGATGGGGTGTGGTGGTGCTGGGCTGGGGATGCTCTGTGGAGGAGACTCCTCTTGTCTCCTGTAAGGGCTGGTCTGTCTGCCATGTGCTCCACTGGGAGCTCAGAGGCCAGAGAAGGAGATACCAGCTTGGTGTCGGGTCTGGGTGCCCCAGGGATGTTGTGCCCCTGACCCAGATGCTGGGACCTTTCCAACTTGTGCTTAGTGGTGATGGAGCCCAACTGGATGCTGGACAGTCGGAGCCATCCCCTTTTGGCCCATGTCTTTCTTTCACTTCCCGACCTTGGCAGGTGGCAGCATCTGGCCACCTCTCCCTCCCCACGGCTGTAAGGGGGAGGCCAGTCCTCCCCCCTGCCGTGGGGGCCATCAGTGCCCTCCTCCACCACCCTTGCTGGGGATGGCAGGAGTACCAAGGGCAGGATGGAGCAAGACACGTGCAAAGTGCTTGGGTCCCCTGCTCGGCTGCGTCGGTGCTGCCCCTCCATCCCTCCTCGCTTGAGTTGGAGTTTGGTGGTGCCAACCCTTGCTGGCTGCTCTGCTCACAGTTCCCAAATCTTCCTTATCAGCTTGGGCTGGCTTGTCTTCCCTCTTCTTGCTTTCACACCTCTCCCTGGGTGGAGGGACTGGCTTTGAGGAGGAGACCGATGGGCACCTCTCTCTGTCGTGCAAAGTCATGGCTCGATTGCTGCTCGGTGTTTTTGGCTATCTGTAGTTACTTTTTTGTGAGCAGAGGCTTAGCTGAGGGGAAGGTCTCTTGTGTCTGAGTGCAGGGCCCTTTTTTTTTTTTTTTCCCCTCCTGTTCTGTGCTCTTGAGCACTTTCATGTCAGGATTTTTTTTGTGTGTGTCCAGAGCCTTTAATTTGCTCATTGACAGTGTGATTGTGGGGAAAAGCAGAAGCCACTTTAAGACAAAAAAACAAAACAAAACAACCTGTTCCTTTTTTTTTCCCCTTTATAACTGTCACCTTCTTCCCTTTTTTTTTTTTTTTAAAATTTATTTTTTTTTTATATTTACTTTTATTTTCTTTGTCTCACTTTAATTTAGGAAGCAAAGAAGGGACCTAACCCGCTCATGAGACGTAATAGCGTTACCCCTCTAGCAAGCCCAGAGCCCACCAAAAAACCTCGCATCAACAGCTTTGAGGAGCATGTGGCTGTTTCTTCTGCCCTGCCAGGCTGTGTTCCTCAGGAAGTGCCCACGCAGATGCCGGGACAAGTTAGTTGAACTCTCTCTTTTTTTCTTTTTTCTTTTTTTTCTTTTTCCTTTTTTTTTTTTTTTTTTGGTTATTGTTCTTGTTGTTTTGTTTGTTTGTCCTCCTGTCACTCCTGAAGCTGAGGAACTGCTTGCACTTGTCGCAACCTGTGCTGCTGTCTCTGAGATGCATCTTCCTCCCACGGCTGCTGTCCCTCCCTGCCTTGGGCTGGTCTCAGGAGTGCCTGGCAAAGGGTCCCTGTCGATCCTGTCTTGGGTTTTGAGAGCGCCATGAACACCCCCCGAAGTTCTGGGCTGTGTTAATTTAGTGCCTTTCGCTGTCCAGCATCGTGGTGTCAACCTCCCAGGGAGCTGCATTTCTAGAGGGAGCAGGACCAAAGGGCTCGTGCCTCCCCTCTGGGTGTGCTCAGCTCCTGTGTAGACCTGGGCACTGCAATAAAGCAAATTGTTCTTGTGCTTCCCTTGAGACGGAGCTGCCAAGACTCGTCTTTGGCTGGAGGGATCTCCCTCCTGGAACAATAGGCAAAGTGGACCCAAATTGAGTAGAAGTTGTCTTGGTGTGGTGAACCTGAGTGAAACCCTGTGGGTGGCTGCTGTGGTGCTCATGTGCCCTCTCCTCTTTCACCCACCCGTGAAGAGACATAGGAAGAGAGACCTTGCTGAATGCACGCTTCTCCAGGAACAAACTCCCTTCCCTGAGCTCATTAAGGAACTGGGATGGTACTGGAGAAGTAGCACGGGAGCTGCTTTGCCCTGCAGCCCTTCCCACCAGCTGCCTGTTGGATCTCACTGTCTTGCCAAACCCCTCTTTCTGTTGTCTGTGTTGTCTGGTATCCTCTTGCCCCTCCTCAGCCGGATCCCCAGGCAGGTTAGGAATGGTTCTGTGCTCCTGAACTGCTCTGCTTGTGGCTGCTTTGCATGAGCCTCCCACCCCAGCAAGCACCAGGTGGGACAGCCCAGTCTGTCTCTCAGCTTTTGGGGTCTCCTTGGGCCGGCTCAGTCTCACACAAACCCTTTGCTGGCTCTGGGTTTGGAAGCTCTGGCTGTTGGGTGCCGTCCGTTGTCCTCTGCCCAGTCTGGCGCGGCGTTACTGACACCTCTCTCCATTCTCTCTGTCTCTCTGCAGCCTTTACTAGGGAAGGCATGCCTGTAAGTACCTTCTTGCGTCTTATTCCCCCCTTCCACCCCTTTTCCATGTCTCTTGCCATCCCACTAGTTGTTTTGTCAGGAAATCTGGCTGGGGCGTGGACTTCTTGGAGTTAACATTTCTGTTTTGGGGGGGGATTTGCCTTAGGAAAGGTAAAGAGGAGACTATGGATGCTGCTTTGTCCAACACCCGAATATCCTAGCTTGATTAAATGTGCCAATTTTGTTGTGACATGAAGCAAGTTATCACTTGCATTTTGTTGATGATGCCTGCGTTTCCTGGACAGTCATGGGATGGGAGATACTGTTGGGTTTTCCCAGAGTTGTCTCGTTTGTGATGGCACATTGTGCTGTAGGTGATAGACCTGGGTGATCTGTCCTTCCCAAGGGCTCAGAGTTGTGTCTATGAGTGGTGGCACCAGAGAGATATCTGAGAAGGTTCTGACCTTCTCAGGAGTGTATTTTCTGAAGCTGGACTGATCCTGGGACCAGGCATCTGCAGTTCTGCAAACCTGGATTTTGGGAACAGTCAGCCCAGATGTCATGGGCAGAGTAGGTGCAAATTGTCACTCTTTATCTCTATTAAGAAAGGTAAAAACCTTGAGCATTTAATGCACCAATTATGAGTAATCAAGACTTTTGACAGTTTGGTTTAGTGCTGTTAGATCCATCCTTGTGTAATAGGGTTGGGGTAGCTTCTGGGTAAATTTGAAGCCTTTGGACTCAATTTGTGCTTCATCATTGACTTCAGAGTGCAGCAGTTGTTGAGCTTTGCTCAAATGTCTTTTCAAAGACCTCGAAGACTTTGGGGCTGAGTTGAGACTGGGGTAGTGCCCAGGGATCTTCTGAAGTTTTTGAGAAAAGGGAAGTTAGGAATTCATTTGGCTTTGCTGGTGGTTGGGTTGGGGAAGATCATTTTGCTCCTAAGGCCAGTGTAGAGGTTGAATTGCTCAGCATGGCTTGCATGCCTGCGCTCCTTTCCTTGCTGCTCATGGGCACAGAAGTCCCTGATGAAATTTCTGGTCTTCTTGGGTTGCTTTGATTGCATTTTTGATATATTTTTTTTTTGTCCATCCCTCCATCCACCCTTTCCCTCATCCGTATTGCAATAAAAAGCACTGCATGCCTCAGTGCTGGCTGGGACATGAAAAACACTCCCTGGTGTTGAGTTTGGGGGATGGCTGTGTCAGATTTAGCTGGAACAAGAGCTCTGCTGGAGCGGGCAGTGATGCTTGCCCATCCCAGCTGTAGGCTGGCAGCAGCAAGTTTAAAATCTCCAGCTGGTGGGAGCTGCTTCCACCTGCTAGTGTGGGACTTAAAGGAAGGGCTGCTTTTGTGAGTCCTGTGAAGACACCTCAAACTAAAGGCTTGGTGACATTCACGCTGCTGTTAAACTCTGAGGCTGTGTGTGTCTTACATTTGGTCACTCACTTTGTCCCATCACCACCTATGGGGTCAGGGGAGGTGAAAGGTACCCCATTCCCAGTTTGCAGGGGACTGGGTTGGCAGTGGGTGTTTTGTTGCATCAACCTTTGCTATTGGGGTCTTGATTCCCATCCAGGAGGATCAGGGGACACCTGGAAAGGCAGTTGATGTGCCTGTGGGATTGAGCTGGTTTGGGGTTGTGGGGCTACCTGCTGTGCTGATTTCTTTTCCTTTTGCTTGGTTTGTGATCCAAAGTGCACTTTTTAACAACCACCTGATCCCCTCCCTTCTTCTCCCCTTCACTTTCCATGCTTAAAGAAGACCCGTTTGTCACTTTCTCAAAGTTTTCTCTTTACTAATATTTCCAAGGTAAATGGCTCTGGTGCATGTGGCTTTTCCTGACCCTCCTTCTGTCTCCTTAGATAACAGAGAGAGCAGCTCTGTCTCGTAGCATGACTGGGATTCCTGGTGCTTGTAAGAGGCAGCTTAGGTAGAAAAAGCAAATCAAATTAAAAAAAAAACTTCTCCAAAAAATTGAAACCTTCCTTGCTGTTTCCTAGTCCTTCTCTCCCCTGCCCTGTTTTGTG
>JAWWES010000041.1:2441420-2515869 GCA_035583135.1 Lophotriccus pileatus
TAAAAAAAAAACTTCTCCAAAAAATTGAAACCTTCCTTGCTGTTTCCTAGTCCTTCTCTCCCCTGCCCTGTTTTGTGAGTTGAGAAGTGTCCTTGTGGTCATCTCCCCTGGGTTTCTCCTTGGGCCTGGTTCTGCTTGTGTTCAGCTGATTGTCTCTGGTTTTGTGGTTCCTACCACACACTGGTGGGTACCTGTTGTCACCCTGTATCAGGGCTGTGTCTGGAGCATCTCTAGAGCCCATGAAACCTCATGGGGTTGTCATTGGGGGAGTGGGTGCTCCTGCCATACCACTGGTGGTGGCTGGTCCCCATGCTGGGGACCTCCTTGGCATTGCTGGTGGGAGTTGCCTCTTCTTGTCAGTGCCACAGATGGACAAACAATGACCTTGCCCTTGGCAGGCAGAGGGGACACTGCCCACCCTCAAGGGGAGCAAGAGAAATGTTTAATTGGAGCAAGAGAAATGCTTAATTTGGCTTCTTGACTGAACACTGTGGTCCTCTGTCACCTTGCCTTCCATGGACCACAGAGCAACTTTTGAAGTGTGAACCAGGTGGGGTGGGAGCGTTGCCTTGGGTTTAGCTCAGTTTTTAGGGATATCTCTGTCAAATTTTACCCTGTATTTAGAGCCAGGCAATGCTTGAGGGGGCAGGTGGGGATAGCCAATCAGCATATCCTTCCCCCCACAGAATCCCAGGATATTGTATTGAAAGGGACCCACAAGGATCATAGAGTCCAACTCTTAAACCGGTGCCCCACACAGGGACTGAACTCATGCCCTTGGTGTTTTCAGCACCACGTTCCAACCAACTGAGCTGATCTCAGGGTCACCCCTCCCCCTGGGTGGGCAGTGTCCTCTCCTCTGTGGCAGATGCTTCCATAGTGACCCGTGCGTGGCTTTGTTACCTCCCCCTGTCCCCGTGTTGACGTGTACGTGGAAGACGCTGCGGGTCTGACCCAAGCACAGCCCCCTCAACCCCTTCTCCTTCCCCTCTCGTTTCAGAACATGAACAACTCGCAGAAGCCGTCGTGACTCCGTTGGCACTGTCGCGAGGCCGCCGGCGACGCCAGCTTCCCATCCCACCGCCATTCCCGAAGCTTGCTTATCCACCAGCCTCCTCCGTCTGCGGCGAGGGCGACCCTCGGCCGTCCCTGCTCACGCCCGTTCATCCGCAAACCGCTCTGCTGCCGGGGGGAGGGATGCAGGAGAGCCGAGGAGAGGAGCTGAGCCTCCCCGGGGAGGAGGTCACCACCAGCTCTTCAGGCTGCAGCGTTTGCTCTCCTCTCCAGCGTCCTGTAGGGTCGTAGCGAAGCTGTAAAGTGCTTTCTAGCGCACAGGAGTTTTAATTTTTCCTCTCTAAGCGGTTTTGATCTTCTGTATAGATGATTGGTACCCACCTGTCTGCGGGTGGGATGTGTATATATGTGGATGGTGCAGGGGTTAGTGGAGAAATAGGGGGAAGGGGAGGGTGGGCAAAGGGTTTTTGCATTTCTTTTTTAATTATTATTATTAATAATTCTTGATAAACCTCTCCCAAGCTGTGCTGCAGTCCTTCACCCACGCTACAGCCTGTCGCACACGCCAGCCCAGCTCACCCAGGTCTGCGAGCACCAGGAAGGCAGCTGTGTGAACTCCTTCACTGCTGGGTTTAACTAAACAACCCCATTCTTTCCTTTTTTCTTTTTTTTTTTTTCTTTTTTTTAATCAATAACACCTTAAAGGGGTTTGCAGAAAATGTAGATCTGCTGCCAAAACTGGTTGCAAGCTGCCTGTGGTGTAGGAGGAACCGCACCGCTGATGGCTCGGGTGATGCTTTCATCTCGGGGAGCACCCAGGGATGGTCTGTGAGTTCAGGCGTGGGTTGATATTTAGGGGGAGACTGAGCACTGTTTTGAGGTGCTGTGCTGGTACTTCATCTCCCCTCTCCTCTTTTTTTGGAGGAAAGTGGAGGTATTGGGAGGGGTTTGAATCCCTAGGCTGAGCTTAGATGCATTTTGTAGACACACAGGTCTCATGGAGGTGGCCAGAGGTCTGGCCGGGTTGCAGGAGTCCCTGTCTGGCTGCAAAAAGCCACAAGAAGGGACGGTTTAGTCTGTATTCTCTTTTTTAATTTTATATATACATGCACATATGTGTGTGTGTGTATACATAGAAACCGCTTGGTTTTTGCACTTTATTTGTGGCAGGAGCATAACTATTGTATTTTTTTTTCTGAGTCGTGCCCCTTGACAGGGGAAGTCTGAATACAGGCAACTATTTGTTTGTTTGTTTTTAATTGTATTTTGCATGCTGGAAAGCTGGGACTACAAAATAATAGTAGTTACAGTGTTCAAGGTGTGTGTGTGGTGGTGGGGGAACGGGGTGAGGTCCTGACTTTGACTCCCTCAGCCAAACTCCCAGTGGTTTGACACGTGAGATTCCTTGTTGGCAGCCTGCCCTAGGCTGGGAGACAGCAGTTAAAAATGGCAATTAACCACTATTGCTTTGTGCAAAAGTCTGCAGATTTTGAGATTATCTTTTTTTTTTAGGGTTTTGGGTTGGGCTTTGGTTTGTTCCCCACCTATGCGCAGCCTCTTCTCCATCCCCATCCCGTGGCTTTTTGGCTGGAGGCAGGAGGTGAAGGCAAGCTGCCCCTCCTGCAGCGCTGGGCGGAGAGGTTTGGGGAGAAGTTATGATTTATTTTTGTGTGTGTGTGTATTTTTTTTTTTGGGTTTAGGGGAGTTTGGTCTGTTTTTCCTTTGGGAAAAGGCGAACCACAGTGCCTAACGCTTCAGCCTTGCGCTCGGAGCGGCACCGACGGCGGGAGGGGGCCGGGACCACGCTCAGCCTGTGTCCCACAGTGCCCTGCCTGTGTGAGCTTGTGCATATGTGTATTATATTCCTGTACAGATGAAACCAAGAACACTTCCCCCCCCTACTTCATTCATTTCTTAATAGCCTCATTAAAAAGCAGCCTCTTTCTCCCTGTGTGCACGGGTGGCATCTGCCCTTTCGGTTTCTCTGCCTTTGAGATAAACGAATGTTTTGGGGAGGTGACTCCACTTGGCTTTTCTAACCTCCTTCCTGGGGAGTTTTATCTCCCTCCTCCTGCTGCAAAAAGATAAGCCAGCAAATACAAACATGACGTCTGGCTGCCCTGAGATCAACTCTTACACATGTAATTCTGCGGATGTTTTGGTGTATATTTGTGTGTGTGTGTATATATATATATATAAATATATATATATATATAAACAGAAAAAAATGGCCCTAAACTTTCTTATTTTGGGAATAATAGATGTCTCAGTAGGTTCATGAAATAATGAAATTTGAACATGGCATTTTCTCCAGCAATGGGAAAACTGGTCTCTGAGGTCCTCTCGTGCTGGAGGGGTTGGTGCGATGGTGCCATCACACTGCCCCAAAAACTCACTGCCCGTTGCTTTTGTTAACTGCCAAGGCAGGGTGGGAGAGAGGACATGTCAAACTACACCAGTGATTTCTTCCCCCCTCTTTTCCCCTGGTTTTGTTTTCCTTTGTGATACTTGAATTTATTTTTTTAATTTTTTTTGATAGCAAAGCGCTCTTTATTTATTTAACGTATACTGCGAAGCTTGGACAGAAGGGTGTAGTTACTTGGGATTACTTTTTTTTTGATTTGTGGTATGTTAACTGTTCTGTATATAGGTCTGGAATAATTGCCTGATATAAAGCTGTGCCAGCTTAAAAACAGGGTCTGCCTTTCAGAAATTTGTATATTTTGCAGTTGCTGGACCAATAAAATACCTTGTTGAAATACGAATGTGACCTGGTTCTTCCTTGAGTTAAGAATTGTGCCACAAAGTGCTGCCTCACACATGTCTTCCTGTGCCTTGAGAATAAAAATTCTCAAAAAAGAGAAATAGTGGATACTCCATCTCTGAAGTGTTCAAGGCTGAGTTGGATGGGGCTTGGAGCAACCTGGTCTACTGGAAGGTGTCCTGCCCATGGCTCTACCTGCTACATCACCCTTGAGTATAGAGAAGATATCTTGGAACCTGTCTTGCCTAGATCTTCATCTAGCCTGCCAATTAGGCATGAGAGGCATTTATTCAAACCTAGTCCAGTTCTTGAAATCAAATACCTGCTTAAAGTGGTTGGGTGCCAAATAAAGGGCTAGGCAGGAGCTGGCCTCTGAGGTCACAGCTGTCTTTGCCCTGGAGGCAGGGAAACAGCAAATGCCACCTGCAAGCAAAGTTGTGAAGTTCCCTGCAAAGTTTTGTTTTGGGTTGTTTTTCTTTATTTCTGGTTCCAGAGAAAGAGTGGGAGAAAACAGGGAATGGTGTAATTTGACATGATTTTCCGGAGCACATCTTGAGTGGATGCTTCCCATGGGACTGGAGGCTTGTCCTCCACCAGCAGTTGTAACTCTAAAAGCCTGACAGGAGCAAAAGGGGCAAAAAGGTGGAGATCACTGTGTATCCTAGCTCAGCTCTGGGGTTACCTCCTGCTGGCTCCTGTGCAGTCCCTGCTCTGATCTCCCCTGGGGTGTCAGAGCTTGTCAAGCCTTGCTTTGGGCTGCGGCTTGCTGGGATACACAAAGATCTGTCTTCTCTCTTCTCCTAATTGCTCTGTGCTTCAGGGCCTCTCAGCAGGGAGAAGGTTCTCATTTTAAGCTTGATTGAGGCACCTGCAATAATATTTTCTAGGTGAACATGCAGACATGTGAGACTGGGGTGATGCTCATCCCCGCAACTGTCCTGAGGGCAGGGAGAATCTGTTCTTTCTGGGAAACCCAGAAACCACAAGATTTAAAATTTTTTTAATATTTTTTTTTCCCCCCAATCTCCAGCAGCCCAACCATCTCCTTGACCCAACCAGAGACGAAACACCCGTCTTATTTTATGGCAAAGAGCGTAGCCTTGCACCCAGCTCACAGGGAGCCCTACACGAGCGTGGGGGCCCTGATAAGGCCTCCAGCTGAGGTGAGCCGAGGTTACACATAGCCACAACATCAGTTCAGCTTTCCTGCCTTCCCCAGGGCAGGCAGGGGCTGTTTTGAAGCCATAACAACCTTGTCCTTGTGGGGGGAGCACAGGGGGAAGGTTTTGCCTCCTGGAGTGTGGCAGTGGGCAGCACTTCCAAGGCTGCTTCACAAGAAAATACCACCTCCAAAAGGTCTCTTCTCCTCTTTCCATGTGCATGATGAGGCTTGTATCAAGGCATCCATGAAGGAGAGCCAAGTAAGGAAGGGGAGTCAATGTCAAAGCATCATCCTTTATTTTTCTTCCACATGATGCACTTTGTAGCATCTCAGAGAGGAGAAGTTCCTCGAGGCAGAGCAGCTTTAAAGGTTATACTTGACAGCAGGAACATTTCCCTGCTCCCAGTCAAGCCTCATTTTTATTAAAATTAAAAAAAAAAAAAAAAAAAGAAAGATAATAAACCCCCAGCTCACTGCTGGCAAACAGGGTGAGAGAACTTGTGATTGTTAAAAAAAAAAATAAAAAGAAAGAAAAAGGATAGCCCAGTCACGCTGGCTGACTCAGCTCTGATTGATGGCTCAGGAATGTGTCTGGGATTAAATAAACCACGGGCAAACCTTTACAATGCAACATGTTAGATGAAGCACAGCCAGCACCAGGCTCACCTGCCTCCAGCTGGGGAGTGACAGCCCTCACATCATGGGATTGGAGGGGATTTTCTTCCTTTTTTATCCATCTTTGAGGGGAAAAAAAAATAAAATAAAAAGGAATTTCCAGCAGGAAAGCTGCGTGGATGTGAATGTTTGACCCTTGCATTTCCCTGGCTCATGTGTCTATCCGTCTCCTATCTGGGGCTGAGGGGTGTAATGGGGCAGCACCAGGCTTGTCTCCCTGAGCTGCCCCTTCCCCGGCTGTGTTACAGCCTATTCCCACTCCCTGGGTGTGAAAGAGCCCATTTCCATGCGTGGTCAGGCTCAGTGTGGGTCTGGAGGGTGCAAACATGCCCCAAACAAAACCCTCCTGGTGTGGCTGCCTGAGCCTTTCTTCTCCCACCTCACCCCTGCCCATTGAGGGATCCCCTGGCCCTGGCCTTGCTCATCTCAGCAGCAGCCACCCAGTCTGCAGCTGGACCTGTTCAGATGCTCCTGAGTCCTTTGGGTTGGTCCTGCTGGAGAAATCTCCACCTGCAGCCTTTCTGTGACCCGCCCTGACCCCTGCAGAGCATCCTCTCCTTGGAGCAGCTTCTGGGTTATAGTGGACAGTGACATATCCCATTGTGACAGGCCCTTGCAACCTTCTGGATAAATCCACAGAGGGATTTTCTTTTTCATACAACAGGTCTCAAGAAATCAGATTGTGTCATTTCCCCAGCCTTCTGCTTTTCCTTTCCCATTTCTTCCCTCTTGGGTTATGGCCTATTTACCTTGGATGATCTGGACACTGCTTGCAGAGCTGTTGTTCTCCACAGCCATGGCAGGACTCAGAGGGGACCTTGAAGGTTTGGTCACTTGGCTCTGCTGGGAGTGCTGGTTAGAAAAAGTGAATTGAAACTGAACCTAGTTGTCAGCAATGCTGGAAAATATTACATCATGTGGATGGAGGAAGAGTGGTAAGAGTCAACACCAAAATAGCATAACCCTAAAATACCTGATCTAGTTGAAGATGTTCCTGCTCATTGCAGAGAAGTTGGACTAGATGACCTTTAAAAGTCCCTTCCAACCCAAACTATTCCGTTTTATTATTCAATTCTGTGAAATTAATTTACAGTCCCTGCATTCACAAAATAGGCCTAATGTCTCATGTTCTGCCTGGAAGTACCCTGCTGCCTCCTGCTGATCCCGTGTCCTGCTCCGTGATCCAACCCTAGGACCTGTACCTGGTCTGGGAAGGCCATGGGTGGACCCAGTCCTTGCTGCTGCTGGGCCCAGGCTGGGCTCTGTGCCCTGGGAAACCTTCGTTGTAAGCGTTGCTCTGTGCTTTCCGTGTCATCTGATGCTCCATCCCACATGTGTCGACACGAGGCAGAGCAACAGAATATGAAGAAATCACAGACTCACAGAATGGTTTGGGTTGAAAGGGACTCTAAATATCATCCAGTTCCAATGCCTTGCCATGGGCAGGGACACTTTCCATTAGAAAGACACTTTCATTAGAGCCCCATCCAACCTGATTCTGTACATTTCCAGGGATGGATCAGCACTTTCAGGAATGGTTCTGAGTGTTGCCAGGGCCTCGGTCTCCTGGTAGGCTCTTCCATCATGAGCCACGGCTATCCCTTGAGGATCCAGAAACATAACCCAGCTGATGATGGGCTAAATCCCTCGAGAAGTCTTCTAAAATGTTACCACCCACAATCCTAAGGAAAATATTGTTTACAACCTTATAAGACCATGACAAGGTCACTGAGTTTGCTGAGCTTCCTGACCAGCCAGATAAAGCCCAACTGATGCATCTGTCCACCCAACTTTCTGCACAGTGAGAAGTTCATTTCTTGCTGGTCTGAGACTCAGAGCTACCACAATCTGAAGGGATGGTGATAAGACAATGTTCAGGATCCCACAGGTTTTTTGAATTGCTTTTCCCTCTAGTACAAGGTGCAGACTTTGATACTGCACCCATTCCTAGCCAGACACACAACAAACATTTTGGTCTTCTGTACTGCTACAATAGGTATCTGAGCACTTTTTGTGCTGAAATCAATGTTGGTGGCTTGGTGCAGAAGTTAGAAAAGTGGGTGGCAACAGAGATTGTGACCAAAAACACCACTGAATTAGAGCTACAAAGAGAAACAATAATTAAGACCCAACAAATAATTACCATGGTGGAGGGCAGCTCAAGAATGAGCACAGCCCCAAATCCAGATATTTCTAGCTGCAACTCAAACCCCACAATTAAGCTGTGATTTTGGTCATCATGAGGAGGTATTTCAAGAGCTGGGTCTTGCTGTTCGCTGCCTTTATCCACCAAAATGACTGGCTGAGCATCAGCAGAAAGAAAACCCAGCATTTTGATAAATGTCATCCAAACCAGACTGGAGAGCCTGTGTTAAATGCCTCCACCAAAGCTGGATGCCAACCTGTGGGCTGAGCTGGAGCTGAAGAGAGAAGGCTTTCTGGCTAGGAGGGGATGTGTTGTTTTAGAGGTTGGTGGTGCCTAAAAATACTGGTATCCTCCCTTGGGAGTTCCACCATATGACAGCACGGAGAAGTAAATGTCACCATGCATTTCTCTGGTTCTTGGTCTGTCTCTACCCACTCATTACTCCAGGGCACTGATCCATCAGTAAAAATGGGGGTAGTTCTCACACAGGTACCTGGTCACCTTGTCCAATCCTTGTTTCAAGCACAGTGTCCCCAGGAGTGTCTCTACAGGCAAGTCACACCACTGACCCAGATTTCAGGGTGATGGCACAAGTGTTAATGGCTGATTGCCTTCCTGACTGTCCCACTGGTGGTGCTGCAAGTACTGTGACTTACCCTGGCTGTTCCAGAGCTGCTCTTTTACCTTCCAGACAGCATTAATGTCACCCACTACCAACCAGGTGCCCCGACTCACTCACTCTTCCTTCTGCTAGCCTTGATTCACCTGTGACAAGTGGCAGACGTGCTCTCCTTCCACACTTCCACCTTACTCCTTCTGACTGCTCCATCCTTCATTATTCACTTGGCACTTAAAGTGTTGACACATTTGCTTCTTGCTCTGTGTTTTCCATGCAATGTGGAGGCATCTCCCAAATTTGTCCTTCCTGAGCAGCACCCCAGGGCCACTTTTTCTCCTTTGACAGCCTACAGACATCCTGCTCATTCTCCTCTCTGCAATTGCTCAACCTCCTCTGGCAGCTCCCCGTGCACAGTTGCTGCTGTACGTGTAGAATCAAAGAATCGCAGAATTGTTTGGGTTGGAAGGGACCTTAAAGATCATCTCATTCCACCCCTTGCCATGGAAAGGGACACCTCCCACTAGCCTGGGTTGCTTGATACCTCTTTCAACCAGGCCTTGAACACTTCCAGGGATGGGGCAGCCACAGCTTCTCTGGGAAACCTGTATGGGCACAAGAGTGAGAAGGCACGGTTTTTTGCTTCTGCTCTGATGAGAAAGATGACAGAAAAGACCTGGAAGTCATACCCAGGGCACATTCTTGGAGGAGGAGTTTGTCCTTGTTACCTGAGATGGACCCATCTACAGTGTCAGAGCCATTGCCACGAGACCCCAATGCCTTTCCAACCACCACATTGATTTATCTTGTTAATATTTTCTCACAGTTTTTCCTATCATCCATTTGGGCACATTCTCAGTAATGTTTTAAAATCCTCCCAGGTCCCACTGGTGTGGATGACCTCACCTTTTTGAAGCTACTTGGGGCAGGAAAGTTATTACCTGGCTATAAATTACCTAGCAAGGACTGGCCGCTGTATAAGCAAGGCACAATAAAATAATAAAGCACTTGTATTCTCCATAATTAATTTGTAAGGAAGACTGGGATGACTTTCCAGACTTGCTAAACCCGTGTGCAGGTTTATAGTGAATATTTCTGAGCATGGCCATTGCACAGTGATTAATTTAAACCTCTCATTTTTGGCACAATTTTACCTGCAATGGGGTCTGTTGCAGAGGTGAGAGAGGTCCATCTGCATTCCTTGCATAAAATCAGTGGTAGTAGTCAGCAGACCCTGGAGAGAGATGGGACTGGGAAGAAAATGAAGAAGAGTTGTAATAAGGGGTTTTCAAGACTCATGGTTACAGCTGACTGAAAACCAGGGATCTTGGTTCACCAGAGATCTTCTTTTTTAAACATAAATAAAAATAAAAATATCTTCCTGTCCAAATGGGATGGAAATTGATATTTTCCAAAATTTCCAAAGCTCCTTTTGACCTCATGAACTGACATATCATTTTCCCTTTTTTTTTTGGCAAAGATGCTTCAAAAAAAGTGTTGGCCTTTTCCGACAAAATCTTCCTCTCATGGAAAACACCACTCTGGACTAACTTGCGCTAATGCTGGGGGAAGAAGCACCACTGATGAACAAAAAAATGGAGCATCACTCATGAAAGAAGAAATGGGGTTTTCATTGCCCTTATCTTGCACAGGGTTAGATACCCACCTTGTCGACACAGCAGGTCACCTCCAGGCTGGGAGACCCAGCAGGGAGGAGCTCCCTCAGGAATGCAGATGTGACTCAGCTGTGGTGCTTCTCACCATCTTCCTTTGAAATGTTTTTGGTCAGCGATGCCCCAGATAGGGGGAAAGATTGGGAGGGGTGGGCTCAAGCAAAAAGCCCACCTGTCTGCCCTTGGTGGTTTTAAACCAGGTATTAATTACCTTCCTATCTGCTAAGCTGATCTGACCCTGTCTGCATCTCCCTCCTGAAGCTGCTCCTAACAGAGCTCTGTTGTCCCTGTGTTCTGAGGGCCGGGAAGGACGAGATGGGGGCTGATTAGGGGCTGTGAGGATGTCAGCCAGCCCAGGATGGCTTTTAGCCTGGGCTGTGAAGCCGATTTGCCTGCAGAAAGGCTGTCTCAGCAGAGCTGGGAGGGTTAAGCTAAGCCAGGCAATCACAGGGCTGCCACGGGATGAGCCCGTGCACGTGTTGGGCAGACGGGCTTTGGCTGAAGGGCTGCCATTGCCATGGCTTGGTTGTGTGTCTGAGGACTAATTTGAGTTTTGCAGCTTCTTTGTGAGCCATTTTCATTTTTTTTCTCCACAAATCCAAGCTGGGAATCTGGCCCCTCTGGTATTTCCTGATGCCAATGCAATGCTTTGCACAGTATTTCCCTTTCTGGTTGAGCTGATGAGTTTTTGGGTTTGTCTGGGGGAGAGGATTTGGCTTCGTGGCTTTTCTTTGGAACAGCCAGGATTTTTCCCAAAGTGTGATGTTTGCCAAGAGCATGCAGGACCCCACACAGTCACAGTCTCCACCCCATCCACTGGCTGTGAATGGAGTTCTCATGTCCGTGGATCTCTTGCAGGTTATGGATCGAAGTTGTAGAATTATAGAATACCTCAGGTTGGAAGGGACCCATATAGATCATGGTGTCCAACTCCCTGCTCCTCACAGAAATACCTAAAACTAAACCATCAGTGCAGAAGAAAACATGAGCGACAGCTAATAAACACATACTGACCAGAAAATCAGTGTTTGAATGCTAATGAGCACAAGCAAACTGCCATCTGCTCCAAAAGGGGCTGTGTTTGCCCCTGTGCAAAGGTCAGGTGAAATATTAAGCAGCTGCTGCTTCCCTCTATTGTTTTACAGAACTGATTTAAGATAAACAGCTGTGGGACCCACTGCTGGAAGTGGTCTGTTCCTGTTTCATAGGATGAAGTCCATGTCCAGGCTGTGTGGGCGATCCACACTAACTCACCATCACATCTCGTGCTTCAGTACACAAATGCCAGAGGTTAAGATACCTCTGGATGAGCCAGGGCTTAGGAATAAATCCACAGAAGGAAATGGACCTAATAGGTCTATCAGAATCAGGTCTTGTGTCCTCTGCTGACCCGGCTGTATTTTAGGTAGATCCCATTAGCCGCAACCAGGTCGCTCCGGGTTATCACCTCGGCTGAGACACAGCGCAGCACTGGAGCAATCAGCTACAAAACTGATATATTTCAGGGTGGAAATGCAGTAGCATCCTCTTCTAGGTAATTAACCAAGGCACCAAAGCAACTATGTGCAAAGAACAGATTAAATCACTGTGGATTGGTCACACCTACAGCAAATAAAACTGTCGCTGAGGTTGTTTCTGGTGCTGGCTGGGATTATTTATAGCCACTGTCTGTAGGAGCTAATCTGAGTAGGCAGAGAGCATATCAGGGGCTGTGGCTGCTTGGGGAAATCACCTGTGTTTAAGTAAGGCTGGGAATGCAGGATTCTTCTGGGTGAGCTTTTCTCCTGGTTGAAAATATCCGTTTGTCAAATGTTGAAGCTTTCTGCATCAGTGTGCCAGGCTATGTTTATGTGGGCAAACCAACAGGGTCAGGGCAAGGGCTGTGATCATCAGTGGTGTTTTGGTGTATCCCTGGTGCATGGTCTGGACTAATCAGGACCAGTGATTGATGGGGGCAGGGGATGCCATGGCTCAGGGATGGCTTCTGGATGCAGCCACACTATACCCACCACCCAGTCTGGGTATGTGCATCACTTGGGGAGGTCTCCTGTCTGGAGGGACTCTCCCAAAATAAATCAGAGTGCTCAAATTAGCTCCTTATCTGAAGCACATGGAGAAAGATCTTGACTAAAGATGCAGTCTGTGGACCACAGAATTATGTGGGTTATACCTACAGGGTCTGTGAACACAGCTGAGGGCAGTATCCTGCTGTCAGGAGGACAATGAATATGATGGATGAACTGGATAAGAATGAGAGCAGCTGGGTGAGGAGCAGAGCAGGTGCCACATGAGCATGAGGCACATCGTGGCCATGCCACGCGTTGCCCCAGGAAAATCCCAACATTCAGAGGGAAACTCCATCCCAACAGCTGTGTCCCCATTGCTTGCATGTGGAGGGGGGTGGTTGTAGGAAACCACCTGCTTCACAGGGTTTGGGGGAAGAGGCAGAACACGTTTTCCCCCTCAGCTGCCTGCCAGCTCTGGTTGTTGAACCACTAGAAGTTGCCTGTTGTGCTGGTCTCTGAGCCTGTTATATGGGTAAATCACCCGAAGGCAGGTCTGCCCTTGATGGTCATATTTTTATTATTACTATTATCATTGCTGTCTTTGTTACTATCACTGTTATTATGTCTGGGAGTGGCATGAGCTCGTCTGTGCATTTTGGGAGCCAGGAGGTCATAGAGGGATCCAGAGAGTGGATTCCACATAGCTGTGTTGGAGCCCAAAGCCTGTGTTTGGTTTCTTTGTCCAGGAAGAGTCTGGGAACAGAAGTGGTAAATTTTCTCATTTCTCATCCTCTGTGATCCCCAGGATTATTTCACTGACTTCTGGAGGGATAGATTTCTGTTAAAGCCTCTAGAAAGAGTCACCTACCTGCCTGCACCTCCAGCAGTTTGAGTGACCAATGAATGTTTATGGGGAAGATGACAAAACCAAGGTTCAGATGTGAATCCAATTTTGTTTTCAAACATAGCCAGGGCATCTCTCAAAAGAAAGCCAAGGTGGAAACATATCCTTCCTGCCTTCCAAAGCCAGCATCCTCCTTTCCCCCTGCCCATGGCCCCAGTTATTCTGCAATCCTGAGACCTGCCGTTAAGCAATCCCAATCAAACAGAATTCCCACAGGGCACATAAGCCTTGTTCTCTCACCTCACTTTGGTCACTGCCTTCTAGTTTAGGATCTGCTGGGGTTGGAGGATTGCAGCAGAAGTGATGTTGTCTAATGGGGCAAACGATCATAGAATCACAGAGTTGTTGGGATTGGAAGGGACCTTAAAGGTCATGCAGTTCCAACCCTCTTCCATGGGCAGGGACACTTTCCACTGGACCAGGTTGCTCTAAGCCCCATCAAACCTGGCCTGGAACACTTCCAGCTGTGGGACAGCCACAGATTCTCTGGGCAACCTGTGCCAGTGTCCCACTACCCTTTGAGTAAAGAATTTCTTCATAATATCTAATCCAAATATCTCCTCTTTTCATCTAAAACCATTCCCCCTTATCCTATCTTTATCTGCCGATGGACCAGTGGAGTCATAAAACACAGAAGAACCTGTAACTAATGTCCAGACTGGATATTTACCCTCTCTTTAGCTTCTTGATATTGCATTTATTAGTGCTGATGTTCTGATTTACAACCTATGCCTTGCCTGGCAGGTGCTACCACTAGCAAAAAGTTTCAGCTTCTTTAGCAGTCAACAAACGGGCTTTAATTGTCGTATTTGTAACTCTCCAGTGAGTTGGGAAAAGTTATCAGCAGCCAGCCTAAGACATAAAACTCTTGGACTTCAGGTGAATTTTGTCCCTCTGTTTCTATAAAGCCTACAGAAGGCAGGCAGGTTTGGCTCCTCCGTTGAAGGAGGAGCTCTGGAGGCAGACAGGGGCTGTGAGTGCAGCAGTATTTCAAGCTGTGGGTATTGAATTTCTGCCAGTAAATGCAGCCCTCTCACATGTGGTGAGTGGAAGAAGTGACTGAGATTTGCATCTTTGCCTGGCACTGGCTTGGAGGCGAGAAGCAGCTCAGCTGCTCAAAACCAGAGTCACGGCTGCGATCACACGGGGAGGGGAAGAGGAGAAGCGAGGGGGAGGATGTCACCACATGTCACAGACAGCCACTTCCAGTAATTGGTGTGTGCTTAGGCAAAGCTCATGTTTAATTTACCACCAGGCAGATGTTGGAAAGCTCTCCCACTGCTTGGTCACAGGGCTTGAAGTCTCCTTTTTCTTCTCTGCTGTTGCTGCAACAGAGACAATCAGTAACACTGGTCTTATGATCTGTCCCTACATGTGGCCTCTTGGTGAGAAGGTTTCTTTTAGCTAATTCACTTTTGTTGGGATTGAAATGCATCCTGAGCTGCATCATAACAAGTGCAGGCAGCAGGTCAGGGGAGAGGATTCTGCCCCTCTACTCCACTCTTGTGAGACCCCAACTTCAGAGCTGCCTCCAGCTCTGGGGTCCAACAGCAGAAGAGTTTGGAGCTGCTGGAGAGAGCCCAGAGGAGGCCACAGAGGTGCTCAGAGGGCTGGAGCACCTGTACCATTGAGACAGGCTGGGAGAGATGAAGTTGTTCAGCCTGGAGAAGGGAAGGTTCTAAGCTCCTTCTGGCTTTGCTCAGGAGAAGGGTGTCAGAGGTGCCAAACTCCCTGATTTTGCCTTTGGAAACTCAAGTCCTCAAGTCAGGAAATGACAGGATAATTAGGTCATGAGGGCAGTACCTAGAGGCTGACCAAGATGCCACCATTATTGCACCAGGACTTCCTTGGATGTGGAGCTGTGGATAGGCCTTTGCCATGCTGAATTGACAACCCAGATGGTTTTATGCAGAGCCCAGAGGCTGTGCACTGGGAAGGCAGTGTGGGTGGGTGGGAGGGGAGGAGATGAGAATCCAAACCATGCCAGTTGTTTAGGTGCATACATCTAATAAATCCCTTGCCAGCTACTGCTTGCTTTACAGAACATGCTGGGAACAGGATTCATTAGTTATGCAAAGCTGCTTGATTATGAAAATAAAGTCTCAGATAAGCCAAACTACCCAGTCATGAAGTCCACAACATCAACAATGACAACAGATAAATAGCTTTTAGAGAGATGCAAAAATTGTGCATCAAGTCCTATCTCATCCTCTAGACAATGCACTGGCTCCTTGTCTCCTCCTTTTGCCCACGGGATGTTTTAGCTCCAGCACTGAGCAAAGAGAAAGGCATATGTGACCTAAATCAGGTTTTACTTCTGCTCACATCCCTACAGCCTGAGTAAGCAGCAGAGGATGTGACTGAGAGCACACACGGTGCCTGGTAACGCCTCCTCTGCTTCAGGTCTTCTTCTCCCTTCTCCAGAGGTGACTTTGACTCACTCTGTGTTTAGAGAGATGCTTCTTCGTTCCCCACACCTCTCATTAAACCTCCCTGATCAGCCGGTCCCCAGCCCACCTCTACAGCTTTTCTTGTTACGCCGAGCAGCGCTGTCCGACAGGACCTACCTCCCAAACCCCACTGGAGGGCTGGGAAAGGACGGGAGAAACCCCGGAGACGGACAAAACAAACACAAAAAGGGCTCACTTGATCAGCCTAAGTGCCAGCCCCACCCTGGGGTGTGGAATAAACACTGGCAGGTGTTTATTCATCGCCACTCAGCATCCAAATATTTGTTTCTGTGTGTCACGGGGGCACACACATCCATGGGGATGGATGCCTTCATTCCCAGCAACACCCGGGCACACTTCTGATTGCTAAGGCAGGGGAGGAAAAAAGCCTGCAAGATTTGTTATAAATAAGCTGTGATTTCTAGCAATTTGACATCTAGGTGCACAAGGGTATTTCTCAGGGACTACCTGAACTTCCGCACCACGGATTTGTCTGTCCATTTATAATCTTGCATTCACAAATGTTTGCATACATGTGTATACATGCATATGTGTTTAGCATACATGTATATATATCCACCCACATTCACCTACGTGTGAAGACACAGTGCTGGAAATGATAATCTGGATGCCTTGGCGTTAATGATGCATAAATCTGATGTTTGCAGAAGTGAATATGTAGCACATGATGCCATTTCAGTCTTGGCATACCCACGTATACATCTTTTCTCCATCTGTCTAGTTATGAACATATAGGTGTGCTCAACACCAGTATGCACTTCAATGGGAATGTTTATGGGAAGAATTAATTTAGCACACAGCACTGATTATCCATGCCAGGGTAAACCTCAGCAGAAACAACAATTAAAAATCACAGAATGGTTTAAAAGACCATCTCGTTTCACCCCCCTGCCACGGGCAGGGTCACCTTCCAGTAGACCAGGTTGCTCCAAGCCCCATCCAGTTTGGCCTTGAATGCTTCCAGGGATGAGGCAGCCACAGCTTCTCTGAGCAACCTGTTCCAGTGCCTCACCATCCCCACGGGGAAGAATTTCATTCTGCTATCTAATCTAAAACTACTCTCTGTCACTTGGAAGCCACTCCCCCTTGTCCTATCACTACACTACATGCCCTTGCAAACTGTTTCTTTTCATCTAAAAAAATAAAAATCATAGGCCTGCTGTATTTGGTAGAATCAATATGAACCCGAGGCAGACATCAATGTCCTGATCATCTGGATGTAAGTGCCGAGAGGAGAATGTATTGTCCTTGTGTGACTAAAGAGGATAAGTTCCTGGTTGACCCCACGACCACTAAAGCACTTCATCCACAGACTGACTTAATGAGGCTTCAGGTAAAACCCGGAGGTGTGGCACCTGCGAGAAAAGCTTTAACTGCGAGCACACACAGCCAGTGATAACAACCCTTTGATCTGTCCCAGCTTTATGGATGTTAGGGGAAATGTCTTTAGGGCAGGCAAGGGGGAAATGTTGACCACGGTGATTAGATAAGGGTGTTCAGTGAGAAGCTTAATTTCCTGCCTAAAATGGTCATGATGACCTGCGATGTGATGAGTAAGGATGGGCTGCTGGAGGTCAGGGAACTGGCCCCAGGGGAAGGTTTTCTCCAGTGTCTTCAAGGAAGTGAAAGGGAGGGGATTTCTCAGCTGCTCTGAGTAGTTTATGGAGCTGGGACTGGATTCAGATGTGATCCTTAGGGCATTTCTCCATTGCCCTGGTGAGACTCTTGAATCTGAACTGATAACTCCAAAAAGGATTGAGAGCAACATGGAGATTCTTGTTCTGGCCCAAGTCTGGCTGCCCCTATACTCGCAGGTAATTTAGGCCATGTCTTACCCTTAGCAGTGACAATTTGCTTTTATAGTCTTTATGACACCAATTAGTTAGGAAGACACAAGACTTTACTGAGATGTCCCAGCACCTGCAGTGCCCACATTGCAGTTTAACTTCAAGAGAAAGGGAAGTGATGCCCAGCCCCCAGTGAAAGTAGGAGGTGTGATGCCCAGTTCAGACTTAGGTGACAAAATGTCTGTGTGCCACTGACTCAATTGATTTCACAGGGAGCCAGGCAGCTGTTTTAAAGAGGGATAGGAGGCACAACTCGTCTTAGTCACACCAGGAAGTGGTTCCATATGACACAGGCTGCACCTGAAGTCATCCTTCCACTGCTCGTTGCTGTGAGTGCCTGTAAAAGTGCATTTCTTCCACAGATAGGTATCCACCCAAATACAGAATAGACACAAATTTGCATTTTTCAGCTAAGAAACCTTTGTGGTCCCAGATCCAAGCCACCACAGATATGGCCTTCTCCAGTCATACCACCACATGTACATCACCTACATTTCTGACCAAACAAGCACCTTCCTCTAAGTTTTTTTGTTGTTGATGTTGTTGCTTTTCATGAAACAATCAGAAGAATAGGCCAGGGAAGACTGGGAGGTCAAAGTACTCTTTTTCAATCGGATGTGTCAAGTTCCATTTAAGATACAGCATGTTCTATCAGATAAGAGGAACTATGTTGGCCCCTGACCTGAAATCCCACAGCACCGGCTATCACAAGTTCTCAGCGGTCTCATGGTAACAGTGGCAGACAGTGGCTTAGGGCTGACTTGCAGCACTTCTGTAATTGGAGACACACTTCTGAGGCTATAAATGTAAATTGCATCTCCAGAGATTACTGAGATCAGAGAAAGAAGGCCATCAGCTGCTTTGTGGCCATGTGGAACCCTCCAAATAGACTGGGAGTGCGGAAGGCATTATACAGGGCTGCTGTCCAGGAACAGGGATCTTCTGTGGTCCATGGCCTGTTGCCATTTTCATACTCCCAGTAAGACCCTGTAACCATAAATTAGACCCTCTAACCATCATCCACAGCATGTGGTCCCACTTCTCAGAACTTTCAAATCCTGCTCTGCACTGAACCCGAAGTGTATCAGGTTTAAGTGACAAAGTCACCCTGTGTTCTGTTGTAAGAAGGTAACAGAGTGGGAGAAGGATTTTTGGGAAGGTGGGAGTGGGTTGACCGGGGCTCCCTGATGGGCTCCAAGGTCTTCAGCGCCATCTACTGCCATTCTAAATCTTGGCTTCCCTGTATTCCCTCCGGAAATGGGTTTAGAGGACAATTTTGGGATCATATGATGTGAATAATTGGTAGCTACCTTGAGTTTCTGTAGGATGAATGCAAATTAAAAAAAAACATGCCAGTGTCTGGAGACAAAAACCTGGTGCTACTTCCCTTAAAAATGCATAGAAAGGGAAAGACAAAGCAAACACTTGGGGATTGGTAACTGGCAGTGATAAAAGCCAGGCAAATGGTAACAACTGGGAGCTACACTGCTGGTTTTTTTCTGATCTGTGGCTGCCTACAGAATCTTCACCACTGTCAGCATAAAGTTATGAAGTGAAGACTGAATAGATCATTCAGTGCAGGTCAGAGGGAAACAGAGATATGTTGCCCAGAGAAGCTGTGGCTGGCACATCTCTGGAAGCGTCCAAGGCCAGGTTGGATGGGGCTTGGAGCAACTTGGGGTAGTGGAAGGTGTCCCTGCCCATGGCAGGGGGTTGGAACGAGGTGATCTTTCAGGTCCCTTCAAACCCAAACCTGTGATTCTGTAACAGAGAGGTTTTTGCTCTGGGTTCACTGGCTCACCTGTGGTCAGATACAAAACATCTCTCACATTAAGCAGCAATGAAATCTTAGAGGTACACATGGTAAGATAGGTGTGGCTGAAGGAATGGATCTGTCTCTGTGTCATGTTCCAGTTTCAACCAACTTGAAGCAAATCAGCTGAAATCAGTGAAGACACACTGAATTTTCCAGCCCCTGTATTAAGCATAGAACCTGGTTCTCTGTGCTATTCCCAGGAGAAAAAACCCTAAAGTTTCAACAGCTCTGCCAGGCCTAGGAAAGATCTATTTTATGGAACAGGGCAGCAAGTCACCTCTGACATGTATTAGGATTTCAACCATGTGAGGAAAGCCTTGACAACCAACCACAAAACCCGTCTCTTCAGCCATTTAGGAGCTGGTGTCTTTCTAAGGCATTTTGTGGGTATGTTTCTCCCCTGCACTCTCAGATGGTACAAGTGGTTCAAAATACAGATATTCCTCTCTAGCTGCCCAAGAACCTGGTTACTGATTTTATGAAATGAAGACCCAAAACTGAGTCTGCTTCTTCTGTAGGTAAAGCCAAAGGCCATGCAGAAGCTTCAGCATCTCCCAGTTCTCAGCACTGCACACTCAAGGCAAGGGGGAAGGTGAACCATAAAGTTTAAGTGTTTCATGTAATTTGTAAGGCCATCAGAGAGAATTAAAAGGGTTTCAGCAAAATGGAAATGAGCAGCACTTGGATATCTTCTGGTGTGAGCAAAGGTCTGGTCTGGGGCTCCAGAAAAAAAAGGCCAATCATTTTTAGTGGAACTTGCCCTTATTTAGGGGGCACAAAGTCTTCCAGACCCATAAACTGCTGATCCCAGCTCAGCAAAATTTTTTGCTCCCGTGTTTGCCAGTAGCCAAGATCATAGAATCAAAGAATGATTTGGGTTGGAAGGGACCTTTAAATATCATATAATTCCAACCTCTGCCATGGGTAGGGACACCTTCCACTAGACCAAGTTACTCAAAGTCCTGTACATTTGTTTGCATTTAATTCTTAGGGTTAGTGAAACTGTTATTAGGAACTGGAATCAGTTTAAGCTAATGAGAGGGTCTGTGGGATGGTTCCAAGTCACAATTTTGACAAAATGTGCACATTCAACTTTAAATACCTCTCCTGTGATCGATGAACAGGGCAGGGAATCCTACAAGTGGCCTGGACTTCATGTGATGTCTTGGTTGAGAGATTTGGGAACCGATCTCAAGCATGCTCTCACACCAAACACTTTGCTTTCCCCAGGATCTGATACCATGTTAGATTCTCTGGGTCCTGGAAAATAGAAGGAAACTACTTTTGAGGAACTTGTAGCCCAAAAGGGGCATAGATTTTGGAGGAGAAACTGAAAATTGGAGATTGATCTTGTTAAAAACAGTTTGCTTGGTGACACCAAGAATCATCTAGGAGTGCTTATGGACTGGGAGTTAAATACAGTGTCAGGACCACTTGCATATCCTTCTGGTGAGGATTTGATCAACCTGAACCTGATTCATCAGGATAGCAGCAGATATTAGAAACAACTGGGAGGTTTCCATTAATGGAGGTTCAGAACATAGCCCAGCATAATTGCAACCTAAATGCTTCTGCTGAGCTCCAGCTGGTGTTGATTCATCACCAGCCTTCTGCTGCAGATGGCTGGGTAAATTAGGAGTGCTGTGTATAGCAACCTGTAGGCTTTTTCCAAGGAAAACAAACAAAAAACCTCAGTGTGGTTTCTGCAGGAATGAAACTCCAGCTGAAACACTGGCTTTGTCCCTCTTCTGAAATGCAGTCCTGTTGACCACGTCTGAAAGGGCAGACGAGTAGTGTAGCCTCCTCTAGACCACAGAAAACCTCCTGGAAAACTGGTCTTCACCAAATTCTAGCAGCACCTCTTCTGACACACTTGTGCTGCTGCTCCTCCTGTGCTGAATGTCTGGATGAAGGTACCTTTGTGCAAACACGCCCAAATTCCTCATGGGCATCGCCCAGGTCTCCAGCTGGGAACTCTGGCATGCAAAAATGTGACCCTGATCACATTGCTAAATGCCCCAGGGATGAGGTGGTGTAATCAGCCTTTCTGGGACTGCTTGCAGGCATGTGATAAGATTAACATGTGTTCTCACCCACCTTTGGTGTCCCAATGTACATCCCTCTTTGGCAGTCCAGCACCTTGATATGAGGTGAGCTGGGTTTCAGGAGTTCACAGCGACCTCTCTGATTCCAGACATCCCTGTGACTGAAAAGGACAGGCCTGGGATTGAATTATTTGACTTTCCAGTGCTTCAATTTATGTTGATGCATATTACTGATAAGAGATTCTTGGAGATCTCTGCAAACTGCATCATGTCTTGCTTCTGTAGGAGTTAATTATTCTAATTATTAAATCCTTTTTACTAGCAGTGATTCAGCACAAAGGAATCTATCTGAGGTGATGGGACAAGAAGATTTTTGCACTGCTCAATCAGCAGGATTTGGAAAGAGACATCTGAGCTCTGTTTCTGAATCTGTGACTGAGACTCCTCTAAGACCTTGTCCAGGACATCCAAACATCTCTGTGGGTCACATTACCCCTATGTAAAACAGAGGGGACACTGAGCACTCTGCAGGAGAGGAGAATTCCTCACTGTCTGCAAGGTGAGTAGAGAGGCCTTGAGTGCCAGGGAATGTGAAGATCCTTATCACTTTCCAACTTGTGCCTTCAACTTGTGACCTCAATCCATGCTGTGCTTTGGAGGGGCCTGGGATAGCAAGTTTGGTTCTGGCTTATGACCAACAGGAACAAAAGGATCCACACTGCTGGTACAAGATGTTCCAAAATCAGGATTAAAAAGAAAAAGCTTAGACTACTCTGCCCTATTCAGGGCCAGGCTGGATAGGGCTTGGAGCAGCTTGATCTAGTGGAACATGTGCAGCTAGGAGTTGGGCTAGTTGACCTTTCAAAAGGCCCCTTCCAACCCAAACCATCCTGTGATTCTATTCTAAATACAAAATAACAGACTTTCTTAAAGTTCTGTATATTAATAGGCTCTAATCTGCAGGACAAGCAAAGAGTTAAAAACAGATACAATTTCCCCTGTGGAAGCAAAGGGACCTCTTCCATCTGTTCTTATCCACCACAGGGTCATCTCTTACACCTGCCCTTCATCTTTGCTGTGAGTTGTGCCTTAGCAATTTTTTTCCTTTATTTCCTTATAATTTTTTTTTCCAAGTTCTTGTGCATTCTGAGTTATCTGTGGAAGATTAACAAATGATCCTGTGAAGGACACAGTTTGCCATGTGTCTTTCACCCACCTTCAGTGATGACTTGAGGCAGAATTGCCTTTTCAGTCTGACTTTATGCATGTATCGTACAAAATTGCGGTCATTTCGCAGCGCTGAGAGGAATCACACCAAAATAATGGGGAATAAAGGTGAGTCACACGCGTGGTACAAAGCCATCCAACATAGAGAGTTTCCATTTTTCTCTCCACTCCCTGATGTTTAGAGCCTGCTAACATGGTGATGCTTGAAACAATAGTGAGCAAAAACAATTCAGGGAGAGGTGTGATGTTGAACTTGGCCAGAGCCTCCCAGACAAGAACATCATTATTAGCAGTTTAAATTCTGCTTTCCAGGTTCCAAGGTCAGGGCAAAAGAGAGCTGCAGGCCTCATGCAGCAGTGGAACTTGATCCTTGCAGCAGGGTGAGCTGCTAATTGCACTTTGTACCGCCTCAGACAACATTTCAAAGTCACAAGTTGCTTGCAAGAGTCTAAAATGGAGTTTTAAAGCAAGTAGATAATTTGTCAGCCTGGGATGAAAAACCTGAGATTTAATTGTGAGAAGGTCTCAAAGACACAAGGCAGAATAACACCGTTCTTAGCAAATTAATCCCTTTGTGTGGGTGCTGACCTGGATTTAGCTCCTGGAATATTGGAGGGTTTTATTCTCACCTTTCAGGCATTAATAGCAAAATAATGTATTGTGTGTGTCGGTTTTTGTTTGTTTGTTGTTGTTGTTGTTGTTTTTACTTTCCTTCCACATCAGAAACTTGAAGAAATAAAACTAGAAGTAAAACTTCATTCGTCAAATGAGGAGCTACATGTAACTCATTCCTGACTTGTGGTCGTGGAGCAAGGAAGGGCTCGGTCTGGGCTGCGTGGAAGTTTATTTCTTGGATTTGAGGAATACTGGAGCACTGATGTAGGGATGCCCTTAGCCGTGAAGTGCTCCAATCCCACACTGCAGTTGCCTCTGGCTGCAAAATTAACTAACAAAGGAGAAAAATCAAAAAGGCCTTATTTTGGCAAAGACCACCACAGGGTCCTTCCCAGCAGGGGCAGAGGTGCTGCAAATGCACCAGTGTGGCACTTCCACACGTTTTCACCTGACAAGGGAGGCCCAGGGCACCCAGGTGCTGGTCACTGCCCCAGACCAGTTCTGCACGCTGAGCACTGTGGAAAGCACTGGGAGGAGTGGTGTGAGTGGTTACCATAAAATGCTGTGTGTTGTGGTAAAATGGTCACTGTGACATCCCTGGGAGAAATAGAAAGGGAAAGGGAAAGGCAGCCCTGGCTTATAGCTGGTCTTTCTTGAACCCTCTATTCCAGGACCCATCAGACTCACTGACCAGAAATGCTTTATCTTCAGTAGGAATGGTGCTGTCAAAACGCTGTTTGCCTCTGGCTCTTCCCCTTGAGCACTGCACAAGAGGTGAAAATCAGGTTTTCTGCTCCCATTCACCTCTGTGGTGCATGCACTTGAACCAAAAAATGATGGGTTGTAAAGTCCAAAGATCTTTTCTCCTCTGTGTTGTCCCCTACTGGATTTCTGGAGTTGGCCCAACTCCCAGTGCTCTGTGAAATCTCCTGGGGCTAAAGTTCAAGACGGCAGGAAGAGTCAGCTCCTCCCCTGGAGATAACCAACACGTGGAAGGGAAGGGTGATACCTCTACCTGGACCTTGTGCACCTCATGCCTGCTACTAGGAATCTTCTGAGAACCCCTGAGGTAAATCCCAGGTCTGACTGTACAGCAAAATGCTCCCTCCCATGGGCCTGCTCTTCCCTTGGACCCAGCAGAGCTCAGGACGGAGGATTTTCCTTCCCAAAAGCTCCCTTCATCTTGTGAGAACAGAGCCTTGGGAACTGGTCCTACCTTGATAAAAACTTTCACCCTCACCTTCCCTGAAACCTCCACAGGAGCCCCACCTGATGGGCACTTGGCTGGATGAAGCCCATGTTCCTCCTTAGGAGGAGCAAACCTGTCCTCCAGAGAAACTCAGTTCCAGTGGGAGACCTCTTCAAGGATCAACCATGCTGGGCCGTTGGGTTATTTTTCATAAGAAAATGAGACAATATAGATGAGAATCAGTCCCCCAGCCTTCCCTCTTGGGTTAGTGTCATCCAAAGAGCAAGGCTGGACTCTTCTTGGCTGACTCTGAAGGCTGGAGAGGGACTTTTTGCAAAGGTGTGCAGCAATAGGGCAAGGAGGAATGGCTTTAAACTGAAAGAAGGTAGATTTAAATTGAATATTAGAGATAAATTCTTTATTGTGAGGGTGGTAAGGCCCTGGCACATTGCCCAGAGAAGCTGGAGTTATTGAAGGCCAGGTTAGAAGGGGGTTGAAGCAACCTGGTCTAGTGGAAGGTGTCCCTGCCCATGTCGGGGGTTGGAATGAGATGGTCTTTAATGTCCCTTCCAATCCCTATGATGACATTCCTGTCACAAAAATTCCTTTGGGACCACGTTGCCACTAAAACAGCTGACAAGGACAACATGGTGCAAGACAAGGGACAAGACTCATTTTCTCATGTAATTGTGTGCTATTTCCATCCAAAAAATAGACACAATAACATTACCTGCCGCAGTTCCTGCCTTTGTGAGGCCTGGGAGGAGGTGTAGATAATTAGGCTCTGATTCATGAGTTGGGTGTGAATTTCAGCTCTAATGCTCTGCTAATTAGCCCACACTTCCTGATCAATAGCGGGGTAATTATGAGATTAGGGTTAATGGGTCAGACTCATTGAAAGCTTCCTATTTATGTCAGATTAGCTGAGTCCTGCTGTCACTAGTTTTACCTTTCCAGGTTGGTGGCTAAAAAGGAACAAGGGGCAGAAATGGGTGGGATTTCCCTCCTTTTTGTACAGGGAGACCCCTACACCGAGGTTTTTAGATGTGAGGTGAGAGTCTAGTTCCCATCAGCAGACAACTAACCACTGGATCCAGTGGTGTCTACAGAGACATTCATCCTGCCCCAAAGGGCACAGCTGGGGTGGGATTCATTTGCCTAAACAAATGCAGTGGTTGCCCTGGACGTCCACACAGGCCTGGTTGATATTGCACAGGGAGAATCATTCCCCCTGAACAGAGGAGAGACAAGACTCCTCGAGACACCTCAGCTATCTATATCAACATGTGGACAACTTAAGCATCTGCTGTGACCAACCAAGTGAGCCATGAGGGTTTCAAACAAGCTTTTAGCTCGAGGCAGAAACACCATCTAATTGTTGATGCTGACCCATGATTCCTTGGAGAGACGAACCAGCAATAAGATGAGGAAAAGCAGATTCATTTTGGTGTTTGTAGGCTCGTTTTGCTGGCTCCAGAGAGAGGGAAGCCCCCCACCGATGAGTCTCCAGGGACCGACTCACTGCCAAGAGAGTTTTGCTCCCATGACTGTGCCTTGGCCCAAACTTTAGACATACTAAGGTCTTCCAAGTGATGCTTTTCTTATTTGCATTGAATCCTTTGCTTCTCTGCCACATGTCAGGCAAAAATGGTTCCTCTGCAGGATTGTCCCAGTGAGGTGGTGCTACAGCAGGCCCTATTCAAGCAGCAAGTTGGCTGAGAGCCCGATATTCATCACTCAGGTTTGCAGTTTTCATATTTCCCTCACAACAGGGTCTGAGCCAAACATTGACTTTGCTTTTCAGGCAATGCCCTGACAGTTTCTGTCATTCTAAGTAAATTTTCCTGTAGTTTTTAAGGTTTAAAGAAGAGTTATTTGATCCTGCCATATTACAGAATCATAGGATCATTGAGGATGGAAAAAACCTCTAAGATGACCAAGTCCAAGCTTTGACTGAATACCACCTTTCCCATTAAACCGTATTGTGAAGTGTTGCGTCTACAAGTTTTATTGAAAACTTACAGGGATGGTGCCTCCACCACTTCCTTGGGGAACCTGTTCCAGTTTTCTTTTCACAATTCCTCTGGATTTTTTTCCACACCATTGGAATTCCAAAATGATTCAGTTGTCTTTAAAGTCTCAGACTCTTGTTTTGTTGTTTTCCAAGAGGCACAGCCACGTTGTAACTTCTCTTCCCGGATATTTGCAGCCAAACACTGGAACAACCAACACACCCAGCAGCAAAATCTAGTTTCTGCCCATGAGGACATACAGCACAGATGTGGATACTTTTGGGGACACAAAGAGTTTCTTATCCAGCACATCAAACAACTGGATTCACTCTTTGCTGCTCACGCAGCAGGACTGTCTTTCACAGAGTTACTCCAGATAGCCCAGCTCAGGCGAAACCCTGCTTATTTAGTAGTAATGGTCCCATTAGTCATTCCCAAATAACCCACACCTGACCACAGAAAAGGGACAGTGTTAACATCCAGGGCTTTCCTGTGCTGTGCTCTGCTGTCCTGTTTCCCCGGGACCTTCACTCCTACCCTGGTGCTCTTTCTGGAGCTGCAGTGCCCCTGCCTTGGTCTTTTTAAAGCACAGGGGATGGAAAGCAAATCCGTGTGTATCCACAGATGTTCTCCATTGCCAGGGACATATTTTCCATCACCAAACATGCCCCGGACAGAATTTTGCTGCTTTCAGGGTTTTGAAAGTTATTTGTACGAATTTACTGGGACAACATTCAGGAAAAATGTGGCTGTGTGTTTATCTTGTCATATTTTCCCTTAGGTCACCGCTGTCTGCTGAAATACTGGGCTAGATGGCCCTAGTGTAGTCATTTTTATGTTGTTTTCTACAAATAAGTACAACACTTGTGTTTGTACTCTCTGGTTCCAGCCTACAGCGCACAGGATGAGCACAAGAGTGGGATGAGAGAGGATCAGTCCAATGTCACCCCTGAAATTAGAGGAAAAAATCATGTAAGAACATGAAGAGCACAAAAGCAATTGTAGAGGATCGGGTTGATGGTCCACATAGACTATTGACAGCAGTGACTGAGCAGAATATGGGAGCCTTCTCCTAGGAAAGCTTTCCAGTGGCCCATGGCTGTGAGTTTGGCAGTCAGGGAAAAGCATTGCCAATGATGAGCAGAGTGAGAGCCCATCCTGGATCCTGGTGTTTGTTAACTCATGCTGAGCTCAGCATCCTTGTTGTACTGTCACCCAAACTGATGTATCCAGACACTCAAACAACTCAGTCCTGCTTTCTCTGCAATGGAGATAGAGTTGGTGAGACCAAGGCATATACAGATATACTCAGGGGAAGGGGTGAGGTTATAGGGAAAGTCTTGTCCTGAGCTGCTTGGAAAGTGAGGTTGATCACCTCTGGACATAGCTGTTGGCTGTTTTGAATCCTGTTTCTTCTACCCTGGGTCACAGCTGTTCAGATTAAAGCACTGAACTTAAATATCAGAGAGGGAATTGTGCAGAAATTCATGGGGATCTGCAGGATGATGATCAATGGGTGTCAAAGTAGTTATATCCACATAAGACTGGAGAGGATAAACTGGGAGAGCTGAGAGGGCTCAGGGAAGAGGTCAGCTTCACCTCTGCAAGCACTGAAGAGTTGTTTTACCACCTTTAATCCCAGGCCCAGAAATGTGGAGGAGAGGTGCTTTAGCCTGCATTCGTGACAGAGGAGAGGTGGTGCTGATCGTTTACCATCCTTGGTTGACAGACCATGGGCCCTGGAGGAAAATCCAGCTCAAAATCCCTGCCTTGAAAGCTTGATATCAGCCAAAATCAAAAGTTTGACATCAGCCAAATCAGACCAGGGCACGTCTTCTCTGATCCCTCAGCACAAAATTTCCCCAAATATTTTTAAACATATTGAAAAAGTGCCCCTTTGCACTTGCTTGGAGTATTATTTCTACCTTTTATGACCAGGGTGCCAGTTTTCACAGAGAAATAATTCCAGACAGAGTTATTAAAAGATTAAAAAACACACCCAAAAGGAAAAAAAAAAAAAAAAAAGCGAGAAGAAGAAATCCAGGCTGAAAAAACAAATATCCCTACCAGAACTCCAGGGCGTTTTTCATAACATCTTGCTTATGTTATGAAGTCTGATTTTTTTTAGTATGCTTTTTCTTTTTTTCTTTTTTTTTTTTTTTTAAGGGATGAGGTAGCCTCAATTATTTTGCTGAAATTCATACAACCTGCTGATAAACCAGATTAAAAGCCTCCTTGTGTAGCGCTGCAAGACTCTCCCCGTCCCTGTAATCTTGTTGGTTCCTGTGCTAACAGGAGATGCCTTGCTTGCATTTCCAACAGGCTCATGCCTGGTTCTCGTGACAGCTCATAATTCACCCTTTGTGTGAGCACGTGTCACCTGGGGCTTGTGACTCCCCGTGGTGCTGAGTCACAGCCCCAGGTAGTGCTTGCGATGGGCAGGTGATCACCTTGTCCTGGAAAGGGAAGGGGATGTGGTTACAGGTGGCTCTATCTGGCCAAAGAATTGAGATTTCAGGGAAGTGAACCTGAAAACCATGGAGAGAATATATATATGTATTTACAGCTACAAAAATAATTAAAAAAAAACACACACAAAAAAGTTGTGGTTTCAAGTAAATTTCAGTGGCAACTGAGAATCTGTAAAATGATGAAGGATTTTAGGTGACTTGTGTTTAGACTGGTGCAAAATTTTCTGTGGTGAAACACACTATAAATAACATCAATTCTGGAGGTATAGGGACTTTCCCAAAAAGTGTTCAAGGCCAGGTTGGATTGTGCCCTGAGCAAGCTGATCTAGTGGGTGGCATCCCTGCCCACGGCAGGGAGTGGGGGTTAGAACCAGATGATCTTTAAGATTCCCTCCAAATCCAAAAAAAAATGACTCTTGGATATTAACACACTGCATCAAATGTTGGCTTCACCTTGCCTTTGTAGGATGGGGTAAATGCTTCTTTGTAAAAGAAACAGTGAATGTACAGCATCAAGCCGGGAAAGCAGATCTGTTTATAGAGTTACTGATGTTTGTTTGAGCCGGCAGATGCTGGGCATGTCTCAAATACCTTTACTGCTTCTTTCTTTTTTTTTTTTTTTTTTTTTTTTTTTTTTTTTTTTCCACAAGTCACAGAGTCTCAGGGAGGTGAAGTCACTCTCAGAGGTGACTTCAGGACATGGAAATCACCTCGAAGCCCCGCTGGACTTTTGCCTTATGTCTATAGCAGGTGTTGTGCAGCACAGTTTGCTTTATACATACTCCTGCCTCTTGAGGCACCAGGAACCAAAGCAAAGCACTGTGATCCACTTTCTCTCATGTGGTCATTAAAATCACGCCGATTCCTTGCATCAGGCATGCTGCAACTCAGGTCCAAATATGGTTTTAGGGGAAACTCAACATCCTCTCTCTAAAAAAAAAGAGAAAATAAAAGTTCCAAACAACTTCCCCCCTGCCTCCCCTATAATTACAGTTTGACATAACAAGTGGTGTTTATTAACTTCATCTCTTGGAGTTGATGTCACGGCCGAGTCGGGGTCCGGGAAATCTCTGAGTCATGTGGGAGATGCAGAGCCAGGAAATGTCAGCAGAAGAAAAAGAAGTAAATACTGAGGTGAAACACATTAGAAGCTGGTGGCAGCTTCCTGTAAGAAGCTGTGGGAAGTTTGTCAGCGCTCGGAGCAATGGATTAAATGTCAATATTTGGCTTAGTTGACAAATTAAGGCAGAATGTCTCCCTGTCGTGTTGCCTAAGGGTGCAGAGGAGAAGGGAGGCAACATGCTCTAATGTGACCCAAGGTCCTGGACTGTAAACTGTCCTTTTTCTTCACAACTGCAGATGACTGAAAAGCAATCAGTGCCTCTGTGGGGAGATGGGGGAAGTGCAATCCATTTCTATCTCTTTTCATTTTCCTCCCAGATCCAGCCTTCCAATATGTGGATTAGGTCTGGATGATGCTGGGAGCTTTGGTGAGTTTAAAGGCTCAGGACTTGGGTTGAGAATGTGGTCTTGGCACGAAGCACAGCTTTAAATGGGCAGAAGCTCGCTGTGGATCCTGCCTGAATTCAGCAAATGATTGCAGATGGAAAAAAAAATTGGAAACATAATTTCTTTTAAAAGGTAGGGTTCAGACAGCCTTTAGTAGCCATTGACTGCTAAAATTCATGCAGTTTTTAATTTTTCTTTTTCATTTTTACCCACTTTATTGGTGGGAGGTTTTCCATCACTAGAGAAGGAGAAGAAAGGTGAAAACCTTGTGGGGAGAAGATAAATCAAAGACCCACGAGACCCTGATGCTCTGCACTGAGTATAAACTCAAACTGAACCGCTTCTGTTCCAGGTGGCTTTGTGGGGTGTCTGAAACCACACAGGGCTAAGGCAGACCATGGCTTCTGAAGAAGTAGAAAAAACCCCACAAAACCAATCTGTAAACAAAACCCCAAGGCTATTTTTTTTTTTAACTTTTATTTTAAATTCATTTTGCCCAATGAGATCACCTTAGTTACAGTGGTGCAGGGCCCTGTATAGACAAGCAGAGGACCAGGTAAGCAGAGAAGAAGATTTTTTTTCTCTCCTGCATTAGTGAGAATGTCTGCCTGATGACTTCAAGTGGAGCTGGCGTGTTTCTGCCTGATCTGTTGAAGACAATCAAGTTTCACTTCACTGTGGGAACTTTGCCTGTGGTCTGAGTTTGCCATCACTTGCAACATCTCGTGTTTTTCTACACAAAGCTTTTGTTCGCCTACGCTGAAGCACAGCAGAGTTTAATTTGATTTTACTTCTGCAGCCACAGCCCTGACTGGGGAAACGGAGGGTGTGAGCACAGGGAGAGCTCAGGACTTTGTTTTTAACACTGGACGTGCCTGGTCATGGAGCAGAGAGGACACATTCTCACTTTCCTCTCAGATCCTTGTATGTGGCAGCACACTGCAGCTGCAACAAGGAGGAAGCTGCTGATTTAGGTTTCCTTTCAGGTGCATCCTTTTGCAGTGTGACTCATTTTGTGTCCATCTTTGTCACGTGTTTTTTTTTTTTTTGACATCTCTTTTGTCTAAAATAAAAGCATCTCTTGCCTCTGAGGGATGTGTGTGTGCAATATACAGATGGAAGAGTGGAGCGAGAACAAATTTAAGAGGAATGTCTGAATAAGATGGGCCTGCACCAGAAATCATGAACTTTTTCTTCAGTTTTCCAAAGTCATTGAGAGAAGCTTGTCATAGTCTTCAGCCTCTCAGAAATCCTAAAATTGATGCTGTGGTTCAGTGAAGATCCTGATTGCACTTCTTTTCAACTGAACTTTCCGGTGGGTAGAGAAGAACTTTTATTGAGATGCTCAGCGATGGCAACCTTCTTACTGCAATTATTTTTGTGTTACTTTACAGAGCCCAAAGGTAAGCAGCTACTTCTAAAAACAGAAATGGCCTTAAGACAGTTCTGGTGCCCATGCCAAAGACCTTGAGAACACATCCACAGGGACATCTGGGCCGTGGTGATACTGTGGGCACGTGCTCCTCCTTGCAAGGGGAAGAGGGCCAGAAAAGATATCATACCAAGGATGGTGCACTGTGATTTTGGTGCATCCATAGCATGAGCCAGGTGGGCAAAAAGGCTGATGGCACCTGCTTTGTAACAGCAATTGTGTGGCCGTAGGACCAGAGCAGTGATTTTCACCTGTACACGGCACTGGTGAGGCCACACCTGAAATCCTGGGTTCAGTTTTGGGGCCTTCATGACAGGAAAGACATTGAGGTTCTTGAGTGAGTCCAGAGAAGGGAGTGGAGCTGGGCAAGGGTCTGGAGTACCAGAAGGGGCTGAGGAAGCTGAGAGGCGCTCAATCTGGAGAAAAGGAGGCTCAGGGGGATCTTCTTACTCTCTAAAACTCCTTGACAGGAGGATGCAGCCAGGTGGGGGTCAGGCTCTGCTCCCAGGGAACAAAGGACAAGACAAGAGGAAATTGCCTCAAGTTGTGCCAGGAGAGGTTAGATTGGATATTAGGGAAAATTTCTTCACTGAAGAGGGATCAAGCACTGAAACAGGCTTCCCAGGGAAGTGGTGGAGTCACCATCCCAGGGGGTGTTTAAAAGCTGTGTAGGATGTGGCACTTGGGGGCATGGGCTAGTGTTGGTCTTGGCAGAGCGGAGGATTGGTTGGACCTGATGATCTTAGGGGGCTTTTCCAACCTAAACAATTCCATGATTCTATGATTCTATCCTGCATTCTATGCCCAGTGCTAGTCACAGGCACAGGGACTATTCCACTGTTTGACACCCCACCAGACAGATTAAAAACACACCCTCATCCTGGAGCATTCGCAGCCCCAAGGGTTAGAGGCGTAGACGTGCCCAAAGATGTAGAGGGACCCAGAAGCCTGGATGTCAGTGGGTTTAGGCTGAGGGGAACTGCAGTGCCTGCTGTCAGACCCTGTTCCCCTCTGTTCTCCTGTTGCCCTTCCTCCTGTCACACATGGCTCCCTCTCTGTGACTCCCGCAGCTGCAGGGTCTAGACAACCTGCCCTTCCCCGAGGTTCAAAGTGAGCGGATACAGCTGCACCTCCTGTGCCTTTCTGCTCAGTCTCCTGCATTTGCATTTCTGTATCGTAGATCCTTCTTGCCTCTTGTCCTCGTTCTGCTCTTTTGAACTCTTCCTGACCTCCTCCGAGGCTTATCTCTGCCTCATGCCAACTTGTGAAATGCTCTGGAAAGCTGGAACAGCTGACTCTGGATAAGGCAGTGATGGTTGGCATAATCTCTTGTAAGTACATCTGGAAATAAAACTTTGAATAAAACAAGGGCAATTCAAATGTTTGCAATTTCCTTTTTCTTTTTTTTGCTAACTCTGGAGAAATCTCTGTCTTATTTTAAAGCACAGCGAAAACAAGGGGAGGTGCTGGTCCTTTTTGATTCATCCTATGTGATAGAACGAAAGTCGTTTTAAAATCACTCCCAAAGGGCTTTATTCCCCCAAAAAGGCTGGGATCAAAGCCTCAATTCCTTTGAGACTCAGATTAATGCTATTTAGAAGATGATTAATGATTAAAAGACAAGTTTAGCATTAAGCTCTCTGGTGCATTAATGCCACATGACTTCATGTCACTCCAATATTTTGACCACCCTGCAGTCCCAGTCTTTAATTTCATTCCTGTAGTCCAGCTGAAAAAAAAACCCACAAAAGGAGCCATGGGAGATGGTAGCAGCACTTCTGGTTGTTCTGCCTCTGGAAGAGACCCCAAAGATGTGGTACACCATGTGGTGGGAAGGTGAAACCAGGACCTGACTGATCACAACTGGTCACCTGCCCTTCTAAAAGGATCAGGTCACACACAAGGGGTTTCTCAGTGCTTTTATTTAGCCTTCAGGACACGCATATTTCTCACCATGTGATTTTTTAGAGTGAAATCAGCACCCATGAAATTGTTCTCTTTGCAAAAATAGAGGAAAAAAACCCCCAACACTGAGGATGGACTCTCCTCCAGCCCCACAAGGTCTTTGGGTCTTTAAGTGGTGATGCATCACGCACTGATCTAAATTTAGTTTCTGTTGAACTTTTCCCCCTTGTTTGTTTCAATTATGGGATGTGTTGTCTTAAAACAGACACTCCAGGGTCTGTTTTAAGGAAGTGTTTGAGTGAAGCCTTGCTTGGCAGGGGACAGGGTGCCCTGAAGGAGGAATCAGGACGAGGATGGAGGTATGGAGTAGATTTATTCTCAAAGCAAAGGCTTCATGGATGGGAAAGGGTTAGAAATGAGAGCAGATGTGTGATCCTGTCATGGTGGGAAGGGAAAGCTGAGATATGTGAAAGTGATGCAGAATGCAAATGGAAGACTAAGAGTCAGTAAAAAATTGATATCTTCTGATGTGTTTTCTATGGAGAAACAGGCAGGAAGAGCAATAGGGATCCACACTATCTTTATTCTTATGTCCAGGAATTATGTGTCTACTATAGAGCTATTTATATGTTCTATAGGTATTTGCACTAAAGTGGGATGAATTGTGTCCTGGAAGAGACTTTCCTCTTTCTTCATCTGCTCCTGGCCTCCAAGAGATGATGTGTCACATCTGCAAGTCCTTTGAAGATGTTTCAGGTACCCAAGAGTGTCTCAGACAGCACGGGGTGCCTCTATGCTATTGAAACAACCAACTGGATCAGGTTCCTGAACTTGGTCCCAGCCAACTCCACAAGGTAGAAGGGACCATAAGTGGGATTTTTATGTCTGCTTAAAAGAGCTGATTAGTGGGATCTGAATGTGTCAAGGCAGGGAGCCTCAAGGCAGTGAGAGCATGTAACTGTTACTGACAGCAGAACTGAAAGGCAGGAGGGAAGTGCCTTGGCAGTAAAACAAGGTCTCTGCACTTGTTCTGTGGTTCCTTTCTCACTTGACTTGTTTCAGGCACTGGTGCTGGTGGCTCTGTGGACCATGCAGAAAGCTGTGTGGTTTGGGCATGCAGTTTGTGTCATCATTGCAAGCTTTCTTCTTGCTAGTCCACAGAAAAGTCAAAGGAGGACACGCTGCAGAAAACGCATGGACACCTTCCCCGCTTTTCAAAGAGTGATCCTGGCTATTTGGTGGTTTTGTAAAACTCTGGAGGGGTGCACTGAAGTGTAAGTTATAGCTGTGATATGCAGAGACAGATATGTTGTGCCATGGCTGTGGTTTGAAGGCTGGGAAATAGTGACTGACTAGAAACAGTGGAAATTTCAGGCTTGGAGGGCACAGGAACGTGAAGAAGAGATGAGTCTGCTTAAATTTATAGCTTGCAACACATCCTGCCCTGGCTGGGAATTGGGTTTCTCCATCACTGAGGGGCATCACACAGAGTCAAAATTAAATAAATATCATACCTCATTGGGAACCTGTGGGTGAAGATGTCAGCACAGCTTGTGGGGCATGCTGCTGGCAAGGCTTTCTGCCTCAGTTTTTCAGTTTTTGGCAATTTTGGTTGAATTGCCCAAAGATATTTCGGGATGGAGGTGGCAATAATCTTACCCCACTTTAGGACCTTGATTCATGTGCTCAAACTTGCCCCAGGTATGAGACATCCATGTGGAGCTTGCAATTGCAACCCACAATCTACAGGACCACAAGGCTGCCGTTGGGACCGGCAGCTGGAGGCCAGACAGGTCCTGTTGGTTGACACTGGATACCCCCTTCAAGGAACTTCCATACCACAAGGGTGGAATTCTGAGGGCTAGATCCACAGACATAACCAGGTGTGGGACCTCCATCAGCACTCAATCACCCACAGGTCTTTCTGGGGCCTTTATCTGACTCTCCTGCACCCAGGGAAAGTGGATGCTCCAGCTAAAGCTGAGAGACTCTGGCAGAAAATTCTCAGGAAGCTGCCCAAAAAGCCACAGGGATGTCTGGCACATTAGAAACATGGTGTGAAAAGACAACCTCTGCTCTGAGCTGCTGTGCGTGGGGCTTGAACATCAGCTTTGAGGAATGAGGCTCCTGACCTTTCTTTCAACCACCCCCTGAATTCAAAAAGAGGAGGAAAGCTACAGCTGTAATTTAATAAAATAAAGCTCCTTTTTTCCTCCCCTTTTTTCTTTTTTTTCCCTCCAAGCTAAATTGCTTTCCTTATTCATCTAAGTTTTCCCTGACTTTTCAATGCGGCAGCTGAGAGGAGTTTTTATATTGAACCATTTCCACCGACAGTACCTTGCTTCCAGTAAAATCACAGCACATTCCCTTTGTTTTCAGGCTCACGGACAATCACATTTATCTGCTCGCTGCCCCTCAATAGCAGGCAGCTTCTAATGGATTTCTGCATGAGGACTGTACCCCCTACCCACTAATTGAAATTCAGTGCACAGAGTCACATCATCGCACTGGGATGGTGGAGAATATCAATGCACACAGCCCGGGGGGGGGGGAGGAATGGGCAGAGGGAATTTTCGAATATTCAGAGCCTGGCAGCGAACAGGAGTGGGAATTCCTTGTGCATCAAAGCAGTGTGATATGGCCATGTTCTCCAAACCTTGCTCTGAGGCTCCCAAAATATTAATGAGACTGACACCTGTCCTCCAGTCACTTCAAGAGTGAGGTCTGGGCTTAGATAAACTGAATGTTGGAAACTTCCCTACTTTTCAATTTATGGTTATGGGAAAAAAGGGCAGCTTTCAGCCAGCATCTTGAGCCTACTAACTCCTGTGCTGGATCTGAGGATCAGAGGCTGGGATGCACAGTTTCGCCTCATGGTTAGAAGCCTGAATTGATGGTCAAGAGAACTGGGCTTTGTTCCCAGCTATGTCTTCTGGATGATCACAGGCACCTCAGCTCATCTCTCAGTGCCACACTTTCCTCAACCACGAAACAGCTCGTTCTCCTTTGAAAAGTCATTTGAGGTGCTGCTGAAAACCAGCCACAAGAACAGATGAGCTCATAAGAAAGATCATGGGAGATTTTTAAGACCTAACAGGGAAGTGTATACTGGATAGATGGGATTTATCTCAGAGAGTAGGGACATGATTCAGCTTCCCAACAGAGGTGGCTGGTGCCATAGATGAGGCCCTACAGTACCTCCCAACCTCCAGCTGCCACTCCAAAAGGGAATAAGTTTCCTGAAGGTCTCATGTTTTGCATATTTATGCTGCTTAGATGTTTCAGATAAGCCAGAACATCTCAGTTGGCTTTTGGCAGCTCCAAGGGTTTGGCTGAGTCCCAGGTCTCCACTGACTGTAACAGGAGGTCAGATGTTCACCTCCGCAGGAGACATTTGCACATAGAGAAGGACTTGTTCCCTAAACAGAGGTGTCTGCTGCCGTTTGAGGTGTTCCCACATGGGGCAGGCAGATATCACAGAGGTCTATGAGAAATCCATGCCGTGGGGAGCAGCAGATGGAAACCTGGGAAATTGTTGGGCGGAAGAAATGACACATGGTGTTTATGTTTAGTCAGCTGAGTCCTGTCCCTGTGTCATTTGGGGCTGTCAGGGTCTCCCATACATTCCACTACCCTCGTGCCCTTGAAAACAGGTGCCTATTTTGAAACAATCTCTAAAAGCACAAACTGGGCTGTGATTGGCATGGAATCAAGCCTCTTCTCTGCTGTCAGAGACCAGTCCAACCAGATCCCCTTAGTGGCCCTCCTTGAGAGCTGGACTTTAAGAGATGGGTTCTCCTGGGTCAGGTAGCCCAGGAACTGTCTTCTGACGCCAAACCTTCCTTCCACAAAGCTTCAGTTTAGGAGAAGAAACTAGGTCTCTTCTCCTCTAAGCTAGGAATGCTGACCTTAGGGAAATCTTCTAGTGGGCTTTGGGACAAGTTGCTTCATCTTACTTTGCATCAGAAGGCAAAGTGAGGAAATACTTCACTCTTTCCACATCTTGTCTACTAGGAGATAAAACTCCTTGATAAGAGGAGCTACTTCTCAGATACACAATTTGGGCCACACCTAGCAGAACTTTCTTGCTTATACTGAAGTCCTCTCTCCTTCTACGCACAGGGCAACCTTGCTGTTACTGAAAAGGAATGTTTTTTAACAGCTTAGTTTATTTTTTCCCTGGGAGAAGGACTGTCTCTTGCAATATTTGCAGACAGCCCTTGCTAAAAGGAGATCTGATCTCAGGCACGGTCTCCAACCAGAACTTTAATTCCAGCGGTGATAATAATAATAAACAGGGCAATAATCATGCCCAAATATAGCACTTGGCACTGTTTTTCCTGTTCAAATACCAGTTCCTGTGACTGTCATTCTTTGCACGCTTCCAAATGCTGGCATTTGGAAATGGCAGCCGCTTCCAACGATGCCTTTTGTCCTGAAGAGATTATTTCCAGTAGATTGCACTGCAAACTGCGATGCTGCACTTCATCCCTCCAAGGTAGGGATGGGGACAGCGTGTGACTCATGCCTCTCGTATGATCCTGAAAAGAGAATGTGTCACCGGTGCAGGCTTCAGCTCTGCTCTCTGCTTTCAACTTATACCTTCCCCTTTTAGACCAAAAGAAGTCCACATTCTTGATTTCCTCTTTTGGCTTTAGAAACTGTCCAAAGGTCTTCTTTCCCCATATTTCTTCCAGTGCTTTCCTCAAACTTGCTCTATCTCTTGTACAGGAGCCAACCTCTGGAAAGCCTGGGTGAACTGTGTTTCTCATGAAAGACTTGGATTGCTCAGTTCTCAGAAGGAATGGAGATGCTGGATGTGGGGTTGTGTTACAGAGAGTCAAAACAAGAACTGTGGACCCAGAGGAATGCCATTATTTCCTTCCCAAAGAAGTCAAAACCCATCTGATATATTAGGACTTCCAGAATAGCTGCCCCTCCCATAAAACATGTATCTGGAAAGACCTTATTTTGGTATTTCCAGTCCAAAGGAAATATTTTCAAATTCCTGAATTTAATAATGTTTCTCTTTGTTTGGGTTTGGGTTTTTTTGGTGGGTTTGTTTTGTTTTTTTTTTTAATTATTATTTTTGGTTGTGTTTATTTTTTGGTGGAGTGTTTTTCCATAACAATTAACCTGAACCTTTCTGAGCTGTCGGAGACCATCCATGTTTGGGTTTAATGGTATCAGCCTCCCACCTACCCCCAGCCAGCACTGTCCTCCCCTCTCTCACTGGATGAGCATGGACACTGTATGAATCCAGGTCTAGGGTGTACCATGGCAAATGTTCTCCATACTGGAACATTGCCTCACAGCTGAAGAAAAAGGTCTAAGACACTGGAAAGCACTTTTATGAAGTCCCTGTGCAATGAAAACAGGCAGAGCAAGAGGTCAGCACAACCCAAGCAGAACACTTCATTTCTGTTTAGCAAAACAAAACAAATGGATTCAAGTGATTTTAAGCAGAAATGAAGTTGTTTGTTTTCATTTTCCCTGAGGGAAAAGAGTAAAACTGTGAGTACATGTGGAAATTCAAATTCACAGGCAAATTATATAAACCTTCAGTGATACAGAAACCATATTTTCCATTAACCTAATGCACAGAGATGGGTAGACTGTCCTCAAGCCAATGGAGTGATGAGATTGCTCAGACATGCTTGATTTAATGGGCATTCAAGAGAAATTAATGAAAATGAAAAAAAAAAGATAAAAAACATCTTCATCCATCAAGAGGAGCAGATTCTCAGCTTCACTCTTGACCTGGAAGGCAATGAGGAGAAATAAAATAACATCATGAACAACAATCCGGATGGATGGGAACGTGGAGGGCTGAGGACAGCAGTGATGAGAAAGCGGAGAGTCTGAGAGGTTGAAGGAAGAAATGGGAGGGGATGGAACCAAAGACAAACCAACTTCTCTCCCTGAACTTGTTTAAGTAGGACAGATGAAGAGAGGTGGACAATGCTATGGATACTTTCATCTCTTCTACCCCACCGTGTGGTGACCGGTGTAGCTCCCACTGACAGCAGGGCAGGATCACGCAGACCCTGCTCTGGGCTGGATGGAGGTGACTGGTCTCTTCCCAGGACTCACAGAGATCAGTTCCATTTGGTGTTATGACACTGGAGTGCCTTGTCCTTGTTGTGAGGCAAAAAGAATCCTGGGATGGTTTGTTTGGAAGCGACCTTAAAGATCATCTCTTTCCACTCCCTACCATGGGCAGGGACACCTTCCACTAGACCAGGTTGCTCCAAATCCCATCCAACCTGACTTTGAATACTTCCAGAGATAGGGCACCCATAGCTTTTCTGGGCAACCTGTGCCAGGGCCTCACCACCTTCACAGACAAGAATTTCTTCCTAATGCCTGTTCTAAACTCGCCCTCTGTCAGTTCATCAGCTGCATCAATATACTTGTGACTGCCAGGATTTATTGTCTCCCTTATCAATCTGAGCATTTTCAGTGCCTAAAACCATCGAGCAAGTTCTGGGCACCATGCTGAGGTCACAGTTACCTCACTTAGATCAATGAAAACAACAGTTTATTTTTTGTTGTTATAACTGGTATTGTGGATGACACGACGAATAGGTCAGGCTTGGACATGTCTTTGCACATCAGCATAAAAGACAAACCTGTCAGTGTGCGCCCTCTGACCCCTTTGGAGTGCTGGTTTTTAAATAGGCACAGCTTCGTAAACCAGAAAGGAGCATCATGATAATCTAATCTGGCCTTAACACCCATCAGAAGCCAAGTGGTTTCACCCCGTGTTTTCAGTCCTGCAGCAAGGCCTTCAGATCAGCATTCCTTGACCTTGTAGTTGCACCTATGCCCTAGGAGAGAAAAGTTCTCTCTTCCCTGGCATGGACGGACCAGAGAAGTGATTTGAAGGTATTTTCTGGCCCCTAATCTGGCGTGTTCCCCTTCCTAGAGGCGAGGAGGCATTCTGGACCATAAAAACTGCTTTGAAAAAGGAAGTAAAGGGACAGGGGTTTTCTTTTCCTTCTCTCCCAATCCCACTGCATCCATGTGGTTCATGTCCCATCCCAAGACAAGGTATCTCCACTGAAAATCCAATGCTGATCATGCATGTTGGTTTCACTCACACTGGGAAGGCTGTTTCCTCACATGTCGTCCCTTGGTGAGGGAGGCCATGGAATGGTGGGGAGATGGAAGGAGGCAAGGGCAAGCTGGACCTGCCTTCCAAAATCTGTGGAGCTGTGGGAATCCAGCAGGGCAGTGCTTGAAACCCATCTGTCCAGCTCCTGGCCTGTGTTTCCTTCCAGCTGCCCAGTGCTCCCAGTGAACAGCTGACCCTCCTGTGATCCCAGGAAACCACACACTTCCAGGAAATGACGTGAGAAACAGGGGGGACAACATTTAGTTGACTTGTCTTCCTAAGAGAGCAGTGTTTGGGCAACTAAATCGCACTCTCAGTGTTTACTGTTTAGACGTCACCTCTCAGCCAACTACTGACAGTTTCCTTCTTAATCCCTGGAAAACATCAGGCACTTGAAAGTGTGATTCATTTGCCCTGTTTAGGTTAAATAACCCACAATATGGACACGGTTGTTTCTCTGCACTGGCAGTGGAAGCAACCAGCTCAGATGTCGATAGAGCCATCTGTGAGCCACAGAGTGCCATCCCTACGCCTCAAATCAAGTTGGATATTTTCCTCCAAAGTGGTCCTGCTCGATCAGGGCAGCAGAGCTGAGTCACTGCCAGGCTGCTGAGATGGTCCCAGTGACCCCCCTGGGGCTCCAACCTTTGTATGCGTGGATAATCACCGCTGAGTGGCAAAGCCGCGGTTTTAATGAGACTCAGAGCAGTTTGCTCTCCCAGATCTCAAAGGCCAGCTGTCGTCCTGCATCACATCCACCCTGAGCTGAAGTCACACTCAGTGGCTGCAGGGCTGAGTGACACAGAGCAATGGTGGCAAGATCTCTCCTCATTTGTTCCCTGTTCTGTCAGAGGTTGCTGTACATATTTATATAGGGAGGGGGGAAACCTTAAATTCTAAGATTTTTTTACTTTTTTTTTTTTGTGTGTGTGTGTTTATATATGGTTACCTTATTCCTGTTATGTTTTCTATGTTAGGAAATTCCTTCAAAAATTCTCACCTTATCTGTGCTGTGGGATTTTGATGGTACTCACTCTGTCCATAATCATCATCAATGCAGGCCCCAGCAAAGGCTGCTGGATTTATCTTCCTTTTGCATCATATCCTGGATCTGACAGTGCCTGATGTTATATATTTTAGTGTAAGGTCAAACAAAAACCTGTCATCTCCTTTCTTCACTTATCCCTTTCTTTCCCCTTTCCCTGGACGCTCCAGATGGGTTCAGGTCCATGCTTTGGCACAAGGGTGACTGTGCAAGCAGATCCCCTGCCTTGCCTTTCATTCCCCCAGTAAAACCACAGCATTTTAAATTATCCCAGGTCAAAACTTGTTTATCACCACTGCAGGCATGTTTCCAGTTACCACAAGCTACTATTCCCATATATTTTCTTGTATTTCCATTGTTTTTTCCAAAACAACCTTATGAGGTGAGGATGGTTACTGCTCTACATGAGAAGCCAGTGTCAGGAGTAACAAAACCTGGAAGCTCAAAGGGTATTCAGGTGAATTGCTGTCCTGGGTTTTAATGAGGAAACCTGGAAGCTCTTCCCAGTAGCTGGAAGTGCTGGTTGACTGGTTTGTTGAGACTCAAAAGTAAAAAATCTCTGTTAGAGCAAGAAGGGTAGTGGTTACAATGACAGGAGAGAAGACAATGGTAAGAAAAAAGATATTAAAAGTTGCAGGAAAGAGAGACAAGATTTTTTTTTTTCTGCTGCTTTTATTTTCCAGGCTGCTAAATCTCCACTTTAAATAAAATTTAACCTTTACTTTCAGAGACAGCTGAGGAAATGTATTTCCAGTCGAAAAACAGGCAGTTGCTCTCTGAGACAGACTTCCCCTTTGGGGCTGCCAAATCTCAATGCAGCTCCCAGCACTGTCCTCACTTAACCTCTCCCAGAGCCAAAAAATATCCAAATAACTGGCTGCTCATGCCCCAGCCATTAACATCACTCACACCAATCAGACAGATTAATTACAGTGAATTTAAATGAAGCTCTCCTGTGGCTGTCACAGGGCCAGCTCAGTCTTCCAGTTTACTGGAAAAAAAGTGGGAAAGGTAAATAATTCACCTCAGAATTCCTCTCCAAGCATGTGAGCTGTCCTGGTAGTTCCTCTGCAGTAAGGAGGTGCAGGTCCCACAAGCATGGGAGATCTTGTTGCCCTCAAGGAACACAATATGTTCCCATCATGCTGACCTTGCCTGTGCCAAAATGACCTAAGACACACCTGGATTTCCGTGATATTGCCCAGGTGTTCTCTCCTAGATTCAGAATCACTGAATCAGATCACCTCCAAGATGGTTGAGTCAAACCATTAACCCAACACCACCTTGTTCACCACTAAACCATGTCCCCAAATGCCACATCTACATGTCTTTTGAACACTTCCAAGCACTTCCTCAGTGTTTTAGCCAAGTGCTGCTGAATTAGCACAGCAGAAGGAGCAATATATTTACACCTGATTTAAAGTTGGCTCCTTCTGGAGAAGAGCAGGCCAGGCTTTTCCAGGACATTTTAACAGAAATCCTAAATACCTCTTGTGGTACAGGGCCTTAAAAAAGCAAATATACCAGGTGCTTTATGCCATCTGATGGGGCAAGGGTCTGTCTTACAGTGGGGGACCTGGTGTCTGCTGGTTTGGTGTGAAAGGCAAACAGCTTGGCATCTCGTCCCACACTGCGACCCCAGCATCAGGTTCATCCTTAAAAATGGGATAAGAGGAGGACTTTCCTTGAAAGCACTTTGCAAACTGCTGAGGAGCAGGGCTGTGCATAACCTAAGCTAAGCCTTATCATTGCAATTATCAATGTTATTACATGTGAGACTACAATGTGAGCTCTTCAGAAAATTGCTTTTCAGCACTTGGCATCTCTTTGGTACGTACAAATGCTAAAACCCATTTGTTTTTTTTTTTGTACCTACATGTTGTGCAGGGAGTGGGAAGATGAATGTAGGAATCCCCTAAAGGCTTATAGGCAAGTGCTGGGGCAAATCCCAATTAGGATCTGCTTGGTATAAGTAAGAAATCTCCTGAAAAACACAGGGAGGTACATGGAGACTCACAGAGATAGATAGATAGATAGATAGAGAGAGAGAGAGAGAGAGAGATGGATAGATAGATGAGAGATAGACATTTACACACACACTCTCTTCATGTGTGTATCACATATAAATATATGTGATAGTGGTTAGATACGTGGCAATATATGTAATTTTTTTTATCAGATCTGTAAAATCAGAATAATGTTTTAAGCCTTGATGCAGCAGATTTCGCTTCAATGCACTGGATTATTAATGAAACTTGTGTTTTCTAAAAGTGCCTCCAGCAGACTGATGTCTGGTGTGACCCAAGAAAGCACCATCCAGCACAGCTCATTGAGGGCCTTTTTAAGGAAGAGGAGGCACTGCTCTGATACTTAAAAAGAGGACCTGCCACAGAGAACTGATATTTATCAGTTCTACATCTTTCAGCAGATGCTGCAATACTGACAACTTCCTCAGCAAGTATAGAATTCTTAGTGGCCCTAATAGCAAAGACCTATTCCAGACATAATAAAATGGGAGAGATAAGCTATACCCAACACAGATAAGGGGCGAGAACATCAGGCCTTTGGCACTGCTCTGACAAAAAATCCACATGCAACTCAGGTTTGGGATCCTTCACAAGGACCGTGATTATCACAGTGGCTGAGGAAAACAGGCACTGTTGTCACCAAAGATACGTGGTGGCTGGCTCATCCAACATCTCACCTTGAGCTGTGATTCCAGTGGCCAAACCCACCACACTTCTCCCTCTGTTTGCTCCGTTTGCTTGTAGGTCATCACCTGCCCCTGGGACAGAAACGCTGTCAGGGTTGAGCAAGTTGCTGCCCCAGTCCAGCATCTCTTAGTGAAATGAAGCTGTGAAATGGCACAGTGCCACCTGGCATACACCAGCTTTTAAAAGGATGCTGTAGGAACTTAAATTGGGGATGGGATTATGAAGTGACTATGGAGTTGACTCTGGAAGTGCTTTGTAGCCGGTGTTTCTGGAGACACTGACTTTAAGGGTTTAACTGAGCCAAGGCAAGGGCCGAGCAGGTGTAGGTCAGGAAAACTGGGTGCTTGGGAATGCTTAAGGGGTTAAATTTGTCCCGCAGGAACTGGCGGTTACTGGATGTCTTTGATTCTCTTTCCCGGCTGCTTTCACAAAGGGTTTGTTGCTGTCTGGGTCTGCCCCAGCCCGGCTGTCTGCAGCGAAGTCAACAATCCCAAGTGCGCTCCGGAGGGAGGAGAGACGGACTCTGCAATACCTGCCCTGGGCTACACGGGGTGAATCCCTCTCCTGCCTTTGCACTCCAGCTCTGGACTCTGGCAAGGAACCTGGACTGGCTGTCACACAGCTGTGCTAAAGTCCTCTGACCGAGTCAGGCTGCAGTGATACATTTTTTAATGAATGAGGGTGCTATGAATGATCTCACAGTGTTTTGTTAATTTATTCCCCTTCTTGCAGGCTGATAACATACACACATACACAAAAAGAGATGAATTGTGTATTGTTGCCTAATTCTGAATAAAACTGCAGGGAGTTTCACAAGATGTGCATAACACAGTCAGACTCAAGGGGTTCTTTCTAGTAGATGCCTGAAGCCAAAAGCAGATAAATTTTTTTTAGCAGGGTCTGATTTACGGTCTGGCTTGACAAATATTTGTGTGGGTGTGAAAAAGCTTCTGAAGAAGCACCATAGAGCATTGCATCCCCTGTCATCTTCCTTGCTGCCTGCTCCCTTGCAAATCAGGTTTGGTAATTCAAGTGGTTTGAGCTTCAGGCTGATTTTTCTTGCTTCAGTTAAATCTCAGGTTTCAAGCTGATGATGTTTCACACATGGCAGATTGGCACCTGCTATCTAAGGGTCCAGCAAGTCTGACCGTGATTGAGTTCGGCCCCAGCTACATTCTGGAATAAATCAACATGATGATGGATTGAAAGGATTGTTGCTGAGCTGTTTTACACCCAGCAGGATTAATAACAGGCAATTTTCTAATGAGCCCATAAAGTTCTGCCTCGCTGTAATACGAGAGCTTTGCCCTTTGCTTCATTTAAAACCTACAGCACAGTTCTGTGGCTCCAAATGCCAAGGGTGGCAGAAGACAATCTCAGTTTAATTGCCAAGTGTGCATGCAGAAATCATGCAGAAGGTGGATGTCCAGCACAGGCATCTGAGGACGTGGGAAGAGGAGAAGGCAAAGGAAATGTGTGGTTATACAGCAATAAAAAGAAAGTAATGCAAAGACAAAACATTTCATGCACACCTAAGGCATCTTTGCTGCCTCAAGTAATATCCAAAAGGATGGCAATTATTTCTGAGGATTTTCTGGAGTGCTTTTATTTTATTACTTTTTTTTCCCCTAAGACAGTGAGCATTGGAAACATTATTTCATTATGTTTTGAAATAATGTGGAACAAGGCAGCACTCAGAGTCTCTCATGCCCTCATATATTCCTGTGTAGAGTTGTCCAACCTTAGTGATTTTGTGATTCTCTAACAGCAGCAGTAGTGGCTGAAAATGTTTCCCTAAGAGAAACACTTAAAACTTGGGTAGCAGGTGGAGATAAAAAGAAAGGAAAACTTGCCCCACAGCTTGTTTTCCTCCTGTGACTGATGCTGTGCCTGTTAAGAGACTGTTTTCCTGTAGAGCTGGGGAATGACTTAAAGCCAAATGTGGTCTTTGCAAGAACAAGTTCCTTTGTTTGTGTAGGTGAATAATAATGTTGTCAGGGTTTTATCCAGTGTTTCCAGCCCTTGATCTCAGAGACCTTTATAAAGCCATGGTGAGGCCATGGTGAAGAAACAGATCCTCATTTTGCAGATGGGGAAACAGGGGCATGTAGAAGTAAAATGTCTGCTGAAGTTCACTCTGAAGGTCCCCTGCAGCTGGTGAAACCTCAGTCTTGCTCTGGCTGTGCTGCTTCTAGCAAGACCTATTTTTTCAGAGCGACTGAAAAGAGAGAGTGATCCAAATCCCCCTGACCTGACTGAACTACTTGAATCTCACTAGCAGCCTAAATATCTGAGTTTATTTATGCGAGAAGAAATTTTCTGCTTAGTCTAGGAGCACAGACCAGTGAAAGACATAGACTCATTTGAAAGTCTCGTCCTAAAGCCATTTAGTGACACACACATTTTACCAGAAATGTTTAATGAAGTCTTTCAGATGGACAATTGCCCTGAGCATGTGACAGCTCACACAGAGTTGTTTTTGGAAATGAATACAAGCAACGAGCCAAGACTGACAGTCTGCAAAAGGGAGGGCCAGGAGTGGGTCACTGGGGCACCCAGTGCTAAAGCTGGAGCACAAAGTGGGTCTATGAATAACATCTCAGAACTTACAGGACGATGCATGGATACAGCCTCTCTTTTTAGCCCCTACTCTGCATGTCCTGCCAGGGAGGACCAAGAGAAAGCCCTCCTAAAAGGGCTTCCAAGCACAAAAACCGTCACAGAAGCCATTGCCACCTATTTTTGTCTCTATTTGTTTGTATTACAACATGACCCAAATTTCCTGAGCAACACTAGCTCTGTTTGAGTTTGTCTCCAGGCACAGTTACCAATCCTCTTTGTGGTTTGGGATAGGAAGTGTTTAAAATAGGTAAAGTGGAGCATCCCTGGCTTTGAAAATCTGACTTTCTCAAATGCATCTGTTGGATGCAGGAGACAAGGAAACAAGATAAAAAAAAAAGGGGGAGAAATAACGAGCAGGAGCACAGCCAACATATGTCTTGTGCATTTTCCCCTGTTGATATTTTCTCCTGTGCCTGCTGAAACAGCATTTTTCTTCTGACAGCATATAAAAAAGAGAATAAAGAGGCTAGTGACCTTGGCCAAATAAGCCCATTCCACTCTCCTGGAACTCCTTGGATGAAGCAGAAAGATCTTTGTTGATCTTAGGGCACAAAGCCCAGCCAGCCCTCCTGGAGTGCCCAGCTATTGGGAAAAGGCTTTCCAAGCATGCAGAGCTAAGACCTCCGAGTTCCTCAAGAAGAGGAGTGGAGCCAAAATTTCAACAGAAGCTGCCATCCTCAGCTGCCATAGCCACAGAAAAGATTGTATCTCAATACAAAAGAGGAAAACACAAGGGAAAGAGAAAAGGGTGTTTCAAGGCAAGGGAAGGTCTTAAAGGAGAAGTTTCTTCTAACTTCACCCTGAAGTGAGGTCCTTGCAGAACTGAGACTTCTTGGTCCTTTGCCATCGAGAGTTGAAAACAGCTTGTTTTCTCTGAATTCAAATGCTAAGTAGACCCAAACTTGCTCTTCAGTACTTGCACATGAAGACACCAGGAGCATAACTGAAGAAGTCAAGGTCAGGCATTCAACTCCAGAAAATGCTGAGCTGAAAAAACCAAAACACACCCCAAAACAACAACAACAACAACAACGTCTTCCAGCAGCTTTTGGCTGGCAGAGGGGAAATGAGGAGGACTTTGCAATGCTGACTCACGGGGTACAGACTGCATGTCGTTGACTTTGCTCTCTGTTTGCAGGGATTTCCCTTCTGCCAGAGAAGGGGCAGCTGGGCCTTGGCAAAAAGGAGAAACTGATATTTTGGTCACATGTCGGTGGCAAAGACTGGCTTGACAATGAGCTATTTTCTTCTTGAATTGAACAGGGAGCTTCAGTCACAGGGAGAAAACAATATCATCTGAAAAACTCTCTGTTTCCTCGGCTGGCAGAGGCTATTAAAGGGTCAGGCTGGCTGGGAAACGTCTGGACAGAATTATTACAACTCCAGAATCTCAGATCAAGCATTTCTAGACTGTGGTAACCACAAGGTGCTGGAGAATGAAAAGGGATGTGGATTTAATATGACCTCTGTGTGACATATGGTCCTGGCATATACCACTAAATTCCCAGAGGTTTTCAAAGTGACTGGCGTGGATTCGCATGCCTCAGAGCAGAGGGAAAACCTGCTGGACCAGTGTTGGTCAGCAGGGACACAAGAAATGTTGGAGATCTTTCTATTTTGGGGGTCACAAAAGTTATTTCAGGAGACAGGCTGATTGCGTAAGCTCCTGGAAAAATTGATATGAGCATCCTTGAGCAGTCAAGGAGGGAAGCTGCTCTGCACTGTCTTGGCCCTCCATAGGGTCAAGAAGCCAAGCGGCCCCCAACGTGGTTTCATTGGGTTATTCTTCACCCGAAGGATGGGTATGAATTTGTGCCTGCTCAGGGACCCTTTCCCGGATATATCATCAGGACTGTGCATTAGCCAAGCCATCTTCCCTCATAAAACTGCCTAATTGATGACACATCATTAGTGGAATCTGTTTAGGCCTCTTTATGTTTCTGCAAAGCTGGTCAGACAGACAGGACTTAGCATTCCCGGTAGGAGGCAAATTCCCACTCACTCCCTGGCTCCTTCTGGAGGAAGGAATGTATCTGTGAATGTATAAACTGCAGTACATGACACATTTGCTCAGGCTGTAGGGCTGATGTGTTTGGCAGCCTCTTGAATTTGCTCCTTCACCAAGAGGGCACATTGGATGTGTCAGGGTCGGGAGGGGCTTTCACGAGCTCCTATCCCTCCAGGCTCCATGAAAGCAGGGCTGCATTCAGTCAGAGCCGATTTCTGGGACACCTTGTCAAAAGGCAGACAGCAGAGAGCACCCACAGGCTGATTCCAGTGAGGGTTTGGAAGAGCTGAGGTCTTGAGAGAAGTGGGCACACTTTTTATAGTCTGAGAGAGAATCAGCTGGCTGGAAGTATTGGGTAAAGAAATCTTTTGGAGCAGATCCCAAGAGTAAAGCTCTATGGTTCCATAATGATCTCAAATGGGAGCCACCTGGGATCTCTAACTGGTGTTCATGGCCCAGCCTAAGCTTCCCAAAACCATAATGCAGTCAAGCCTCATTACTCCAGTGGAGAGACTGTGAGTGCCTTGATATGTCAGTCATGGATGCATGAATGGCTCACTCCGATGAACTGGTGGATGGCTGGCAGATCCACTTTCCTGGAGAGTCCTGGTCCATGCCCCAGGGCAGAGAAGGTCGGTGATGTGTCACCTCCTGGTGTTCATGCTCTTGGAGTCCAGCTGGAGCTCTCTGGAGGTGTGTGCTCGTGCCCCCATCTAGTGGCTGTCCCCAAGGCTGCAGCATGTCCCCTCCTCTTCCTCAGGTGCCATTCAGCTCCGTGAGGAGCACTTCGACTCTGCTGTTGATGTTTTTGGGGTCCTACCTGGCTTGGGATTGCGTCCTTTTGCAACTAGGCTTTATGGCAAATTCCAAAATTTACATGTGGGAAAATACCCGTGCACAAATTTCCTGGGAGGCAAAGAATCAAATTCTGAAAACAGCCATGAAAGTGCAACAGTGCCTCTTACTCCTTTCCAGGTTCCCAACACATGATCTGGCACTGAGGAATGTGTCCTTGCATAGAGTCCATCACCTCAGCTAAAACTGCAAAGAGGGGGAAAGAATATTCTGGTGATGATAAATCAGGTTTTCCCTCACCCTCATGTTTAGGACTTGCTTTTGTGCAAACAAAATTCATTTTGCAATGTGATTACTTAAAAAAAAAGGAAATAAAAAGTCATAGAGTCATATGATAGTTTGGGTGGAACAGACCTTAAAGACCATCTAGTTCCAATCCTCCTGCCACAGCCAGGTTGCTCAAAGCCTCATCCAGCCTGGCCTTGAACACTTCGAGGGATGGGGCAGCCACAGTTTCTCTGGGCAACCTGTTCCAGTGCATCACCACACTCACAGTAAATAATTTCTTCCAAATATCCAATCTAAACTCTCCTCTTTTAATTTATAATTGTTTCCCTCTGTCATATCTCTTGCCTGTGTAAAAAAGATGCTTTCCCTCTTTTTTCCAAACCCCCTTAAAATCCCCTAAAACCACCACCAGCAACAAAGCAATGGGCGGTGGGTTCAGATGTGAGCTGCTTCCTTCCCCAGGCACGGGATGAGCTTTCAGACAGGGTCTGAAGTGAAAGTGAAAGCTGCATGTAAAAGATTTGGCTTCTCTGTCAAAGGCTGGGAAACAAGATGATGTGATTTTAGTGCTGAATGTAACTGGGATCTCCCAGTGAGCCTGAGACACTGCAGCAGTCACCTGCCTTTCACACAAGCTGTGTCACAACTCAGCTCCAGTGGTGACATTAAGGCTCTCTGTTTTCTGTAGGTATCTTTACAGCTCCTGTTACAACATTATCTCTACTCCTTACAACCTTTGTTGTATCTCCCCCAACTCTTGAGGCAGGTGGTCAGAGCTATTTCCATTCAGCCACTGGAAAAATTGAAGTGCACTGAGAGAGGTACTGAAGATCCCAGAGGAAATAACCAACAAAGAAAGTAGGGGATTGAATTTAGATCTCTGCTTACCACTGAGCTGTCTTATCTGAAACAAATCCTAAACAAAAGCCATAGTACTCCTATAGCAAGAGCAAGTTCCTAAAGGTCTTACAATTGTGAATAGATGTCCTTTAGGACACCTTTAGGTGCATCCCTAGGGCTTTCTGGTTGATTTTGCATAGCATGCCTTGGCTGTTCTTGCAAGCATACAATGATTTTTGACAGGAAAAAACATTGTCTTTTAGCTATGTCTGCTTGAGTTAGCAAGTGTAATCCCTTGGGAACAAAGACCACTTGTCAGGACACAGGGATATGGGACTGACAGCTCTTTTAGTCAACAGTGGCACAGCCAAAGCTCAGGAGCTGGAGATAGGGTTGATGTTCCCCCTGGATTTTGGTCTAACAGCTGTGGTGAAACAAGGTTTAACTGGTGATCATTTCTGTTTTCCCAAAGTGTTGCTTTTAGCTCCCTGATGTGTTCCTTTGGGCTAGTTTGAAGAAGTCTGCTGGGCTCTCCAGGAGTTTCTCCAGTAGTTCCTCTTCTTTCAGTGTGTAGATGTTGATTGGAATTACAAAGATCAAGGCCAGGCTGGAAAGAGCCCTGAACAACATGATGTAGTGGGTGATATCCTTTCCCATGGCAGGGGATTGGAACCAGGTGATCCTTAAAGTGCCTTCCAGCCCTAACCATTCTATAATTCTATGATTCTCTGTGTTGAGATTGCTCCATGCCTGGCACACATCACAGCATTTTACAGGAGTAGTCAAAGTATGGAAGGCCAAAAGGCTGAGTACCCCATCTTTTCCCCATTAATAACAGGGCTGGAGATCCAGTGATCACTTCTTCACCACCAGATTCACCTCTTTCAGGCCACTCATGATCATTTGGGCATTTTATTCCTCTTTCAACACCCCACTTCTAGCTGAAATACTTAATTTCTTGACATGCAGGGTCCTATTTTGCTTCCCCGTGTCTCTTCCAGCTTTGCTTGTCTTTTTTGGAGAACAAAAACCGTGCTTCATATTCCATCCCTGGAGAGGGGCCTGGATATCTGTGGTACTCTGAGCTTTCTGACTTTACATTCTGCCTTTCACTCCCATTCTTCCAGTGTCCTTTTTCACTACCCAACTGAGGTGTCCCCAGACTGTTCCCTCATCTCTCGTGGCAAAATGGACAGGTGGGTAGTTTTTGGTATTCAACCTTCTCAGGCCTTTTTCTCCTTGAAACAACAGCAGCACTGGCTAAAGTCTTCCTGAATTAAGTCATCCAGTAAATACCTTCCTGGAGGCGTGATGGGGAGCGGGATGATCCTGTGAATTGGTTGCGTTGTTCTCTCAGCCAGAGGTCACCGACTGTGGAGCTGTGTTGGCAAAAACTGTCCATTTCAAGGACTAATAAACAGGCCCTCTTGGATGCAGTATGGTTTACAGTTGGGCTGGAAGAGAGAGGAAGAAAGTTTTCTTTCCAAGTCCTTCAGCGATCCCAGGTTTGGTAAACCTACTCTTTTCCTTTCCTCTTCTTTCCTCACCTCCCAAGGGTACAGCTCCAGTATTTATGAATGCAAATGCTTCTGGGGTCAAGAGCAGGTCAGAAAATGCTGTGCAATCAAGATAATGTGTTCTCTGTTCCTCACAGGCACACACTGCCACACAAAAAATGCTGCCTGTGCCCCTTAGGTGCTCTGTTCTCATCCTCCCTCCCCACTTTGACTTGTGCCCTGCCCTGCCCTGCCCTGTGGAGAGTTTGGCTTTCTGAAATCATGGAGGCTGAAACGATCAATATCAGCCTGATCTGCTGAGCAGCTGTGTTTCTAAAAATGGATGGGATTATATAATTTTTTTGAGGGGGAGGGAAGTAAAGGATGGAAAATCGCCATCGAAAGCTATGGCTGTGCTCATCAGCTGCAGGTCACTGCTAAGGCAGGGACGTTTCTCAGCAAATACATAAACTGGAGCCCTCCGTGGCAACGTGCACTTAGTGCCAACAACTTTTGAGAGAAAGAGAGAGAGGAGAAAACATGATCCTCATCTTCCCAAGGCACAGTGACTCATGCAGACTGTGGGCCAGGCTGAGTTCTTGCTTTGGCTCCTCGTTCACCTGCCTAAAAGCCTCTTGAAGTCACTGGAGATAATTTTGACCCTTATTCCCTCCCTTTGCTGACTGAGTGTAAAAGAGCAAGGTCTGCTTCTTGGCAGGGAGCAGCCCGAGCTTCCCCTTTCCAACCCTTTTGGTCTCCGCAGCAGTCCCAGTGATCAAATCAGGTTCCTGTGCTGTGTGAATGGTGCTGTGAACTCCAGGAGACATGTTGGTTTGGCTTTCATTGGAGCACGAACCCAGGGAAAGCCCTACAGATCCATGCCAGCCTCCCTGCCTTCACAGCAGTGCCCAAGCACATCCCTGCATCCCTCCGTGCTTCTGCCTGCCTGGGGGATATTGGTATCTTATCAACTAACTGGTCCTCATGACAGTCCTGTGCTGCATCTGTTCCAGGCCAGGGGGAGGGGAGAGCTGATTTCTGTCACTGCCTGGGGAGATGATGGGGAGCACAGATCCACCCTGCCCAGCTAGCAGGAGTCCAGCCCTGCCCTGTCTGCCCGTGGTGCCTTCAGAGCTCCCCTGGTGCTCACAGCAAGGTCATTTAGGAACTCTCACTATGCTCAGCCCCTGCACAGGAAACACAGGCAGACTGAGCATGATCACAGTGTATTTATACATTAGTTACTCCTTTAACCTTGGTCAGCAGCAGCCTTCTGATCTGTAAGTTCTGATCCTATTTATGTACCGGCTGTCATGCTAAGCAGCGTTGTGCTGACCCAGCTAACTTCTTACTGCAGATAATGATGAGATAATCTAACTTATCATCTTGCTTCCTGCTTATAAGACTAAGAAACATATTTAAACACTGGCAGCTGGAAGGGTAGGGGTAGTTTTCACCTTCAGTGAGGCTTTAAGCTTGTAGGTAACCCACGAAATCCAAATATAGCTTGTAGAATCATAGAATCATAGAATTAACTGGGTTGGAAGAGACCTCTGAGATCATCAAGTCCAAGCCTTGATCCAACCCCACTGTGATTACTAGATCATGGCACTCATAGACAACCCAAGAAATCCAAATCCTTCCTTCCCTGTTTGTTTTCTGCTGAGCAATAGCTGGCGCGAGTCACTCTGTTCTGTGAACAGAGGAGGCCACATTCAGTGGAGAAAACAGATGACTCCTGAGATTGTAAAGTCACCTCTGGACCAAATTCAACTCTCGATGTCAGTGGAAAAGCATTTCTAGCCTGGCCTGCACATGACAGTGCCCTGCACTGAAGTGACCTGTGTGTAAATGGGCCTAAAATTGCATTGGTTCCTTAGAAAAAGGTGATAGGGAAATACTATAGAAAACCTTGTGGAACTGATTGTAATCATCCTCTTCAGAGGTAAGGCTAGCAGGGGAAATTCATCCTCTGAAACAAGTAGTTGCTCCTGTATGTTTGCTACATTCATCTTTCTCCTTCCTTCCGCATCAAACCATTGACCAATCCTTGAAGAAGAACTGCTCATCCTGTCCACGGAGAAGAAAGACATTTTGGGGGAGAAGAAGCTGAAGGCCTTAATGCTGGTGTGTGAGGAGCTCAAATTGCAGTTCCCCAGGCGTCAGTCATCTGTCAGCTTCCAACACCTTGCCACCCCAGCTTGAATGTTCACTTATCTGATGGAAAACATCATAACGTAATCCACAGTCGTACAGGCACAGATTAACTTTACTAAGAGCACTCATGGCTTTTACAAAGAAAAGGGCAGCCAAATGCAACTCAGTGGATGTATTTCTACTAAAATCCATGTGCCTGCAACTGTCTGGGTCACAACAGACACAGGCTGACTGCAATAGCCCCACCAAATGAGGTCATTTGAAACGGTACAACAAACATTGCTAATGCTGCTGCATCATGCTGGGCTGTCAGATGGATCCCAGGGCTTTAATGCAGTGCTATATATATATTTATACAGTTGCCCACACTTATTTAATTAGGAGATGCAAATGCTGGTGAGAGACAAAGCAGAAAATGCCAACACAGGCAGATCATGCTTCCGTTCGCACGGAGGCCCTCACTGCTGACCAGATACAGCTCCATCAGCGGTTTCTTTCGGGGCTCTATCTGGCTCTGTTAAATCCTATTGATTAACAGCAAATTGTCTGGAGTGATGTCATTTTCCAGGGGGAGGCAGAGGGGTAAGGGTGCAGGGTTGGGGCTGCACCTAAACTGCCAGCTCTGTGAGGGGCTGTAATCACAGAATCACAGAATCACAGGATAATGAAGGTTGGAAAAGCCCTCTAAGGTCATTGAGTCCGATCATTAACCCAACACTGTCAGTTCCACCCTAAATGGTGTCCCCAGGTGCCACATCTACACATCTTTTAAATCCTTCCAGGGATGGTTACTCCACCACTTCACTGGGAAAATTTTTCCAGTGCCTGACAATCCTTTTGGTGAAGAAATTTTCCCTAATATCCAATATAAACTCCTCTGCCACATTTTGAAGTTGACCTATCACTTGTTCCTTAGGAGAGAAGACCGACCCCCACCTATCTAAGGCCTCCTTTCAGGTATTTATATGGAGTGATAAGGTCCCTCCTGAGCTTCCTTTTCTCCAGACTAAACAATCTCGACCCCCTCAGTCACTCCTCAAGGCTCGATACACCATTGCCTGGACTGGAAAAGCTCATGATCTCAAAAAGGGATTGGGAAAGGTTGGGCAAGGCTGCCTGGGGACAGGACAACATGGGTGTCACTGTCCATCCTTGATCTGGTTCAAAATTTCCTGGTGAAATGAGGCATGATGAGGATGAAGGGCATCGAGGGGATAAATATACTGTCCTTTCCAAAGCAGAGAGTGGATGTATAGGATGGGGCTGCAAGAAGCAGCCTGGATGAAATGTCCTTTGGAGCAGCTGACTCAGACCTTAGAATCACGGAATCACAGAACTCTAGGATGGTTTGGGTTGGAAGGAACCTCAAAGACCATTCAGTTCCAATCCCCTGCCATGGGCAGTAACACCTTCCACTAGACCAGGTTGCTCCCTGTCTTCTCTTGGCTGGATTTGTGCAGTCACATGCAGCACATGTTGCTAGGAAATGCCCAAGATTTGGATAGGGAGTGGTTCATATACTTGCTGTTTGGGAAATACAGGAAGAACTCACTTATAACAACTTGTCAGGGCATCCAGACACCATCACACATCACTCCCCTCTCCACAGCAGGTTGTGTCTGTCCCAGTTCGTACTGGAGGCATCACTTTCCTCTGGTGTGGACAGATCCTCCAGGTGCAGTGCCCAGATGTGCAATGGTGACTTGGTGGACAAGATGGATGCTGATGTCAGACAACCTGATTAACCTTTAAGACATTCCTAGTGCTCCCATTTTTCTCCAGAAAACTGTCCTCAATGCCTTTAGGAGCAGAGTGACCAAGGGATGGGACAATTGCAAGGTCGTGTACATACTTCAGACTATGGCTTGGGACTAGATGATCTTTAAAGTCCTTTTGAACCCAAACCATTCTGTGATTCTATGAGTTTCACTACAGGAATGAAAAGAAAAGCCAACAAACCCCAAAATTCTACCAAAACCAGAGAGCAAGGTGTGGCAGCAGGAGAATGATGTTTCAATCAGAAGCTTAGTGTAAACAAGCCCTTGGTGCGGAGGCTCAAGTTGGGATCCAACCCCGAGTGAATTTCCAGCCAGCCTGAGGTTTTTTTACTTCTTTATTTTTCTTGTCAAATGTTTAAACTCTGAAGTTAATGTTTGCTTCTCCAGTGAACTCAGTGTTATACTGTTGAAATAGTCAGATTCTGAAGTGTTCATTTGTACTAAATCCCCAGTGAGTTGTACTTTGAAGCAATGGCACTGGGATAATATTTGGTACCCAATAGAAGATTAGGAGAAGAGATATTCTTCTGCCAAATTTAAAGCTTATCAGAATTGCTAAGATACAGATTTAGAACAGAATGAAACTGTTGGAAGATTTTCTTAGCTTTAGCTTTGGCAAACCCTGCTGTTTTGAGCCTCCTACTCCCCAAAGAACCCTGAAAGTAAAAGAGTAAATTGTTTCCAAATAAGAATAATTATAGCTTGCATAACAGTCTTGCATTCAGTTACAAAGTCAAAGAAATCTGTCAGGGCATCTCATTTGTGTAAACAGTACCTTCAGTTGCATAGAGGAATGTTTCATGATACCCCCGATCTCAAAAATATCCAGCTACACTTTGTTCTAGGTTTTAAAGTTCAAAAGATTCAAAAACCCTAAATAATCCTCATATTTTTCCCCACTCTATCTTGGTAAAGATCTTCCCTGAAAGTGAATTCCCAAAGTTTTGGGTTGAGAAAACACAGATAAAAACATCAGTTTTGCTCTTGAATTTACCCACACTTGATCCAAGGTGTTTAATAAGTAAATAACTTTTGAATTTTATGCACTAGTTTCTTTCTTCTCTTTATTTGTTTACTTTTTTTTTAGGCTGTACATGCTTTGTGGCATGGATGTCTGCGCTTCAAGCTTTTTTCTCTCTGACCAGCACGTAGGGAGACAGGGATCTCTGGCTGCAATACTCCTGATGAAGAAATAATAAACAGGTGGTTAGTTCTTTGGGGCAGGACACTATAATAAAGCCTGTCCTCAATAACTGCCTAGGCACGTTTTGGGAATAGGCTCTAATATGATAATTCTGGGGAATTTTCTTTCTGAAGGCAACTAACAGAATGTCCCTTGGGAAAACCATAGCTGTGCTCTCAGGCACAGGGTGTTGTTCCTGGGGCTGTCCTGTGCAGGGCCAGGAGCTGGACTTGGTGATCCTTGTGGGTTCCTTTCAGCTCAGGATATTCTAGAATTCTATGTAGTTCCACCTCTCCAGACTTTATTTACCTCCTCTTATTTCCAAGTAAGAAAATATCAAGTTGTTTTCTTAGGTGCTGCCATTTCAAGGAAGAGGAAACACTGGGCACTTGCACAGTCACGTTGGAATCGTGTAACACAACCTATCAAGAAGATAATCTAATCTGGTTTAGAAACAACATCTATTATTTTTGCAGTGGTGATGAACCCACCTGTTGTGTCCACAGAACAAGAACTGAGTGATCTGCAAATCCGAGGGCCGGTTGCAAGGCAGGAGAAATTTCCATTTACCTTTTTTGCTTCCTTCCTGTGGAGGTCAGAGACCACAGGGGTGTTCCATGCTATTCTTTCCACCTCAGAAAAACAAATATAGGGATCAGATTCGTCTTACTGATACAGACACCCAGTGTAGGCATCCAGACAGAATTGTCTCCATGTGATTTAGGAGCCCAAAGGAGATTTAATTAAAATATCCAACAGAATCTGGGCAGGGATCCAGCTGGTCATATGTAGGTGCCTGATACAGTGTGAGTTATGTCACTGCCCAGACTATTGATCACGTTGACGTTGGGTTTAGTTTTCCGAATACAGATGTGTAGCAGATAAAATGTGTGCTAAAAGTGTTGGCTTCATTGCCTCAGAAGGAACCTAAACTTGGTGTTTTTAATGCAGAAGACATCTGTGAGTGGCTGTTTGATGAGTTCCATCACAGTGAGAACAGTGACAGGTCAGTCTCTATGGAGCAAACAAGCTCTACTGCATTACTTTGACAGATGTACAGAAGGACAGACAGGTGCTTGTCCCACTTTTCTGATTGTGGTATATTCTGTTGTTTAGATAATTAGGGATGAAGATCTTCAGTTTTCTTGCCTGTTCCCTCTTCCTATAAACAGAAGGGAAAAACTGGGTTTTGAACATCCCAAACCCACCAAAAATGGGTTTTGAGTGGCTGAGGTCACTTGGTCTGTTCAGCCTGGAGAAGAGGTATCTGAGGGGAGACCTCACTGCAGTTACAACTTCCTCATGAAGGGAAGAGGAGGGGCAGAACCAATCTCTGCTCTGTGGTGACCAGTGATAGGACCTGAGGGAATGGCCTGAAGTTGTGTTAGGGGAGGTTTAGGTTGGATATTAGGGGAAAGGTTCTTCACCCAGAGCATAGTTGGATGCTGAAACAGGATCCTCAGGGCAGTGGCCATTGCACCAAGCCTGACAGAGTTCTAGTATTTGAACAATGCTCTCAGGGACATGGTTGGATTCTTGGGGCTGTCCTGTGCAGGGCCAGGAGTTGGACTCCATGATCCTTGTGACCCCTTTCCAGATCGGGATATTCTATAATTCTACAATTCTATGATCCCCGGGGATTATTTTCAAGACACAAAGCAAGTTTGAGCAGGAAACTCTTCACTGCCAGTGTTCTATTTTCAATTAGCTTTATGCATTCCTGTGGGTTACCTCCAGAAGATGTTGAGACATTGACCTGATCCAAAATGAGTAAGACCTGGGTCCTATAGACACATGTGCAGTGTCCTTCATGGTTTGCTTGGTCACCACAAACCACACCTTTGCTTCCTGCTGGGAGATGGGGCTCCCAAGTGTCCTGTGTTCAGTGTGACACCAAGAGCATGAAACCACAGCCTGGGCAACAGGAGAACGAGGACTGTGGGGCACACAGACCTTCCCCACAGCATCAACACAGCCAGGGATCCTTCCCAGTCCTTCTCATCAATGCCTTAAACTGTTCACAGTCCTTGCCAGGCAGACGGAGCTTTGTGGGCACAATCTGGATAATTGGAGAAACCCTAAAGGAAGAACAACTCCTTGGAAGGGACCTCTTTGCTGGCCCACCAGCCACATTTTTGGCTCTTGTGTTTACAAGCTGTCTTTAAACCAAAGGTAAGACAACAGTGTGAACACTATAGAAATCCCTCCAGACGGGGACCACCTAAGGGCAGAAGAAAGCTTCTGATACAGCCAGGAGTGCCAACAATGTGGCACAAGCCCTTGTCAATCCTTTTCCAACAATGTTTCCAGTATGGGGAGCGTTTTACACTGGAGGTTTCCTTAACTGCCGTGTACTCTGTGTTCCGAGACAAACGCGGGAATTTATTTTGCTTTGGGGCCGTGGCTCAGCTTGAGAATAAATTGCCTTTGGGTGGACACAGGAAGGGAGCAGGGTACACGGTGTGCTCCTGAGCTACCCCTCACCTTCCAGGCCAGGCTCAGGCAAGAACAATAAACAAGATCAAGCCCCAGTGCCCCTCCTGCCTGAATCCCCACGGCATGTGTTGCTCTCACGCGGCTCCTACCTGGGACCGAAGAGCTTTAGTGAGTTACAACAGCTTTACTCAGCGCCTCCCCTCTGCCTTGTGCCACATGATCTTATCTGAGCGCGAGAACCACAACTGAAAGCTTTTTCTTGCAGAGGGGAAAACATCAGAGATGTTACGAAACGCGTTCCTTGGCTCTTGCCTCGCTCCGCGGTGGGTGGAATGATTTTAAAAACACAAGCTCTTTCCCTCTCTTACCTGGCTCCTCTCCTCACCACGATCCTAAACCTCGCTGGAGGGCATTGAAAAAGTCTCCCAGCTGGAAATGCCAGAGTGTTTTGCAGACTCGTGGCTCCTTCAAAATTGTCTCCGTGCTTGGGCCCTGACCCTACTCATCTGTCAACAGGGCAAAGCACACGTCTGAGAGCTTTTCCCAGGCGCGCAGTGAAACTCGCTTCCCTCTGCCTGGTCCAAACACGTTTCGGGTCAGATTAAAAGCTACCCAAGCCCGATGCTGCCTTTTTAATGCATAGATGTGGGTTGATTACCAGGGAGTGGTCACTTCTCCTCTGCTTTCTTGGCAGGGGTAAGGAAAGAGAGGGAGGAATACCCTGGAGAGGAGCAATTCACTATTGGAGAGACGTCTCTCTGCCCACAAACCAGAGGCGTCTGAGGAATGCAAGGTGAAGCAGATACCACGGCAACAGTTGCAGTTGTTGTCCCAGGAAGTCTAACTTTTTTTCCTGGAATTTGTGAGGCCAGTGACACAGACACATTCATGGCAACTGCCTCGTTTTTGAAGCATGTCAGAATCCCGGATGTTTCCAATTCCATCCTGAGTTTCCAGCTGTCGGGATGATGGACAGCTGAGGTGAGTCCTTCCACCCCAATAGCTTTGGGATGCTACAGACTGGTTAAACTGAATTTTGCAGAGGGAAAAAAGCCGCAAAAGTATTAATTTCAAGCAGTTTAATGAAAGTAAAAGACAGAGAAATATGAAGTGTGAAAGTGAAGACAGAGAATGTAGCAATTCCCCCAACAAGGGAAGGTCTGTGCAGTGAACTCATTCCTTACAAGGCACCAAAGAATTTAAATTAAGACCTGAGTTAGAGGGAAAGCCCCACCAGAAGCTCACAGACATTGAAAGTCCGATCACGAGCTTCCAAGCAACAAATCCAGGCAGGTTCTGTCATCCAGGAACAGCTTGTTTGGCCCTGATTAGAATAAAATAGATTTAGAAATAATAAATAAACTTTCCTCCCTACCCCACCCAGCTCAGGATCTGCTAGAAGGTGAGATGGTTTTACATTTTCATAGATGCCTTTCACAATTACCTGGAGGCTCTGGGCTGCAGCTGCTCAGTCTTGTGGAAATGTTGCCGAGGCTTTTGTGATGATAAACATGGTATTATTAAAATGGCTTTCTGTGATTTGCCTACTCATAAATAACAACAAAGTGTTGTGCTCACGCAATGATTCACTTTTAGACCACTTCATGGAAATAAGATTCAAAATTATGGCTTCTGTCAGTGTGTGGGGAGGAAGAAGTCTCTCTGTTCTTTGGGAGGGAATACATGAAAACCTGGGAGTACTGGGTCTGGGAGAGTATGATGAAGGAATTTATGGAGTCCTGAAGATGAAGCATGACCATGTTCTATAGGAGGCTGTAACTCATATGAACTGAAAAGATCTGCAGGACTTCACCAGCTGCATGGGAAAGGAAAAGGAGAAAAGAGCTCTCAAGTGTCCACGGCAGGAGAGGGAGGGTCTTCCAAATCTGCACGCTGAAGGCCAGTAATCTCATTTAACAAGCAATTATACAAGGAATCCCTGGAAATTAATGAAGAGCCTCTCCCACTGAACAGGAGAGAGTAAAAAGATTTTGGGAGAAGAGTGGTGGTTGGAGCTCCTATTGTAAATGTCCGGTAAATAAAACCCTTGAAGAAGTGGGTAATGATCCTCGTTCTGGAAATTTATTCATTCTTTCCACCCCTGCTTATTCATCTCTTCTGTCCACCCAGTTCCCTTCTGGATGAAGTTGCAGGACCAGCACAACCATCAAACCGCTTTTCTGCACGGTCCTGTCTGGAAAAAGATATTATTGAGGATGTAGCTCCATCTACTGCCATTACGGGGGAATGTCAGTCCTCCAGCAGCATCTGAGTTGGGCCCCTCTGCTGGTGCATTAAACAAAGTGAACTCAGTACAGAAATTACCCACTGATCCTTCCCCCCAACAATAATAATAATAAATAAAATAAATTAAGAGCCAATTATAATTTCTGGACATTCAAAATGCCAATAAAACAATTCTATTAGAGTAGAAAATAACAGTATAATTTTTTTTTGTTTTGTTTGTTCCCAGATCTCCAAATTACCCTACAAAAGCCATTTTACCAGCCATAATTATTCAAAATTGGTGAAAGTTCTGGAAAATCAGGCCCGAAACACTGTGGCTTAACCTGACAGTAGAAAATTAAGTTGGCTGTGGTCAGGGTGCTTTCAGTGGGTTACTGTTCCTCTGGGTTCTGTCACTGACAGGATAAGGACTTAGTGTAAAATACTGCTTTGGTTCTCTTTGTGGTCAATATGGAGAAGACAACAACTCCAGAAGGTAATTCATCCTCCTCTTGCCTGGCTTGTGATTTCACTGATGACCCTGTCTCAAAGAGTCACAGAGGGTGGAAGCTGCAGCAAGAGATCCGGAGATAGAAACAAATCCTTTCCATTTTAACTGTGAGAGTGGAAGCAACTGACACAGGACAGTGACATTGGCAAGGAAATATGAATTGTGTCTCTTCTCCTGAAACACACAGTCTGTTGCATCTGAGAGTGAGGAAAGAGCTCTTGGCTGAGCCAAGTGGAGCTATGAGTGTCTGGAGAAGGGCAAAAGCCCCAGGTTGTGAGTATTGTTGGTGGGCAGAACATGCTGGAAATAGATTATCACAGCATTAAACTTGCCAAGAAAGCCAGGTGGAATTCCAAAGGCCCCAAATTCCCACCGAAATGTCCTTGGTAGCCTGATGTCACCCTACATCTTGGTGCAAGTTCTCCACCACTGGAAGTCCTCCAGGAAAGGACCAGCCCAAAGGTTTCAGCTGTTGCAAGACTTGCAGGGTGAAGTTCTTTGGCCTTGTTTTTTTGTGGTTCTTTCTTTGTTTAATTATTATTATTCTTCCCCAGATCTGAGAATCATTGTAATCTTTATCAAGGGTTAATTAATATCAGTGGTGCTATTAATGACACAATGACAGTGAGAGCAGAGGAGTTTCCAACAGTCCAGCAGAGAAGTGGTGCTCAAGGATTTAACCCAGGGGATTTTGCTTCTGATGTTAAAACGGGTTCCTGGCTGGTTTAAAACACCCAGCTCATGTTTATTTGCCTGACCCCTCATTTCCCAGCTCTTTTTTCACTAGAAGAGATGTTGCCATATTGGGATAGTGGTTTCACATCACACCAGGAGCAACTCCTGCGAGAAGTAAGGCTTTCAAAAAGGGCTATGTGGGAGTAGAACAAAGGATTATATGATCCAAGTGAAGTTGTCAGAAGTCCTTCTGAGAGTAAAAGGCACTTAGAAATATTAAAAACCTACTGAAAATCGAAATCTTTATCCTGCATTCTCTGAAATATTCAGAAAAAGGTGACTATGGGTTTCAGGATCACTGGGGCTCCTGAGGGACACGCGCTGCGGCCCCGTTCGGATTCAGCAGCAGTCACTGGTAATACTTGTATTGATTTCAACAAAAGCAGGAGCCAGTCTCGTTTTGCAGAATCCAGGGACAGTGCATTGGTCACCAGAGACAATGACAGCCTTTCTATTGACTTCACTGGGCTCAGGCTACGGCTGTGAAAGCTGGTCTTGTGTTGCAGAGAAAGGGAATGGCTTTGGGATTGCATAGCTCTAGGGATTAGTAATAAACAAAGAGCCTTTAACTTCTAGGTCAGTGCTCTGAACCCCTGCCAAGCTTCTGGCCAGTGAATGCTGTTGCCATTTGTACAGAGGCAGCTGATGAATGAGTTTAGCAGTTCTTGGTGTGGTCCTGGATAGAAAATGTCCGTATCATTGCAAAGCCAGTATTCTGTTTTTACCTTTAAGAATAAAAGGGACCTATGAGATAGATCGTTTTGCTGCTGACAGCATTCCCAGATGTGTGGTACCTGCTGACAGGGAGCAGAGCAGTGCTTGACCTTTGAAGAAAGATGCCTTCACTCTTTTGATTGGCCACAGCTGTAGTTGGCACAACGTATTCCTGCTTAGCATCTGGCCCAAAGGTTCCAGCTGGTGATAAAACAGATTAAATGAGCAGCTGTAAGAACCTGAATTTCTGACCAACCCAATTTGACAGCTGTGTGTCCTCCTGGACAATCCCCACTGCTGTGTGTCTCTATCCTAACAGGTCTTGTTGAACCTGAGCTGTTTGTGTGTCCTTGCAGGTCCATCCAGGTGAGTCCTGAATCCCTGAGCTGATGCTCTTTGAGTTGATATTCATTTTTCTCTGTTCAAACACATCATGAACATCCATGATTTAGCTCTATTTCATAGGATCATCAGATAATTCCTTTCGGCTTGTAGGCTGCTCATCCTCTTTACTGGAAACTGTCAGAAACAACGTGGTAGGACATGCTGTACAACTGTGGTATCAAGAGGAAACCCAATCAGGATGTTTGCCTGCTAGGGAATTGCTTTTTGGCAGCTGAAAGTTCACGTGTACTTTTCCAACATATTTTCCACTGGTTTCAATCCCATCCAGTATTTACCCTTTCTGGTAAGGTCTGTGGCACTAATAGGTCAACAATGTGCATACAGAGAGGCACAGCTATCACAGCTTAGGACTCAAACACACAGTGCCTTGGCTGCAACACTGCAATGCCAGGACCTGACCCAAAATGCCTTGATGAGGGAGACTTCCAAGAGTGTAATGATCCCCACCATCTGTCTCTGGCAAGCTAAAGTGGTTCCATTAGGTAACCCAGAAAAGCAGATGCTCTCTCAACTGCATGAACTTCTCAGACTTGGTGTGATTTTTACCCCAGCAGCTTTTATGTTTCGTTTTGTTTTGTTTACTTTTTCCTTTCCAAAAGCCGCTTAACAATTTTTAAAAACAATCCAGAGTTTAGGAATAGCGAGCTGTGTGTGCCCCTGAAGACTTCCTGTGAAGGACTTTCCTCACCACGTCCCCACTCATACTGTATTTATTTTAAAAGTATAGGATGTCACAGAAATAGGGACAGAAAGGAGGATGCTTGTGTGACTGAAAAAGCTTTTCCAGGAGGGACAGGTCTCTCCAAGCAACTGATCGTGAAGACAAACTGTCACAAAGATTGGTTATTATAAAGAGTCAAGGTAATTGCTGGAAAAGGGGTATCTAAGTAGAGATGTAAAGAAAAATGAGGATTTGACCACAGGATTCAAGGCCCACCCACTGAATTGGTGCACATCTGAGCCATACTGCAATTTTCTGCTGCTTGGTTTATTCACCTCCAAACACTCAGCTATTAACTTGACACGCTGTCAAATTGCAGGTGAATCTCAGAGCCTCGACAGAAAAATTACAGGCTAAAAATTTACAGGCATTTCCAGGGGAGGATTGACTTTTACTAATGTGTGTTTATGCCTTGTAGGAGGGAACCTGAAGTGGAAACTTCTAGAGATGGTGTCAAACCAGTTGTGGGGGCTGAAAGGAGAACACTGAGCTGCTTCAGGTGTGCAAATACCAATAACAGCTTATTGGCTTTCCCTGTGTCACTGACACCTCCATGGACTACAATTCGGGTGCTATCAGGATGGCAACCCAAGACATTTCCACTGGAGCTGGACTTTGGTGATCCTTCTGGGTTCCTTCCAACTCAGGATATCCAGAAAAATTTACAATCCAGTGGCATGGTTGTGTGAGGGGGAAACCATTTGGGGTTTGATGGCAAAAAAACCCCACACCTGAGAAAATGTTAAAGCTGCATCTGTACAAACCACAGCCCCCTGTCCTGCCACAGCAGAGTCCCCATGAAGAGGGGAAAGACACACATCTAAAGATCTGCCCTGGAGTGGGAAGTCAAGAAATTTGGGGTGGGAAAGGGCTAATGCAGTGCTAGTCACTGAGAGTCCAAAACCACAGAGCAGCTCTCTTTTTCCTCACGAAAAAAGCATCTGCTGCATTACGTTTTTGTGTGTGTGGGATTGTCTCCACAAAAAGGAAAGAAATCTCCCTTTCGGCTTGTTTTCTTTGGAAAGAGACTTACACAGTGCTGAGTGTCCCACCAAGAACCTTTGAACTAGTTGGCTGGTTCTAAATCCAGTCAGCAGAGAGGGAGATGTCTCCCTGCCCAAGGATTTTGCAAGCGTCTGGGTGGAAAGAATCTCTAAGTGCTCTTATGAGCCTCTCATGAGGGGCAGACAAAGTCACTGGGCACCCAGAAGCCCCATGCCAGAGCAGTGGATGTAAATATGTGGTTCATATATGTCTCAGTCATGTGCTGACAGGGTTTAGCCACAGAAGGCAGGCAAGGAAGGTTTTTTGACTCTGTGAGGAATTGGTTTCCTCATTTTCATTACGATTTGTTAGTCTGGCACATCTTTTTTCTGAGTGAGCCTCATATAATCACACGACTCTGGGAGCAGTGAGTTGCCATCTGCTCCATCTCCCTGGTAGATGATGCCTCTTTTCCCCACACTGTTTCTGATGTTGGCTCAGTGTTGTTCAGTGGCTCAGGTATCATCTACATCAGGGATTAGCTTCTTCTTAGCGAGGGGCAAAGAATTTTCATTGCATCCACAGTGGACTGAGAAGCCTTTCCCAAATGCTGACTGGGGTGGGAACACTGCAGACACAGCAGATCTGAATTTGGTTAGAGTTTAATCCCAGAGAGTACATTTTTTGCTGCTAGTTTTTGCTCAGCTTTTATTGCATTTGCCATCTGGCACTTTCTGCCTGGACTAACGAGGATTTTCATAGAATCATAGAAACATTTAGGTTGGAAAAGATCTCTGAAGTCATCGAATCCAACCATTAACTCAGCACTACCAAGTCTGACACTAAACCATGGCCCCAAGTGCCACATCTACTTGTCTTTTAAATCCCTGTAAGGATCATCCCACTGTGGCTTCCAACTCCTCCTGTTTGTTGCCCTTGCTGTGTGCATTGGTGTAGATGCACCTGGGTTGGGTTATTGATCCCATCACCTTTTTAGGGGAAGAAGCCCTAATTCCTACATGACCATTCTCAGGTGCTTCCATGGTCTCTAACACACCAGTAACTCTTGTTTTAAATACCCTAAGAATTAGAAACATGCAAGGCTGGCTGTTGGTGGATGGCAGCACCATCTTGTGTTCACTTCTGGAGAAGGGACAGAGGATTTTTTTCTTCACTGAACAGGCTACAGATTCTCAGTCTCTTTGGCAGCTCTCCTGAGGAAAAGAATAACTTATTGGCAAACCAGGGGTCAACACAAGACAGAGGCATAAAGTCTAGGCCAGGCTCCAAGCCTCCAGCCCACCCAGGGTCTCCAGGTAGCTCTTTTATTTTGTTTGCACATCACAGTTGGTTAAAGGTGTGTGCCACTTGTATCCTAAGAGGTGCTCGGTCCTATAATATATGCCCTGGCAAGTCACTGAAACCACCGTTTAAAATCAGACATCTTATTATTTTTCCCACTCTGTAAAGCTTCAATGCACAGAAACTTTGCATTATCTAACTTGATGGGCTGTATCTGGACTTGATTATCATGTTATTAAGTCCAACTAGAAATTCTCTCCCAGAAACAGCTCTTGAATCTACTAGAGACAGTTTCAGCCTGTTTTCAAAGAGAGTTTTTACAAAGTAATTACCCCAAGACATTGATGTAGTGCAATGAGATTAATTAAAGACTCCTATTATTTCACATTTGCATATATAAATAAATCTCTCAAGTCTCTTCCTGAAAGTTTGTTACTTCTCCATATCTCCTGCCTCCAGGTTTCCCACAGGCAGGATCAAGTCTCATTCATTTTCAGAGCAGCAATAAGAGACATCAACACTGCTGTACCAAATCACATTGGAGGCATCTCTGTGTGATGATGGAGGGGTGATAGAGAAAGGGAGGAACTGAGATTTATGCAGGGAAACAGGACTGTGTCTCCTCAGGGTGGGAGATTTCACCTCTCTGGTCAAAAGAGGTTCTCAGTGTCACCCAAGTGCTTTGGTCAGCAGGCTGTGCGGAGAAAAGGATTAGGGAAGGGAAGGTAATGGTAGAGAAGAAGTTCACCTTAATCACAGAGTGAAGAATTTTCTGTGTGCTTGGAAAATGTCTGCAGGAGAGCAGGTGAGCAAAGCTCTTTTGGGGATGTCTGTGTAACACACCAAGTGCTGATGTGAAGCAATGAGACCATGGCACAGCTCTACATCAGCTGGTGGGTCCTGAGCCTTTAGGGGTCCCTGCTCAAGCTTAGTACTGGGACTCTGTTTCCCCACTCCTGGCCCCCCAGACCAGTGTCTTCTGCACTAGAAAAGTCAAGTATGTACCAGCTGGCTGGGAAACCGGGGCATTGCCAGAATAAATCTTGTCCAGTCAACCTACATGTACAGAAAAAGTGTTCCTAGAAGTATTTGTCGTTGTCCTCCTATGTAATTTCTACCATGCTGACACCTCAGTGCCCAGTTTTTGACCTAGACCTGCTCTAGACCTTTGTGAGAGAAACCAGGTGAATTTGGCCAGATTTGAAGCCAGGGCAGATTCGCTGCTGGTTGCAAAATATGTGTGTGTCATAACTGTTGTTTGTGAAAAGTGTGAGATTAGAGACCAAAGTTTTGAAATGGGGATGAGATTGGCCATCATTTATTCATTTATTTGATCTGCTTTGAGATATAACTGGGAATCCACACTGTGAATCAGATTTCCCTGGACATAACTACACCAGGATAGGTACTCACACCATGTGTCACTACGTAGATAAAACTGGTTAAGTGTGATGGAAACATTATTGGCCACTGCCAGTGTCTGTGAAATGTTACAACATTCCCTGGCACAATTTTGGCTTATTTTTAGCAAGTTACCCCCAAACCATTCCCACATTTGGCAATTAGTCCAATCCAGGGACCATTCCCAGCTGGCAGTTTGCTGACAGCCTTGCTTTGGCAGCTGCCAGGTCAGTGCCACGTGGTCAAGCCAGGACATACAGGGTGGTCCCAGTACATGGGAGCACCCCCTGACATACTTATTTTATTTGTGAGAATAGTTTTAACCCCACTGCCCTTGAAAGATGGGAGGTTTTAGGGTCCAGATGGAAAACAGGATAGGAGAGGTTGATACAGGAACAGGGAAAATGCAAAAACCATGGTGAGTGGGGAGGAGGTTTTGCACTGACATTACCTGCCCTCTTGCTCACCAGGCCATGATGGTGTGGGAGAAGGTAACACAGCTGGAGAGCATTTGGGAAAACCTCCCCTTTCGATCCCAGAAACATGGTTTGGGCACTGAGTTGTGGATTTCTTACCTAGGGGCAGGGCAAGTTGTGATTAGACATATTTAAAAGCAAAAATTCTCTGATAGTTTTGCTTCAGCTGAGATTTTTTCCCAACCAGCTTTGCTGAAGAGCTGCCACCAAATCCGCAGGACACAGTTAACGACGGCACAAAACAACACTCAGACAACATGAACAGCACAGATGGCCCAATCCAGTTCTTATTCTTGAGCAGATCAGAATTTTAATCTGCTTGTGCAAATATTACAGGTGTGTATGAGTGTGTTTGTATGTGTGTACCTCTCCAGACACCCAGGTTTACTACATCACATCCATTACTGTCAAATAAGTGCAGTGGATATTCACTCTGATTTCAAGACAAGCTCACAACTGATATTCTTCTGCATTTACCTTCCATGCTCATTTTAATGAGTTACAAACGAGTTTGCTGGCAGAAAACTCCACTCAAACAGCTGATTAAATTAACTCATTAGGAAAGCAGATTTCAAATTTGCAAGAATCAAATAGGCAGGCTGGAAAGATGCTCTGAGTGTAACACTTCCCCAGGTGGGCACAATAAAAATGCTGCGAGCTACCTCGACTGGGCTCACAGTGTCACAAGGATGGGCAGCCAGCAAGCACAAATCAGCAGGTTTGGGTCATCAAGAGCAACAAAACAGCTTCTTTATTCCTTGTTTTCTCAGGAAAAAGACTTTGCTAAAAAGCTCTAGCTCATGAAGTTAGAACTATTTCCAGCTCAAGGGCATCAGATCACAATTCATGTGATCTGCACTAAAAATCAGACTGAGTTTGTGACAGAAAAGTGTTGCTCATGGAAGAATTACAAATAATTCAAGGGAATTAGGCAATGATTGACCAGCAGCTGGGATTCAAGTTTGGAGAAAAATCACCGTCTGCTGATTCCAAGAACACAGGAAAAGAGGGAAAGAAGCTATTTGGGAAGATTATTGGTCATGTGTTGTCTGTGTAGCTTGTCCTCCACTTTAGGGCAATTTCGTAAGGAGCAGATTCTTTCCAAGAAGCTCTTCTCTTCCCCCTTCAGTATTCTGTGAGTCCTTGGGGTTCTTATGGGTCAAAAGTAGAGATACAGAGTAATCTGGAAACACAAATATGTTTGTTGACTTGCCATGAACAGGAACATTCATCATGTCTGTATGGTTGGCTCTATACCAAGAAATTAAACAGCAAAGGATCTGGATTGCAATGGCTCACTTACTAGAATGATTATTTTTTTTAAATTAAATTCTTTCTAGCTGGAAATCTTCCAGAAAATTCCCACCATCCAAAATTATCATGGGTCAAAGGGCAATTCAAAAGTCAGTTTTGATGTGACCTTTCCTGGAGGTGAAAGAGTTGCACTTGATGGACAAAAAGAGGTTGTCACATGGGACCTCAGGACCACAGGAAGAGCCCTGACCGTGGTGATTTTCCTTGTAGGTACTCTCCCTTTTCTGTTTTTTAATTTTGTTTTCAATAGGTCCTGAAGTTGAATGGAGCACAAAAAAAAAGATAAGGAGAGAAGAAATCAGAGAACAGGATTGTTAAGTCTTACTTATTTAGAAAATGAGAAAAAAAATTAAGACTGAAATCATTCCTTTACTCAAATTGGTTTCAATGCAGTGTCTGGGGTGTTAATTTTATGGGTACACTGCATAACATGAAGTCTGCTGATTTCTTAAGTCTGGGCTATGTCCTAAATTCAGCTCAGGTGCCTGAATTTTAATTATTTTTTCCTCTTGATGGCAGAGGATGATAGACTGATGGCAGAGTCTGATAGACTTGTGTTTTAGGTGGTTTAGGGGCTTTTTCAAACCCTCTGGGATTGGAGAGGTGTGATCACAATGGAATTAGTCTAATTTGACAACATGGGCCGAAATCACCCACCACCCCTGTCCTGGCTGTTACCTGTTGGCCCTTTCTTTCCTTTGTCAGGAGGGCAAGGACACAACAGCTTTTTGAGGAGAAGAAGGCGACTGCAGATGAGTATTGCTGGATCTGTCCTTTCCTATGCAAAGGGTTTAAGGAGGGAACTATTTAGAGACAGTACAATAACACCAAATATGGTTGAGATCAGTCCCCTTGAAGTCTTTCTCTGAAATTTTACTGGAAATTGGTTGATTATGAGCCAGCTCTTTCTTGGAGAGCCTTCTTTCATGTCATTGTTTGGGTTTGAACTTGTCTGTTCTTTATTTTTGCATCTGACTCAACTATACAAAAGGCTGATCCACTTGCAATGTGTTTTTCTGTTTCAGAGAAAACAAACCTCTGTGAACTGCGAAAAAAAAAGGCTGGTGCCATTTCCATAGGAATAAGTGAAGGAAAAAAAAGGAAGAGAAGTTCTGAGAAAATAGGACACTTCTCTGGCACACAGGAACTGAAAAGTTCATGAGAACTTTTCTTCAAGTCCAGACTCCAGAGCTGCAGGGACCTTCCCCCGTTAACGAGCTCAGACTGACAACGAGCAAATCTCTGCAATTTTAGCTTGCTTTATACTTTTTAAAAAATTTATTTCATTCTCTTCTCAATCGGAGGAGAACAACTTCAGCAGAGACAAAATCCACAGATGAAAGTACAGCTGTACCAAGCCTCAAATCACTGTCCAACAGGAGAAGCTTACTGTGGACATGAGTCTTGGGTTTAGGTTTGCCTCTGTGGTCAGACAGGGCTGCAAACAAAACCGAGGGATTTGAGTAACTAAACTCAGGAATTCATTATATCTAAACAAAACACACAGTTATTCCTGGAAATAGAGTGTTTCCTTTAACCAGAAGAGGTGTTAGTTCCAGTTTTTGGCTAAGTAGGGCTGCCTGGAAGTGAAAAATGTTATGGATCCAGAACCAGTGAGTGAAGGGAAGATTTACAGTGAGACCCTCACCCAACCAGGCTAATAAAGTACAAATTAGGAGACAGATGTTGCAAAAGAATATGCTACAAAGATCAGTGATGGGATGGCTGCTCAAAGCACTCCTCAAATAACTGTGACTGACAAATGAGCTGGTGAAAATTAAGAGTCTGTGTACAGACAATTCTTGAATAGAAGTTGCTGTGATTACTTTTTTCCTTCTCGTTATTTTGATTTTTCAGCTGGCTCTGGAGCTCCAGCATCCAGATGCTGGATGTACAGCTCTGGAGCTTCTGTCCTTGCATTTGTTAGTTATTATGTATGGGAAAAGTGAAAACCATTATTTCTTATGTTCCAGTTTTGTCTAGAGAGACCATCCAAGTGTCTTCTTAGTTTTTACAGACATGGAGAGACCAGATCTGTGGCAGAGAGCTTCAGGTAATTACATTCTGCCATGTCATCTAAGGTGACTTCAGGTTTCCAGTTTCCACTTAAAGGTAAGTTAAGCATCTCAATATTCTGAAAATACAAAGCAATGAGCTACAGCCTGATATTGAAATTCTACCTAATTACATAAAGCCAGTCTTTTTAAGCAGATTGTATCTCTGAAGGCTTTGAAACACCATTGTGAAACACTGGACACATGGGCTTAGGAGAACTTGGACTGTCTAATCCTGCCTTGAGCGACTTCGATCTTGTTTTTACCTGGGGGCCTGGATATCTAAAGTGTTCAGGGATGGGTTTTGTGGGTCACAGGCTCTTCCATTGTCTAAGCAGGGCTGGAAACACATCTGCAACAAGCCAGCCATGCAGGGGGAAGGCAAGACACATGAGAAGGGTTGTGGCTTACAGGAAGCCAGGTGGCATTTTGAACTCTCATATATGTCTCCTTCAGAGAGCTGAAATCTGGCTGTGTTCCTTGTGCACCCCTACATTGTCAGTTTTGCTGCTTTTCCATCACTGCACTTGCTTTTCTGCTAGTCTTTGATTTTCTCCGCATCTTCAGAATTTGTTTACAGACATCCACATTCAATGAGATTAAAAGGAAATACTGAATAATTCATTTGAACGAAGAATTGAACTGCAGTGACCTTTATGTTAATAAAACTGCCCCTTTCCTCTGGGCAAATGCTTTAGCCCTTGCAAAGCAGGGAATTCACTGCATCTGTTGAATTCACAAGTGGCTTTTTTTTTTTTGTTTCTGTTTGTTTTGTTTTAAATAACTGCCTAATAGCTGGAACCGGCATTGTGTTCCTCCTGCTGACTCACTGGTTTCCAAAAGCTCTGCAGTGAGTGTGACATCTTTAAACACCACAGAATATACTGTTTCCTTTCAGCCAGGCATAATCTGCAGTGATTCAACTCATGTAAAAGAACCATGTGGGTAGAAGTATCCCAGCTGGACACGTCACCCTCCATACCTCCAGCCCCTGTGCCTTGCACCCAGACCTGCTGTTGCCATTCAAACGCTACTTTTACTGTGGCAATCTGTGAAAAGGTTTTGCCTTTGTTGCAAAAAAAATCATGTAATGAGAGTGGAATTTGGCTGAGGCAAACGAGTCCACGCTCGTTAAAGTGGATAATTCCAATTCTTGCCTCTACTAGGATGTGGAGTGTACTGACACAGACTGCAAAATGGTTGGACAAGGGGTGTCATCCACAGGGGCCTGGACAGGCTTGAGAGGTGGGTCATGAAGCTCAAAAGGGCCAAGTGCAAGGTCCTGAATCTGGGTCCAGGCAATCCCAAGCATGTCCTGGGCTGCAGCACAAGAAGTGTGACCTGCAGGTCAAGGGAGGGGATTCTCCCTCTCTGCTCTGCCCTGGTGAGATCCCACCTGCAGAGCTGCCTCCAGCTCTGGGGAGCACAACACAGGAAGGATGTGGAGCTGCTGGAGCAAGTCCAGAGGAGGCCACTGAGATGCTCCAAGGGTTGGAGCCCCTCTGCTCTGGAGCCAGGCTGGGAGAGCTGGGGGTGTTCACCTGGAGAAGTGAAGGCTCCAGGGAGACCTGAGAGCCCCTTCCAGGGCCTAAAGGGGCTCCAGGAGAGCTGGAGAGGGACTTGGGACA
>JAWWES010000041.1:2525404-2552388 GCA_035583135.1 Lophotriccus pileatus
AAAAGAAAAGAAAAGAAAAGAAAAGAAAAGAAAAGAAAAGAAAAGAAAAGAAAAGAAAAGAAAAGAAAAGAAAAAGAGAAAGAAAAGATGAGTATGGAGGTGCCAAGTTCAGCCAAGGCAAAGGAGCATCTCCTGTGAGTACCTGGGCTCCTGCTCATTTCCGTGAGGGTGTTTGGCGTTCAGCCCTCACTGACTGTTATCTCTCAATCGCTGCCACCGCAGGAAAGCGCTTCCTGCTTCCCACGTCACTCTCAAACCCCGCAGGCACAGCTGGGAGGGCGCTCAGGCTGCGGCACCACGGCCAGCATGTTCGGTGCTTCGTACCCATCTCCCTCCCCCACCCTTCGTGGGTTTGTTTGGCCTTTAAGCTGAAGGCACCCTGCAGAGAGAAGCAGGTGCTTCTTCTTGTGGTTTCCATCAAAACCCCCGCAGTCAGCCTAACACTGTGCCTGCTTTGGCAGTTACTCAACGTGCTCCTTTGCAAGCCACTCTTAGGTTTGGCTGCTTTAGCTCAACTGGAGTGCAGAGAGTCTTGCCTTTGGTCAGAGAGGTGTTAAAACCTGGTGATCTTCAGTTACTTAGCCAGAAGAGGTGATTCAGCACCCTCCTTCTTCAGTCTTCGCTTTTGGGGTGTCCCTGCTTTGGGGTTAAGCACAAACTGCTGCGCCGCTGCAAAGGGAACATGCCTCTCAGTCATTTAGCATGGGATGCTGCCAGACTTCAAATGCCTAGAAATGCAGTCCCTAGTCTGCATCAGGCCATCCAGACACATTCAGAATGCACTTGAGTCATGGACACACTCATATGGGCAGTCAGGCCCACCTAGGACTTGGCTGATCCAGCACAGAGCCATTTTAATGGCTTTTCTAAGCACCTCTGTTCTTTGTCCCTATTTAATCACTTCAATGCCCATTTTCCAATTGTACATGACATTTTATTAAACTGTACAAACAGCACTGGCATTTAAAAAAATTCATGTTAACCATTCTAATTAAACATGATGACCAGCTACACAAAACTGTGAGCACAGATGCCCCCTGTGTTTCATACAGCACAAACAAGGATTTATTTCATCAGAGTCACTGGACTGAAACTTTCTCAGGGCACTCTGCTTTTCTTGTTGACTTCAGGCACTTCAGCTCTTGTTCCTGCAGGATTTGGTGCCTGCAGTCGCTGTCAGTGATATCCCAGCACTGCCTTCAAGGCTGCATTTATCCTGTAGGCAGGTCCAAGTTGACAGCCTGGTCCAGCAGAACCAGAAAAGCACCTCTGAAGCAAACCTGATTTTGGGATAACTCACCTTCTAGAGCTGCTCTTCTCCATGAACTGGAGGGGTTGATGCAATGAAGCTCCAAATATTTTCTCTTCAGTTAGGGCCTAACACCAACCTGGGTGACTGTCTAAGCCTAAGCTATTACAGAATCCTCTTTTTAGGTTTTGACTTAATTTTGACACAGTATTTAAGTGGTATCTCAGTGAGAAGCAGTTACTGGGCAATTCTACAGCTCTCCAACTTCAGGAAAAAGTGCATCTTTATTTAAAAGGATCCCGTGGCAAAAGGATCACAGAAAAGACTTTTTTAAACCCTACTACATTTCCACAGTCTGTGAAGGGATAAGAACACACAGCAAAATGCCACGAGGTGAAGGCAAGGACCACCCTTCCCTCTGACTGTTGGCTGAAGTTCATTGACCTGTGCCCACGTTGCCAAAGAGTTGGGGCATCATTTAGAGCAACAGAAAGCAAATCAGCCTTTGCAGGGACTGGTTAGTACTTCTCAAATAAAATACCCAATTCTGTGCCTGGAAGGCCAGTTTTATGATGCTTAAGCAATGTTTTGAGGAAACATCTTCCACTTTTCTAGTGCAGTTTTAGGATAAAAACCCAGAAAGCCCAGTCCAGATTTTGCCCTGAGTTTGGCAAGGACAGTTAAAGCTTAGAACATGGTTTTTGAGGCATTCTGCAACTTCCCATCCTTCCTCTTACAGTGCTAAGTGTAAACCACTGGTTTTCTGTATTTGATCTTGGCACTTCCCATGGCAATGATCCTCCTTTGGGGTTGATTCCTTGGCTCCAGTGTCTCCAATTAAGATGTATGGATATTGGAATGGCCACCTGCAAAGTGTCTTTGTCCCAGGAGAGCAAAATCGAATCCTAGCACCTTGGCAACATTATTTTTAAAGTGTGTAGGGAACAAAATGCCTCTTCAAAACTGTGCACACGTGCACAGTTCTGCACATGAACGAGTGGAGGTTACCAAAGCATCCAACCTGAAGTCCTCCCAGATACCCCCAGGCCTTGAGCAAACCACTTTTCCTTCAGAAGAAGGTGGGTCTAGGTGAGAGTTGCAGAAGTGGGCACCGACATCACCAGAAGCTCAAATATATTCATTTTTTGTCACATAGAAGCCCGTTGGCTGCGTGTACAAGTAGTGAGGAACAGGTTTTGGCAGCTCCTCATTTTCAGATGCTCTCAACTTTGATAACGTTGGGAAGAGAGGGAAGAGAGACCAAAAGATAACCACAAAGAAACTTTATCACTAATGAAGAGTGGCTGGCATCTGCTACAGACTGGAATAAGCTGGAAGCCTCCAGGCACGGTACAAACTTTCACTGAGGTGTGTTTTTCTGGAGGGTTCTTGATAAACATAACGAGGCAGAGTCTTCAGCTGACAAAGTGCTACTCAAACCGTTACAGAGAATTCCTTCAGTAAGGCAGATCTCAGGAAAATATTTTCTCCATTTTAGGGTTCACAAAGGAGAAGTTGCTGAACATGTTTTGGTCCATGCTGTTAATCAGTGCTCTGTCGGCACAGGACAGTCTAGGCTTTTCATTTAGAAATTCCTTGTCGAAGTTGCTACAGTCACTTGGAGATTTCTTCAAGAAAAGGAAAAAAAAATTGATGTCAAACCATTAATATTGAGATTTTCATTACAATGGTACTGACCCTATCAGGCTGCTTATATGGGCTCAGCTTATCTAGTCTGGAGCAAATAAATATAAATATCACATAGGAAGCATTGAGGCTGTGATCTGTGAATTCTGCCAGTCAGGGATGTTAGAGCTTTGCAACACATCAGACTGGATCCATCAACTAAATAACACTTGTGAAAGACTGTAAAATGAAAGAATGATGCTCTTTTTAAATGAAATTATATTATTGTCATTTATAGGATCTTAATATTTTAATAGGGCAGTTATTAATAGTCAGGATCATTCTAACTTAGCCAATCACCTGGTTATCTGAACTGCTTTCCCTTCTGCAGTGCAATGGAAAATAATCCCCACAGAATGGGGTGAAGTTACCTGGTTAAGGCAAGGTGTTATGAGACATCCAGACTCCTGCTCTGGTAAGTGAGAGAGTGGTGGGCAATTTATGGTTTCTCAGGTGTGGACATGCCAGACCTGGGCTTACAGCCATCACAGAGCAGTATTGTGATGATCAGCAGTTCAGCCACTAGAAGTACATAGTCTAGAAGACATGGGATGGATGGAACTGGAAGAAGATGCATCCTCACCACTCTTGGTTTGAAAGGAGGCTCCATCCTTCTTTCTTCTAAAGCTTCCCAGTTGATCTCCCGGAAAAAGGCATGCTGGCGGATGTTCCCTCTTGCTCCCAGTCTCCTCTCAGGTTCTCTTACAAAAAGCTAGAATGTTGATTCCATAGGTTAAATTCTGTGCTGATAATGCAGGCATTAAGCAGGGTGAAATACGTAATTATCTGGTCAGTGCAATGAGAAGAGTCCATAATGGAGAAAATGTGGGGGTTTTCCCCCAAAGAAAGGCAATTTCTTGATTGGTATGAAGATGATCACTATCTCTAATCCTGACAGAAGTACAGACTGACTGTGCAGAAAGATGTCAATGTGTGTCCCAGAAACAGATGTTCAACATCTGTCTGCTGTAACCCTTAGTTTGAAGCCTGACAGAGGATTGTCTCCAGGAGTTAACCTGCCTTGTACCTTAGGAATTGCTCTGCAAAGAAACTGATCTCTGCCGGGATCTGGAACCCTGTGAGGAGCCATATCACAACTCAGGAGAAAGAGGACACACAGATGGCCTTATGACTTAGGTTTGAGGTCCACAGAAAAGACAGTGAGTCTCTCTGGTCCTATCACACTGAATTTGTTTCTCTGTGCAACAGCTGAACATGCACAACCCAAAGATGACAATTCTGGCAAAAAAAGACTTTCATTCCACTTGTGGCTATTCTTACCTTCACCAAAATGTCCTTTGCATCCTTGTCAAGCCAGCGAGGATAGAAGGGGTTATCCATACGGATGGACTGGAAAAGCTCCTCTTCATCTTGGCCGTGGAAAGGGGATTGGCCAATAAGCATCTCATACAGGAGGACACCAAAGGACCACCAGTCAACAGAGGTGTTGTACTTCTGCCCCAGCAGGATCTGCCCAAAAACAGGAGTGATATAAGCTGAAGTAAAATGTCTGACATGAGTATTTCAGCTTCAGAAGGGCAGCCAGACCATGACCTTCCAACTAATTTTTCTGCCTGCTCTCCAGGTTATCCCAGGGGTTCAAATCAGGCTTGTGCTGTCCAAGAAGACAAATGGTTAGGCATTATAATTTTGGAAGTGATTCAACTCAGACAAAACTGAATTTTAAATTACAAAAGTTGCAGTATAAGGGTACTTTAGGACCATCAGTCAGTTGAAGTGGTGTGAATCTACCCCAGCGAAATCTTCCCCAGGAATAACAGGAAATTGGTTGTTGGTCTGCCCTCTTGAGACAAACTGAGTAAAGTAAAGGACTGGGAATTTGCCCTCAGTCAATCCATTTGTTTGTGCCCTTCTGTGTCAGCTATAAAGTGAAGGTTACATCCAGTGTGGGGGGACCAGGAGGGTCAGCTGGAGCCACAACCTCCTCCAGCTCTCAAGGACCAACACCAAGTTCTCAAACTCTCTGGAGAAGCAAAATTATTCTCACCTGCCTTTAGATATCTGTTATGGAGATACCTAGAGCTGAACCATTAGCTCCTTTTACAGCCAAGGAAGGGAATTAGTCCAATTTTAGACATCCAGATAAATATTTACCTGCTGTAAAATACAACCCCTTATTTGTCAAGAAGCCTAGAAAACTTGCTCATATATAGATGTGTACAGTGCAGATATCTAAAGGGTCATGTGATGACAGTGATGTGTAGGATTGTCAGGATTTTAGAGCTGTAGAGGGGAAAAGTTCATTTTAAAAGACACAATCTTTACACTTGAGCTTCTTTGCAATGGGATGCCTGATACTGTAGCTATGGGATAGGTATCAATGACGAGTCCTGGTCGTGTCTTAATACCAGTGAAAACAACTCTGCAGGTCAGTACAGGTGAAACTGCTGAGAGCTGAAAAATGATACTTTTATTGCCTAAAAATTATGTGTCTTACTAATTTATGCATCCAGTCTTTCTATGGTTATGGAGGGAAAACTAATTTAATTTACTTAGGCACTTGAGGTAGGAAGGGGTGACTTCTTTTCTGGGACGCTTGTCCTTTTAAAACACTATAAAGTGCCCTCTAGTGCCTCATTTTTGGATGAATATTCTCACATTAGGTGAGAAATATCCCCCTCTGATGTACCTGTGGCATCTAACAAAGCAGGACTTAAATGTCAGGAGTCTAAACACAATCTGATGTAGAGTGGTCATGACTAACACTTCTGTCTCCAAAGGAGGGGATGCAAAAAAGGACTAAAAAGAGATTTTAATATGTTATGTAATATATACAAAGAGTTTCATTCAGTACCAAAAGAAAAGCAAACAAAAAAGGAATCAGCAGTCAAGACTCCCATATTTCTTGTGGATCATTTACAACCAAAATCATCTCAACCTTTCCTTCTGAAAAGACACATTATTTTTATAAGGCTTTGCCTTTTAAAGGATAAAGTGTCTGGAAATTGAAATTAAATGTTTTATGGCAATCAAAGAAAAGATTTATTAGCCTGGAAATTATCTGCGGAAAAAAAAAAAAGAAATAAACTCAGCAATTTCATTTCAGGTGAAGTCTTTTTTTTTTTTCTTTTTTTTAATCAGATATTTTTTGAAATTAAAAAAAATTGTTTGTCTGCTGACCCAAAGCCCCTTTATTCATGTGGCTGTGGCCAAGGTGCTGGGGCTGTAACAAATTGCAGTGGTAGCAGCTGCAGTGAAATACTGACAAAGAATCCAGCACTCCTGCCTCTGGCAGGAGAGATGATCCATAAACTCTAGAATTGCTTTCAATTCAGAGGTAAAATGGTTTATATGCACTCGTTGAATCTCTAAAATAAACGATGGTGCAGAAACAAAACTCTGAGCTATTTTAGCTTTTCTCTTTTCCATAAAGCAAAACCACAGATAATGGTTCAACACTTGGCTCTCTTTTTATTTTTCAGGATAGAAAAATAGCTCTTTTTTTCTTAAATGAAAGCATATTGAAGTGGAATAAAATCCAATTGCACCTTGATTGCAGAGCACACTTACACCTGCTCTTAGGCAATAGAAATCCAATTTGATTTGAAGAGACCCTTGAGTTTCAGCAGTGGTGTAACCTAGGCCAGAATCGAGCCCTGAGTGCACAGTAAAGGATCAATGAATTACAGTAGAGTGAAAAAAAAAAACCACACCAAAGGCTTTCAAAGCTATTTAGGAAGTACCAATATCCATCATGATAACACTAAAATTACAAAAGGGGATGTTGAAAGGCAAATAAATGGATTTCAGACCAGTGTCGGACACGATGCATGGATGACTTGTTGTTTTTTCTCTGAGCTGAAAAATGTTTTCTTCGGCCCCAATTTTGCCACCTAATTAGTCAAAGCCTCTCCACAGTAATATCTATTATTGTGTGAAGTCACCTGGTTAAGGGTGACTTTCTGGAGGGATCCAGTTCAAAATACTGAAATTAAAAAAACAACAGCAAACCAAAACCAAAATGAACCAAAACAAATTAAACAAACACACAAACAAAAAAAAACACAAAGCAAAAAAACCCAAAAGAAACTAACAACAATGAAAAAGCCCAACCCATATTTCTTTCTGGTTAAAAATGGAAAGAAATAAGGGAAAGGGCACAATCAGTATTCCTCGTGCTCTTCCTGTCCCTGAATTACAGGACCTACATCTTGGAGCTTCTTCTGCCATGGCCCAAACTGGATTTCCATTAAGCATTCTGCTTCTTGGGTTAAGTGAAGCACCACTTGTTTCCCAGTCCCATTTGCACAAAAAAACCCTGAGTTAACCACAAAAATATGGAATTCCAGACAGGAACACAGAGCCTGGGTCAAACTGAAATCCAGTTTCTAGCCTGGAACTGCTCAAAACCAGGTTATTTCTCTTTGCAGCCTCCACCACTGACCAACAGTCATGTCCTAAGACATGTTCTCTGTCCCACAGCAGCTTGAGGACCCCCCTGCACCCCACACCCACCTCAGGAGCAATATAGTCAGGAGTCCCACAGAAAGTACTTGTTTTTGCATCTCCAAACATGTTCTCCTTGCACATCCCAAAGTCAGCAATTTTGATGTGCCCCTCGTTGTCCAGGAGGACGTTGTCCAGCTTTAAGTCTCTGCAGAGAAAGAGAAGGAAGACCCCCCCTTTAAAGTTTTCCAGAGACACACAAGTCATTTTAGTTATTTTAGCCTACAAAGGAAGGCTGAAGGATGACTGAAAAGTTGCTCTCTTGGAGTTCAGGATCCCTTTTCCTAATTTCCCTCATCCCAGCACTGATTTATTTACTGGAGAAGACACAGAATCATGGAATTACAGACTGGTTTGAGTTGGAAAGGACCTTAACGATCACCTTGTTCCACCCCTCTGCCATGGGCAGGGACACCTTACACTAGACCAAGTTGCTCCAAGCCCCATCCAGACTGGCCTTGAACACTTCCAGGGATCACATCACCCAAGACACCTTCTAAATGCTGCCTCCTTCAAGGATGCAGAATGGAGGAGCTAAGAAGGGCTTTGTGTCAACTGGTGCTTCTGCCCTGGCACAGCCTGGAAAAGGAGAGCAAGACGTGACCAGAAAATTCTCGCTTTCTCCTTCCCTGGGAGTCTCGATATTCTCCCTGAAGCTGCTGCCAGATCTCCCTCCCAGTGCAGGCTCTACAAATGTAGGAAGAGATAAGGGACACAAAAGCCTCGCATGTCTTGCAGAGGGTCAGAATAATCCCAGACATCAGCGGAACACCCACCACCTTTTCATTGCTGGGCTGCACCCTCTGAACCCCAGGGGTTTACAAAGCCCTTCACACACATCTGCCAGGCTGTTGTCTGAGGTTCCAGGCTCTGAGCTACTCTGGGAAGCAGAGTCCAGAGAGAGGAAGAAAACAGAATTGCACAGGAAGGAAATGAAAGCAAGTGAGCTGATGAATCATGGCAGTCAATGGAGAACAATGAGGTCCTCGCATGGGAACAAACTCTGAAAGGAGAGAGAAGCTTGCAAGGAAGGAAAGCAAAAGGCAGAAAGAAAGGAAGGCTGGTATGGCTTCTATGTTAATTTTTTATATCTTACCTGAAAGTTTTGATTTTCATTGAGATAATGACCTGGGGAGATGTTTGGATCAGTGATGCTGCACTTAACGTGGGATGTAGGTAGAGTTTGGGTCACCTGGTCTGTGAGCACACACATTCCTGCACGTCCTTCTTGCACTGTTAGGGCTCCCAGAGCACCCAGACACGTTTGCTTGTGCTCATAACTTTGGATATAATTGTTCTTTTTCAACCCCTGCTAATTCACAGCCTACACACATTTTGGCCAATAGGCCAAGTTGGGTGGGGCCTGATCTAGTGGGTGGCATCCCCACCCATGGCGAGGGGGTTGGAACTAGATGATTTTTAAGGTCCCTTCCAACCCATACCGCCCTGTGATTCTGTGATTTTCCACATCTCAGGCAAGAGTCCTAACAGCGAGGCTGCTGTACGGCCACCCTCCCAGTGACAACTGTTTTACAATGTGTTTTTTTTTTTTTTTTTCAGAAATGGCTTTGAATCCATCAAAGAAGGCAATTTCTAGTGCATGATGCTCCTGAGATGATTGCCTGCAACTGCCTCCCTCTGTGCAAAGCTCCTTGTCTTCCTTTGTCCTGGTCCAAATCAGGGTGGGGGATGTTGAAGTGTTTACACACTGAATTGTTGTCATGGGGCAATTGTTTCTTGCTGCCAGAATATGGCCCAAGACAAAATGGGAGTCATCAATCAAAGAGAAATACAGAGACAAGTGAGACATTTGCCTTCCAAGTGGCAGACACTCATGTTGTCACAATTTCCAGCTGGAATGACTTATTTTAGTTACACCACTGAGATCAATCTCGGGCTGCCAGCACTGCTTTTATTTATCTGGTAGATCGAAGCAAAGCAAAAAACCCATCACCTACAGTTTGCTTTCATTATTTTGATGAGTCTCAAACTCATTGGCTCCAGGGACTGGAGTTTCTGCCAAAAAAACCGCTTCAGCTCATTCATTAAAATTTAAGCCAACGTTTCCAAACATGGGTGCATGAGACAGAACAGCTGGATTCATTATTCTTATGACATTGCAAGTGATGTAGTTTCAAAAATGATTTCTGTTCACTTTCCTAAGTGCTTAGTTCTCTCTGACAGAGCTACTGATGACTGTGAGTTCTCAACTGACCTCGCTGTCATTGTCTTCAGTGAAAGAAGGAAAAAGGAGTAGGACTCGTTAAACCTTTTTCTCTCAAAGGTTGATTCCCAAAGCAATATTACACCGACTTCTGGGAATGAGATATTTCTTCCTATCCCTGTGCTTCCCAGTGCCCAGATATCCCAATTTTCTCACATTTCCCAAGATTCCAGACTCTGAACACCCCTCTCCTTTCACGAGGAAGCAGGTCCTAAACCCTGACACAGCACTGCTGTAGAGATTCCAAGGAAAAATATGAACTACAAATAAAATTCAGGCATTAACAGTCCTGCCATAAACTCACCCTGTCCTGCAGATATTTTTTAATCAGCTTTTCTGAGAAGACCAGGCAAAAACCACAGACATGGCAAAGTGGTTTGGGTACTCTGGAAAATTTCTCCCTTCAGTCACCCAGAATAATAATTAGAGCCAGAAACTTGCTGAGACCCCAGAGATCATCTTAGATTAATGCCACTGGTATTGATCTCATGTTTATGCAATCACCATCACGGGTCAATAAAGACTATAAATGGCTCCCACGTGAGCACTGACAAGAATCAAAGCGAGTGTTTTAAAGGGGGAACGGGTTGTAAACAAGCCATTCACTTCCAGCGTTTGTTCTTGTGTTCAAACAACACGATAAACATTGCAAAATGCTTGTTTTGGGTTCAGGAGACGTCACTGCTGTGGTGAGCTTTCTTATTTGTTTGTGACAAGCTATTTGTTTCCTGCTTTTACAGAAGGCTGCGATGCAGTAACTGAATTTTGCCATGAAGATGAGCTTGACTTGAGCTCCCCAGAAACTCAGTTCCTCCTTTTGGCCACGGGAAATAAGACTGTGTGTGGCCTGATTTCTGGTAGAAATGGGCACTTCTCGTACACACTCTAACACAGGTTTGACAAACCTAAAAATGCCCACTCCTCTCTGCTTACTACAAGAAGAGCTTGAGAGCCAACTCAGATTCATGATGGTAGGTGAGATGAATCCCATGTCCCTGTGGAACTGTGCACAGCACACCTGTTAATAATCCAGAATTAAGATATATCACTGTCTCCCTGCTGTTGTTACTTGAGCTGAGCTCAAGTACCCCACTGTCCTGGGGTAATCAGCACGGCAGATATACCAAATTTCTCCTAACTTGACCTTATACACCTTGACAGGTTGAAAGCTTAAACAGGGTGCCTACAGTGGGTGCTGTATGAATGACTCTGGGTAAATGCAATCTGAGGGCTTCTTTTAATGTTAACAGAAATAGGACTGGACTCTGAAAAAAGGCCTCAAAAATGCTTTTTAACACCCTCTCTTCAAAATAAAATGCCCAGACTCTGTAAAAGAGAAATCTGCATAGAAAAGCAATGCCAGTAAGTACATCCAAGAAATAGGCTCTCTGATGCCATTAGTGCTTGCAAGGAAAGCAGAAAGGGCTTAGCATATTAGCATATTATTTACATTAAAGAGTAAAATTACCTGTATATTATGCCCTTGGAATGGAGGAACTGGAGCCCACAAATTATTTCAGCAGCATAAAACCTGAGTGACAGAAGGCACAAGTTAGAACAGATTCTTCCCAAAGCGTTTTCAACCAGACCCAGAAAGAGGGAAACTTTGTCTCCACAAGAGCCAAAATTTCTTTAGGTTCCCAGAAGGTTTGGAGTGTCTCTGGAAGGTTTGGGGTGACTGTGTTTTACTGATGGATGATGTGAGACTCCCAAAAGTGTGACACACAGCTAGCAGCCTAATTCCCTCTGAAACCACTTTGTGAAATGGTAGAGGTGTGGAGCCAACTTATCTTCAGGGATTTGGAAGCCACACTGCATGGCTAGATGTATTTTTTCTCTAAGTAACTGATTCTGAGGATGGTCTCTTCAGTGCCAAAGAATGTCTCCAGACCAGCTGTGGAGGGAAAAAAACCCACCAGCTCCTACTGCCCACTCTGCTTTGCCTCAAAATACGATCCCTGTAACAAGAAAGGCAGACGGTGTCTGTACCTCTCCCTTATTTACACATCTAAAGTAAATCAATCAGTTACAATGATCATAGAATACTAAAATGGGTTGGAAGGGATATTAAAGACTATCTAGTTCCAATCCCCTGCCATGGGCAGGGACACTTTCCACTAGACCAGGTTGGTCAGAGCCCCATCCAACCTGAACACTTCCAGGGATGGTGATTCCACCACTTCCCTGGGCAGCCTGTTCCAGTGGCTGACCACCCATTCAGTGAAGAAATTTTTCCTAGTTTTGAAAACTTATCCATAATGTGAACTGGCAGCTTGGTGGCCTTTTTCTGGAGGTTTTGGTTTTTTTCAAATTTGAGGTTTTTGTTGTCAATTCATTTTACCCAAAGGACATCACCACATCCTGCTGTAAAGAGGTAGCATCAGTGTGAAGAATGAAAGTTCCCTCCCAGAAGGGAATGCAATGAGAGGATCATACTCCCCTCCAGTCTGGTACAGCTCTGCTCCCTCAGTCTGCACTGGTCCTTAATTCTGAATGTTCAAATGCTTTTGAAAAAAAAAATCATCAAACATTTATTTAAATAACAGTGTGGGGGCTTTTTTATTAAATTATTAAATAAAAATTAATCCCTATAGTGGTTTCAATATTGACTTTCAAAATACCTCTTGCTTGCAGAAGGATTAAAAGCACATTTCATTTATTCTAATTCTTCTATTTGCTTTAATCAAAGCTAAATAAATTTTTAATTCTCTGTGGGTATATTAATTTTTTGTTTAAATTTACGTTTTGTACTTCTGATAGGTTTTATCTCTTCCTCCTCCCCCCCCGCCTTGAACTTTAAAGGGAAAAAGGGAAAATCCCATTACTTCTAACAAATAACAGCTTCACCTCTGATCACTGGACTGAGAACCTCAGCTTAAGCAGGTCCTGCTGCTTGGCTACAGGCCACCCAGTGCTGTAAAGAACAAGATATTTTGTTCCACAGACAGCTGAAAATGTATTTCTTGGATTTCTTTGATGGTGGTAAATCTGGAGTGGAGGTTGGGTCCACGATGTCATTATTGGGACCTCTGATTATGGGCTGAGCAAGAACTCAAGGAGTGCAGCAGAGTGATCCCAGGGTTGCTGTAGTTCACAGCAGACAGTTGTAGGTTGTTTTAACACCACCCTCATCCATGGGACAGGTAACTAAGACCCTGAAATTAGCTCAGAGCATGGTGCTAATAACACCAACATTGTGGGCTTGATGCCCACATGGGCCATTCACTTCAGAGCTGGACTCGATGATCATTGCCGGTCCCTTCCAACTCAGGATATTCTGTGAGTCTGAAGATCTGAGGCAGGTTTGGGGCTGTTTATATACAGTGGGGGCACGTCCAGAGGTGAGCTCACAGCTGGATTGGTTGGTGCCTCTGAAGCCCTGATTTGAGGGAGGGACTGAAGCCCGGGAAGGGGACTAATCCATCAAGAAGGGCAGCCTAAGGAACAGCTTCCCTCCAGCTCAGCTCTCGGCTCTGAACTAATGTGTGTGGGACTGTGCTGAGGATGGTGCAAAATACAGGAGCCAGGTCACAGGCCAGAAGGAGATTCCTGGTTTGCAGGCTAAAGATTAAGGCTGTAGGCAGACACAAAGCTGATGAGCAGCATCTGCAACACTTTCAGACAGAAAATCCTCCCTGGTTGACCAAGAGTGTAAAGTAAGGTCACATCTGACTAAAATCTACTGTGTGGATGGGGGCTCCAAAAGCCTTTTGTGGGAGGAGAAAGAGGACAGGGAGAGGAAGTGATTTGCTCCAAGTCCATCACTGAGAAGGGGTGACAACCTGCATGTCTATTTTGTTCAGTTTGGAGAGAGCTGGGATAGAGAGTGATTTGGTTTCCAGCACAAGGGTCATCCTCACTTTGCAGCTGGGTGGGGTGAAGAGAGGTCCAATGATTCGCCCAAGGTTTCCCCTACAGGACAGTAGCAGAGCTGAGAATAAAATCAAGTTCCCAGGTGTCTGCTGCTGCTGCTGCCTTTGCTTCTCTCATGTGGGCATACTGCAAGCCCAAAGGCAATAATAATATCTTACGTTGCTCTTGGAAGGTCAAACTTATGGCAGCTCTGGATATGGAACATGAGGTCTCCTCCATTGAGGTATTCCATCACAAAAAAGAGGTTTTCCTAGAGAATGAGACAAGATGAGAATAAATAAGGGTGGGAGAAAGGGCAAAGTAAAACTCCCAAACAACAAACCCTTTAGAAAGCACTCAAAAAGAGGAAGGAAAAGATTACTGTGAGGATTTTGGAAAGAAAGCAGTTTCTTTTTTAGATTCCTCATTTCTCCTCTTTGTTTCCTAAGCCCGTACTCACCCTCTCTGCTCTGATTTGTACAAACACCATTAGCAAACATTGCAAATCCACTTAACAACCAGCTGGTGCCGTTAATTTTTACCAGCAGACCTCCAGGCTCACTGGAAGGGGATGAGTAACTGTACAGTGCCTGTATAAGAGAAGGACAGACGGACAAGCTTCCTGGAGGGACTAGTAGAAGAGGCAAAAGTCAATACTGGGTCTCCTCTGGTCCCCATCCCAGAGAATTATCCATCCAATGGAGTGATCTCAAGCTGTTGCCACCTGAATTCCTGCACCTCTTCTGTGGAGGCACTTGGGTCTGTCTTTTTCAAGTTCTCAGAGACACTGGCCAGATGCAGCAGTCTGCTTTAAGCACACGCTTGATTTTAAGCTTGAAAGCTGCTCTGATAAACAGGGCAAGATGTTAACTTGCTGGTGGGAAGATTCATGAATTAATCATATTTCTGGATACCCACTAAGTGCCTGTGTGTCAGAGAAGCCTGGAAAGATGTCCAGTCCTTGTCCCCAATTGAATGCAACCACCAGCTGTTTGACAAGGGCAGTGGGAAACTCTTCTTCTGCTACATAGAAATAATGGAATTGAATATTGGATAATGAGCAGAACCGATCACCAAGGTTTCCATTGCAATCCCTGATGTAGAATCATAGAGCCATAGAATGGTTTGGGTTGAAAGAGACCTTAAAGACCACCCAGTTGCAACCCCCCTGCCATGGGCAGGGACACCTTCCACTAGGCCAGGTTGCTCATGTACATGACACTGATCCTCTCACAGCTTCACCAGCCAAAACTTCACCACCAGGCCCCTGCAGAAAGTGGGAAGTGGTTGAGACTGATCCCTTCCATGCTGAGTTGTACCTACAAAGCAGGAGGGGCACCTTTTCCTGGAAGAAGATTATTCCTGGAAGAAGATTATTGAGTTACGCCCTCAGCCCAAACTTCTGTTTTCTGTAATCTCTTCACAATCTTTTGTGCATAAATGCAGGAATAAAATAAAATTAAATGGATGCAGTATTTTTATTTCTCAAAAGCCTCCCTCTGTTCTGTACACCTCTGAAGTCAGTCATCTCTAGGCTGTGCTATAAAGTTCATGAATATCTTCCCTGTGTTGCCTATTGCCCATCATATTTTTTTTTTTTGGGGGGGGGGGTGGAATAGAGTTCTTTTCACTTATATTTTTAACAGTTGAAGATTTTTATCCATAAGATCTAATATAAGTATCTCTGGCAGCCAGCCAAGAGCTGGCTGTTTTAAAAAACCACAACAGTGCTTGTTCCTTTCAAACAACAGCTGTCTGCTTTAATTTGTGCAATTTCTTTAGCCAGATCCTTTTAATTACAGCACTCTTATTTAAATGGTTGTCTCATTGGAAGCCCCACCTGTCATCCAACAAGCACAAGGCCAGATTTGGCCTCCTGGGGAAAGAATACAAATTTTATCACTAAACCAAATGGGTGCAGGTTTTCAGTTTGAAGGTCTTGTATCTGTTGAGGGCTGAGCACGTAAATCAGTTTAAGCAAGTAAAAGGGCCAAATGGTGATGGGCAATTTAGTGGAGAAATGCATAAATCTTGGAAGCAATGCGAGCTCAGGAGCCCTTTCAGGAAAATACTTGAACAGATGCTCTTTGTGAAGGTACACAGGGAAGTGATGAGGTTTAGCCACCAACACACCAGCAGCCACATGTGTCACACTGAGACAGAAGAAACCTGATGGGTCCTCAAAGGGGCCAGATTCAGCTTTAGTGGACTGGGAAATAGAAAATCCCTAGGTTTCCCTGGAAAGTCCACTAATTTTGGCTACACTTTACTACACATCTTTGAGTGCAACTTGAAGCCCAAGTTTATTCAGCGGAATAAGCAATCATGCTTATTGCTTGATTGAACCAGAGACTCTAACTTGAAACTGGGGTCTTTGTCAGCACCCTTCTGCCATCCAAGGAAGGAGGTTGTCCACCTCTCAGATCAATTTACATCCAAATATATGTTGCTCAACTGCCTTACGCCGTAAAGCTGCGGACTACAAACTCAGGCGTGATTAGTACTGAAGTTCGTGGTCTATCAGGTGCTATAAAGGGGTACATAAACACTGTTGAAAAGAGAGATAGCATCATTCTGACTTTTCTGCTTTGGGGCTTGGATGTTCCCCTTGCTTCTTGCAAAGGGCATTTGTTTGGAATGGGTCATGGAGAAAAACTGCTTGAGATCAGCCCTGAGTGCGTCATTATGAGTAGGAGGGTGCAATCAAACAGGGCAAACTGCAACAAGTTATTGGAGTCATCTTCCTAAGCCTGAGGTCCACAGAGCCACAGAGCACATTAAAAATGGGAAGTGGCAAGACTCATACTTGAAACCACCGAAAATTCAACAGTGTGCTAGAGGTCAAAGGGTTAGAGTGGCACAGAGGACGTGTTTGCAGACAGGCTCCAGCCTAAACTTCCTCTTGTCCCAGGGAAGTTATCTGATGGCTCCTGCCTGCTACTGCCAGGCTCTGAAATCTGTCAGCACCTGGGGCAGGTGAGAGGGGGTTAAGTGGGTGTTATATAGTTGAAAATGCCCCTGCTCATTCTAGGGGGGTTGGATTAGATGACCTTTAAAGGTCCCTTCTAACCCAAACCGTTCTATGGTTCTATGATTGTCAAGACATGGCAGCTGGGATGGCCTGTGGGAGCATCCCCAGGTAGCAAAGGCTGCAGCCAAACTTCTGGCCATGGCTCCAGACTCACACAGCAGAATGGAAAATGTCTGGTCTCTCAGCAGAGCTTGGGACCATCTTTAACAACCACAGAGCTCGAGGAGGACTATAAAGGCACTTCCTGCATTCAGGGATGGATATTGTCCCAGGGTAGTTATAGAAACATAGAATCATAGAAATCCTGAGTTGGAGGGGACCCATAAGGTCACTGAAGTCCAGCTCCTGTCCCTGCACAGGACAACCTCAGGAATCCCACTGTGTGCCTCTGTGTGTTGACCAAACGCTTCTTAAACTAATTGGCACGTCCATGTGGATAAGAACATCCATATATCAGCCATTCTCTACTTCCAAACCACCTTCCAGGGGCCTTCTCCTTTGCAGCAGAGGGAACATGACAAACTTTTTTTGTGGGGGGATGAAGTGTTGCTCCTACAGCAGCAGAAACACCAGGCAACATGACCTCGTACAACACACAGACACAAAATAACACAGTTCCCTTGTCTAGTCAATCCTGTCAGCTGCTGAAAGCTTTGATTACTGCAAGAACTCAATTCCCTGCCCCCTCAGCCCCTCAGCCCCTGTGCTGAGCTGAGCTCCTCTCCACAGAGCCACCTGCTCCCTCACTCTCCAGGACATGGCAGGGATGGAGTTAATCCAACCTGCTTCTGTTCTGCATTCGACTGCTGTGAGAATGAATAGTCACTATCAGAGATGCTTTCAACTTTATAAACAATGAGTGGAAAGCAGGCAGCATTTAAATTGATCTTTTGAAGGTACATCCTTTAACAGGCTCTTATAATCCTCAAACCAGCTGGGAGCCCTCCAGAGCATTTTTCTGCAGAGATTTTCAGATTTTGTTTTCTTTGCATTTGGAAGCACTTGCATCCATACAAATACACAATTTAACACCATTTACTGAAGAGAGAAAAGTCTTCTTCCCAGGGCTTCCAAGAGTTTGAATTTCAAAATAATTAATGCTGCAGGACAGTGTGGCTTTACCCTAATTTAGAGCAGTTACCCTAAGAAATGGCTTCATGTGGAGAAGGTTCCAAATTAAGTGACCCAATCCTGCTGCATCCCACTGAATTAGGTCAGCCCTGGCCAAGAGAAAGGTTTGACATGATGGTTCTTTAAGGTCCCTTCCAACTCAGACCATTGTATGATTCAATCCCTGCAGCTGCCTCTTGTCTCAGCTTTTCATGCAGCTCAGCTCAGCCCAGTCTGGGTTCTTATCCAAGCTTTGGATCTATTTTATTTCATCCATAGATGGGAGTCAAAGGCCTCTCAGCCTTTTCCACTACATCACTAAGAGAGTGTTGCAATCCCATCACACCATCCCATCGAGTGGGAAAGCAGGCAGTGCTTTTACTCCCACGAGGAACAGTAAACACAGGGTTACTCCTTGCTAGTAGGTGAGCATAGAAGTTCACCAACATTTCTGATTTTGCTATTTGCACCAGAACACCCCCAGGTTTATTTTTATTCTCTGGTTTAAAGACTTTTTTCCCCTCTCTTGTGTAATATCAGTCTATCTTCTGGAGATGGCAGCATTTCTTACAGATGTCAAATAATTCATCCCAGTCCCTGATTTCACTGTTTATTTCTTGTTCTAATCTCTGCACTGTCAGCATTTTTAACTGCCTGTTAATCTGCTCATTTGGGATGCTTAGTGTTTTGTGCCCATGAGTTTGGTACAAAGCATATAAATATATTTATACACGTGTATAAAATACATATGTCTAGATAAAGGTGCAGACATGGCTGGCAATAGCTCCTTTCATTTTTCTGAGATCCCAAGACCTTCATCATAGCTCAGAGCAGATATCCCTCACCGGTAAGCTGAGTTACTATCAGCCCTGTCTTGCAAGAGAAAGTGGCTTTCCTATCAGTATTGGGTGGAATATTGGAAAAAGATTAATTTTCTCATGGCTAGCAAAAGATTTCTGTGAAGGTTTACAGATTAAAAAAAACCCACCAGATGAAAAACTTCATAAAAAGTAGTCAAACTTGTGAAACAAAAATATCTTATCAGGAGAAAAATAGGTAAAAAAATTAATGTTTTTATTTTAAGAAGTAATTTTTTGTTTTCAGGATAAAGAGCAGCCACACTGCAGATTTTTAGAAATCTCATGCAAAGCTTTATGCATTTTAGGCTGATTTTCCTCAGGCTGGACAATGGGAAGGCAAAGAGAATATGTGTATTGAATATGTCAATCATCCATCACTTAAAAAATCCACACTTGAGAGCTGTCCTCCTCTTTTCCTGGCCAATACACTCCCCCTGTTCACAGCACATGGGCTGACACCACCTAAAAGTGTCTCGTAAAGGCTTCATATATTTGATGTTATAATTACAGCTGCTCACACCTTCTCTGGCACAACCTTGTTGGAATCCCAAAGCTCTGCTGAAATGCTGCTATTTCTGCTAAACCATGTTGAAATTTTGGCCAGGATTGAAGGAGACCTTGCCAGATTCCCTGCCTGCTGCTTGCAAGAGGCAAAATCCTCAAAGCTTCCCTAAACACCTCAATTCATTCCCTACTTTCCCATCAGCTGGTTCAAACACGCCCAACTAACCTTGAATCAGGTTTTTCCAAGCTAAAAATACTCCAAATACTAGGAGGACGGACAGATGTTTCCAAACTGATGTATCCCCCCCAAAAAAACTGGAGAAGATCTATGGACCTTGTAGCTCCCCCACGTGGCTGCACACCAAGGTTTTGGGATGGTTTGCACATGGGAAAAGGATGGTTTGTACAAGGAAAAAAATTACTGTGCTCCCCTGTACTCTATTTTTCAGCCTTCCTCCCTCATCAATGACCAAATTAGGATGCTGGCTAGAAAGACATCTGGTCTGACCTCTCAGGACACCTTGTTTTGTGACAAGCACACCTTATTTAGTTTGTGCTGTGGACAGAGAGGATCCTGCATTGCCTGGGGAGGGCCTGGGGGCCTGAGCCAGGGCTGTTCAGAAGGTCTGTGGCACAACCAGGCAGTGGAGCTGAACATCCCACGGGTGTGAAACACAGCTGTGCCAAACCACACGCTCTGATCCAGGTCAGATAATTCAGCCCTGTCCCTCAGCAGCAGGTCAGAGAGAGAAGAAAACTCAAAAGTGCACTTGGAAAAATTTTGCAGGAACAGCAGTATCCCCTGAGGAGATATTTGAATGAGACATCTCCTGAAGATACTGATGGAAAACACTTCAGAGCATAAGAATTTTTAGATTAGGACCACACTCCCTGTTTACAATCCATGTCTCCTTCCTGCCAGTGTAAGAGATTTTAAAGTCAGCGCTAAGCACGTGGAAGCAACAGAGCATGTGAAAATGGCTCATCACCAGGACTTTGAAAAGATACAATACACCAGTAAAGCAGAAAATAAACGTTTCTGTAATATTTGCTGTTAAATTGCAATAAAGATTACTTCTCTTTTGGGTTTGAAATAGTCTTTGTTGCTATTTCGTGCTACAAGCCAAAATGCCTCAAGATTTAATTTGCATTTAGGTAAAGAGTGTTAATAAAGCTTGGTCAATGAAGTAAAGAAACAGTTAGAAACAAAAGTGACTTTCAAAAAGAGAAAGCCTATTTTTATTGCAGAAGATCAGTGAGATGCAAAAAAGAAGAATAAAACATAAGGACTGGGATGCCAATCACTGTTTTGGCATTACTGATTTTGGGATTTCATAGAATTATAAACATCTTTTTCCTCCTCTTTAACATAACAGCATCCCTTTAAATCTAATACAACAGAGGAGCTCCCTGAGCTTACTGTTGAAATTCACACCATATAATTATGTCAGCTGAATATCTGGACACAAAGATGACTGCAGCAAAATAAAACAGTCAGATTCAAAAAAGATTGGGAAAAAAAAGCCCAACCACCCTGGGCTTGCATTTGTTCTCACATAGCAAAACAAGACAAGTATTCTGAGTTTTGAAAGCACTGATCATTCAGTCTCTGCAGGAATCAAGAGGAGCATTAGATGCCTACTAAAACCTGTCTGAAGGGCTGTCAAGCCTTATATATTTGAGCATTCACCGATTACCTCATTGAAACTTATCCCAGAGCTCAGAGAACTGTCCACAGATTATAGGACTTCCCCCCCCCGCCCCCCTTCTGGAGACATGTGGACTCCCAAGGTCCTTGTTTCAGTGTAGGAATATTCTGTTTTTACTGTCCTCTGCCAGGGCACTCAGTACCCGAACCAGCTCAGGTAAGCCAAAGCATTAAGGATTCAGAAATGCATCAACAGATGTATTTCTGTTTGAAACTACTCTTCTATCCAGTGAAACCTTAAAACCAAAAAATACAATTTTTTTTCAGTTAAAAATTCAAGTTTTTGATATTAAAATCCAGACAGGGACTCTACACAGCAGTGTCCTGGCTTCTGCCCATGGCAGGGAGGTTGGAACTTGGTGATTTTTAAGGTCCCTTTCAACCCAAAGCATTCTATGATTCTAAAATGGTTGCTATAAAAGGTACACTGACTGAGCCATGCTGTCCTTTGGGTCATGAAAGCCCATGCATGGCTTGTCCCAGCTCTCCTGCTCTGGATGACTCCCACATATTGAGTAGTTGCTGCTTGGCTTGCAAAGGTCAGAGGAGAAAACCATGAGCTGAAAATCAATCACAGCCCAGAGCAGCTTTGTCCTGGGCAGCCACATTCCAGCTTCTCTGTCTGTGAACTTGAGGGCAAGATGGAGAGATTACATAACCTTACAATGGAATAAGGGCTTGGAATGAGATGGATGGAGATTCTTTCTATAGGACAGGAGGGCAATACTGTGGTGCTGCCCACAAGGCAGTGTAGGAAGAGATCATTTGGTTTTTGAGCCTGGAACCCACAGTTTTTTCAGGCATTCATTGCTTTTCCATCCTGCAGGTTTCCCTTGCCTCAGCCAAGGCTGGAAGCACTCCTCTTAAATGGTCAGCAAATCCCACCTGGCTCCTGGCAAGACACCATTTGGTCTCTCACCTCTCTGCTGTGGACTCATGAGGGAAGTGGATCCTTCACTGCCTGAAATCAGAGCTGCAGACTATCACTGCTGTATCCATCATGAACCTGACCTCCAGCTTCCAGACCAGGCTGGAGCAGAGACAACGTGGTTCAGCTGCTGTGTGCCAGTCAGGTGCTGGCATCAGCCAGCATCCCTCTGGAGATACAGGCAGCACAAGCAGCATTCCCTGGAATAAATGCTCCAAAATGACTGTTGTGAATATTTTATCCCTTCAACTAAATCTTGATTTTCTCTGCTTTTGGAGTTGTGTCATTTATATTCTCCTCTGAAATCTAGCTCCTCCAAATAGGGAATTAATTCCTTTCCTCTCCAGGCAAGGATTCCCAGGACATACCATCCTGTCAGTCCCAAAGGGGTTAAACATTAATGCCTGGGCTCAGTGTCACATCCCCTACAGCACTTCCCAGACGTTCCCTGTTATAAATTTAATCTGTCTTTAAACAGGTGCCACATCCCACAGATGACTGGGATGCATTGCAGAGGTTATATTTGTTTCTCCTCACCCTGCAGAAGCAGTGAGCCTCTTGCTGAGCAGGTCCTAACCTCACTCCAAGCAGTGATTTGAACACTAAATCCTGGGGCTGAGAAGGGACTGGGAGCATCCTGGGGCTGAGAATGGACTGGGAACATCCGAACAAAACCCTGGACAGGCAGCCATGTGACATTGCTCTGAATTTGAGCTAAGAGACATCAATCATCTTTCAGGAATGGTTTGACAAGACAACCTTTCAAAATTCCATCATCTCCTTCTGTGCCTTGTGTATGCTTTGGTGTTAAGATGACTGGTTGAAGGAGAAGCTCTGGAAAGCTAATCAATGGGTGGTTTGTTGGCATGTAGAGCCATGAAGATATATGCATTACTTAAACGTGCCACTTCAGTTTTGGTTTGGAGTCCTAAGCAGGTTTTCAGGTGATGCTTTGTGCTGTCCTTCTGAACTGCAGTTGTCATCACCAGTGTCTGATGAAATTTAACAGTAACTGGGGGCAAAGAAGTGAATGACAGCACCAGAATTAGCAGACTTAAGCCCTTCACCAAGGATCTGCACTGCAGTAAAGCACCCTCAGCTCACGGAGGAAGGTGACAGACCCTTGTCTTACCTTGGTCTGGAACGTACAGAAGACGTGAGTCAGGAATGGGTGTTCCCAAGCTAAGGAGAGGACTCTCTTCTCCACCATTGTACATTCAACATCATCATCCATCAGCACCACGTCCTTCTTGAGGGCCTTCACAGCAAAATACTGGTCTGTGCTCTTCAGCTCAGCGAGGAACACCTAGGGTGGAAACAGCTGCTCAGCAAGAGTGATTGCCTCCTCTCAGAGCTGGCAACACAACCATCTGAGGGTGGGAGCTGAGCTCTGGGGAATTCACCAGGGTAGACCTTAAAAAACTGATGTTTAAGGCCCAATTCTGCCATTAAGATTTGTAGGTTTTGAGTTTGCTCCCCATGCCCGGAAGAGTTTTGTGAAGTTAAGCCCTGGGGAAGGATGAGAAGTTCTTGGTGATTACAAAAGCAGGGTCCTACATGGCTGTATGGACACATCAGAGAGCCACTTCTGATAACAGAAACCATCCTCATGCAAATGCTCCTGAAATACATTTCCTGTTTTCTGACTTCAAATAACAAAACACAGAGTATTGCTTTGTCACCATTTGAAATGCAAATGTCCTACACCAGATCCTCAGTAGGTGGAAACTAATGTCCACTAGTGGTTAGACTGATCTAGATCAGATGTGGCTTTCTCCCCTTCCTCCCAGTTAGCAGGTCTGAGCAAACAGGTTGGGTCCCCCATCCTTCTGCAGGAGTTCTCTAAGAATGGGAAAATACATCCCAGAAGAGTTACAACCTCTATCTATTTTTGTAGGCAGTGAAAATGAGACATAGAGCAGCAGAGAAGGGTCTTCTAGAGACCACAGAACAAACAAGTCTCCCTTGGAAGGCAGTGCCAGTCCTGATCTTCACACTAACAGCCCGTCAACACTGTTTCCATAGACTAAATAAATATGTAAGATTCATCAAAGAGGTCTTTGAAGTTCTCTACCAGACACTATTTACTGAGTAAGCTCAGACATGTTTTAGCCCTGACAAAAGTTTTATTTACCCTTTTGGCTACTGCTGCATTTCACTTTGTAGCACCAGACAGAGAGTAGAGCCTAGAGCCTCCCTCTGTCTGTGCAGTGAATGACCAGAAATGCTAACAGTGCTGATGCTGCAGGCACCCTTTTTACCCTTGTTTTTGTGCAGGGCACTGCTCCCATGGGGAAGCTGGGGAACAAGCCACGGTTGTCACATGTGCTGTGACTTCCAAGGGGAGCTGGTAGTGCTAGACCTCATGGAGAGGCTGTGGATCTGGTCCTCAACCTCCCTGGTCCATGCAGAGCTGGGGAGACCCCCCAGGCACTGAGATCTGCACACCCTGTCCCCTCTATGGGGAAGTGAATCTTGCTCCAAGCAAATGAGGGCACCAGGAGAGACACCTACACAGGAAACTCGTGGGTGAGTTTTGTTGCAGAAAGGCATGAAATAGCCCATCCTCTGCACACCCACATGGTGCACTTCAGAGAGACACAGATGCTTACAGGCTCGGAGAGTCGATGTTAGCACAAGGGTTAAAACAAGGTACAGAATCTGCTTCAGTGGAGGTATTCGAACTTGGTTGGACAAACACCTGAGCAACCTCATCTCACTAGGCCTGTCTGGAGCAGTGGTTTGAATTAGAGGACCTCCAGAGGTCCCTTCCATCCAATAAAAATGTTTCTATGGCTTCTATTCCCTTGAGTCCAAGTTAGTCTGGGCTGTAGGGTTCGGGGTGTTCTGGCTTAGCTCCGAGATGCCTCAGCTCTGGTTCCCACGCAAACTGTAGACATGACACCTTCTGGTGGAAAGTGTCCCTGCCCATGGCAGGGGGGTTGGAACTAGACGGTCTTTAACGTCCCTTCCAACCCAAACCATTCTATGTGTCTACAATTTTCAAGTACGAAAAGCCAACACAGGAAATATTTTCCCAGTTTAAGAACTGGCTGCAGGAATTGCTCCAGATCACTCAGCAGGCAAAAAGCAGCTGTTTGTTTAAAGCACAGTTTCCACCTTGGAAAGATGTGGGATGTGAGCGATGTGATACATAATGATACTCCTTCTCACTGGCTGTGAAAATACAATAACGAGTTCCTCTGAAACTGCTTTTTGCGGCTTTGTGCTGGCACTGAATAACGTGAGTCCCCTTCCAGGGGATATCTGCAAGGAGGGGGAGCAGTCCATAATTCATCAAGATTAATGAATCTGATGAAAACAGGTGGTTCTCATTTCCAAAGCACAAATTCTTGGCTGTTGCAAAAATTGCTTCCCGCTCCAGCACAGATCGGAGCTGGGAAAGAGCAGTTCTTGTTCCCAGCTGAGGACCTGCTGCTCTGGAGATGAGAGGGAATCCACACTCAACTTCTCAGCTAATGCTTCCACCTCCCTCTGAGTTTGCTCACTAAGCTGGCAGAAGTAGCTGCCAGCAGGATGGGGGACAGCACAGAGGTCTTTCCCACCAGCTTTCTGTGGATGCACAGGACCCATTAGCCCACAGAGAAGGGGAAGCTGCAGATTTACTTGGGGATTTCCTCTCCTGTCATGGGCAATCATGGGACACTAATGGGACAGAGAGAAGATCTTTGTCTTAAGCAAGGAGAAGACAGAGTTCAAGATTCAGCCATGCCAGAGCAAGGATTCTTTGAAGGCTTGAAGGTTTATTAGCAATAGTGTGACCAGCAGTGACCTGGAAGTATTCAAAAGACATGCAGATCTGGCATTTGGCAACTTGGTTTAGTGGTGGGCTTGGTTGGACTTGATGATCTTCGAGGTCTTTTTCGACCTCTAAACATCTGTGACTCTATATTTTTTCCTAAGTGGCCTTCAAACCATGAGCTATTTCATGCCATAGAAAGCAACATTCAAACATATGCATTGGTGTCTCAGTCCCCCTTGGCTTACCTTGCCAAAACTGCCCTTCCCCAGCATCTTGTGCAGGACAAAATCTTCAATGGTCAGTTTTAGCTGCACTTGGTGCTCTTGCTGCTCCTGGGACTGTTCTCCCAAGTCTGTCTCTATCAGAGCCTCACTCTTCATTGTGCCCTCCACTGGAGTCTCCCAGGAGATGCCTTGTGGCTCTGCAACACACACCAAAGCATACAAATAAACCCCTGGAAATGAGCAGAAAATTCCCAGAACGCTTATAGGTATTGTTCTCAGAGGTTTAAAAGGGTATTTCAAACAAATGGAAATGTGGTGGCCATATCTAAGTACACTGACTCTGCTCCCACACTGCTTTCTCTCCAAAGGAAATTTTACTCCAATTCCACCTTCTTCAGCATTATTACTTTACCAATTTCTTCATCTGTCAGTTTGTTTAAGGGCAGCAAAACATGACCAAACCCTTAATTTCTGGCCACCTGCCTTCTCCAGTCCTTGCTGCTTGCCATTTTGTTGTGCTCCTATTTTTTCAAGGTCTGTTCAAAACCCTTGGAAAACCTAGATGAAAAAATGGGTCAGCATTTTCGTACTGGGCTCTGGGTCCCTGCTCTGGATGTGAAGTATTCCAGCTCAAGCATTCCAGCTGCCCCGGAGTAGAATTGCTCAGAGTTTTTTCAATCATCCATTCATTTGGATGTACAGGAATTCGTAAGGGATTCTGTCCCTCACTGGATTTATCCCTTCGCTGTTCTAAAATGCTGAACAGCAAGACCACGACTCAGTAGACAAACAGGTCCACATGTAAAACAGATGTGAAACCATCTGGGGCTTTACTGATTCACATCAGCATAACCATTCTACTTGCAGAAAAGAAAGAAACTAAGGACAGATGTGGACATAATTTATTTCCCCTTGGGGGCTAAAGGACATACTATCTCATTTATTCTCCTGAACATATGTTCTTGTACATAGAGGGCTGTGACACCTAGATCAGCTCCTGGGTGAGAGAAGTGGAGATCTGTCAATGGTTCTCAAAGCTACTGGAAGTCAACCTCCGCCCAAAAATATGGAATCAGAAAGAAAATCGGCCACAGTGATCAGAGGGACTCCAAACCTCCTGTTTATAGCTCAGTGTCTCTGTAAAGTTCTCTGATTTTAAAATTCTGTGAGTCCCAAGCAGGGAATAAGCACATTATTGCCAGTGGAGGTACGAGATGTGCTCAAGCACCTGGTCAGAAAGAGTGTTTAGGTGTTAGCTGAAGGAGTGGTGGTTGGGGTCTCGTGTCACCAGGGGTTGGGATGAAATGGGGGAAGTGCATGTTTGCAGAGAAAGAACCAGATTGGGATCCAGGGCATCTGCCATGCCCAGGTGATGTGG
>JAWWES010000041.1:2552488-2604702 GCA_035583135.1 Lophotriccus pileatus
GAAATGGGGGAAGTGCATGTTTGCAGAGAAAGAACCAGATTGGGATCCAGGGCATCTGCCATGCCCAGGTGATGTGGCTGGGAAGTTTTTGATATCCTGGGATCTGAAAGGGCAGAGGTTAGATATTAGATAAAGGTTCTTCCTCCAGAGAGTGGCTGGGCACTGAACAGGCTCCCCAGGGCAGTGCTCACAGCATCAAGCCTGACAGAGCTCACTGGGATGATAATCTCAGGCACATGGTGTGACTCTTGGGGATGGTTCTGTGCAGGGCCAGGAGATGGACTCAATGATCCTTGTGGGTCCCTTCCAACTCAGCATATTCTGTGATTCTGTGGTCTCGCTCTAGGTTGGAGAGATGCATGAAAAATTCACTGGCCAATAAATTCCCCATCCTTGTCACCTCCAACTAACCATGTACCAACCAAAACATTAACAGAGCTGTTGCTCCATAGGAGGAATTACCTTTTTTTCCTGTTGTAGATGCTGGCAGTGCCTGCAGTGGTGTTACGTCCTTCACTGGAACTGGGAAGCCGATTTCCAGAGGCCCGTCCCTGGAGATCTGCTCAGTGTCACGCTGACAGCGAGCCTGGAGTGCAGGAAACAGCAAACGGCCTTTGAGCCAAATGTCATGTTCTCAGCTTAAAAACATCATAGCTTCTTGAGTGCGACCCACAAAAGCCAAGATATAGAAAAGGTCTTTGCTTATGAGAAGAGCATCTCAAGGCTCGAACGATTTACCTGCTGAGTGCTCTCTATCATTGCCAGAGCTTCAGCCATTAGCTTCTGGTTAACTCCACAAAGATTTGCTACTTTTGTCTGGCACTTGTGATGGACGTTCATGCCACATGCTGAAAGAAACAACAAGAGGAGTCAGGAAAACAAAGGCTGTAAAGGGTTGGGCAGGAACACGTGCTGCTGTTGGCTGAGGGCAGAGAACAGCCACTTAAACAGCTCAAATGTCTCATGAGATGGCACTCAGGTAATTTTTTCGTTCTCTATAGAGACTTTTTTATATCTTCTTCTGGCCAAAGGTTGCATTTCCACATCCATCAGCCTTTGCAGGTACAGGTTACCAAAATTCTACAGCTCAGAGATAAACTGCAATCACAGAACAGGATCTCCCCATCAGTGTAGGATTATGAAGATAACAAAGTGTCTTAGAAGTGTCTGGTATTAGAGATAAAGCATGGTTCATACTAGGGGTGATTTTGGAAGATCAACAGTGTTCTTTGATGTTGTTTGCCTCTTTGGGAAGTGACCCCTCAGCCTTGAGAACCACAGCTCTTTCTGTATACGGACAGTTGACATCCTCCTTGAAGGACAGTCCTGTAGGCCACTCCTTCACCACCCTGGATGCCACCTCATGCAAGTTTTGCAGAGAAGGGTAATAAATGAGATTTGGCTTTTCAGACTCCAACCAAACGAACCCCTTACCATGCTCAGCTCGTGCCACACACACACCCCAGGCACTCACCATCACACTTCAGTCCTTGCCGTGCAAGGCCCCAGAGGAGGGTCCCACAGTGCTCACAGAAAGTTGGGCTCTTGTAGTTGTAGACTTTGAAGCGGTGAGGCATGTCAATCTTGAACCTCTCTTTGTTGAACTGCAAGACAAAAGCATGTCAATCTTGAACCTCACTTTGTGGAACTGCAAGAGGAAAACCATGCTGGCAATTCACTCCTCTCCACCTCAGCTCCCCGTGGAAAGCCAGACTTGTGCCACAGGATGTCTATGGCCTTTTTACCCTTTATCAAGAAGAAACTATCTTTGACTATGATTCAGGCACACAAAGCCAAATTTTGATACATAATAACATATGAAATTCAGTTATTAATTAAGAAAGTGGGTAATTTCATCCCTGGGCTTGATTTATCTGACCAAAGAACTGCTTGACTCTCATCTACACACTCAGACTCCCCTAATGCTTCGTGGAAAAACAGTGGTATGTCTAAAAATTATTAAAATGAATGTCTACATTTGTTGTCATGAATCACTCCTTGAAAAGCCTGTTTTTCTTCTTTTAGTACGTAGGGAGTGAAAGGTGATGACAAAGTTGGATACAACTACCCTGGAGATGTCAGAAGACAAGTGAGATGAATCTCATCTCTAAGAACTGCAGGAGAAAAGAGGAGCCAGGGTATGACTGAGAGCAGAGAGAAGTTGTAGGACACAAGGAAAAGGGAATTGTCCTGTCAAGAGTTTAAGCTCTGATTTTGCCTACCAAAAAGTAAAAAGTTTAGAATAAACTGATACCAGGAAAATAAAGCAAATAATAGTGGAAATAGATCTTCCACTGGCTGCTTGGAAATCCCAGATAACACAGAATGGGATGTTCAAGTACAAATCTGAAAATACAGAGTGATGTCCTGCCTGACATCTGATAGTGAAGATTTTTCTCCAGTGAATCCCCACTCCATGTCCATGACTTCCCTCTGAGCTGTACTTTATGCACATTAGAAAAATGTCAGTTCTGATTCAGCAACTGCCTTCTTCAGCAGCTGCATTTGAGTGAATCACAAGCAGGAGGTAATGAAACCACTGGGAATGTAAAGAGCAAAGGGCACAGATCAGATCACACAGCTTTTAGTTTCAGTAGGACCTTTTGCTTCATCAGAAGTTGTTTTATAGAGACATCTGAATGACACTCAGGTGTTTAAAAGCAGCCTAATAATAAATAATAAATAATAAATAATAAATAATAAATAATAAATAATAAATGACAACAATAATAATATTAATAATAGTATTAATAATAATACATACCATTGTTTCTCTGCTATTGATTGCTGATCCTGTACACTTGGCTATTACTTTATCGATGCACTTCTTATGAATGGCAGCATTACACTCTGCAACAGCAAGTGTGTCATGGTATTATTAAAGGAATTCCTTAAGAAATGATTAAGGAAATAATGATAATAAGAAAATAATAAAAAAAAAATTTCTTACGTCTGCATTGATAGCCTTGTTTATTCAGACCCCTGAAATAAACAGAGAAGTGGTTAATTCTGAGTTGTCTGAAAGCCTCAGCAGAAGAAAGGAGAGTAATATTAATGAAAGGAAGACAATAAAATCACTTTGCTTTTTATCAGTCTTTGTAGAGCTTATTTAATTTCACTACCTTCATTGAATCTAATGGTGGAGTGATTCTCTGTGGTTTTCACAGCCTTTGAGCACATATTCACATTTGGAATTTCACAATACCCAAACAGCAAACTGGACAGACGAGAAATGTCTGCACATTTGGCCAAACCCCAAAAATATTTTTAAATAGTAAAATAAAAAAAATGAAGGGAATTTTCACAGTTGGGATTACAACTCTGAACCACATCCTTGAAGTGAAGCAATAACTACATGTAAGCTGTCAAGGGTCTGACAGCAGGAGCAGACATTCATCAGAGAATCATGGAATCTTTTAAGTTGGAAGAGACCTTTCGGATCATCGAGTCCAACCACTAACCCAGAACCACCAAATCCAACACTAAGCCGTGTTCAAAAGGGCTACAATGACTCAAGAACTGGTCTCTGGGGTTACAAGAGAAAAAGCACAGCTCTATTTTCATTTACCACACAAACTCATGACAGACAGAGCAGAAGGTGGGTTGTGGAAAGAAGGTGGCCGTGAACTCGTGACACTTGACGTTGTGGATTTTGGCCTGTTTGATGGCTCCCCTGCGCTGGTGCAAGGAGAAGAAACCTTCAGTCTCACAGTCAGCCAGGTCCTTTGCATCTGGGGAAAAGGAAGCAGAAGGTTTATTAGGGTACCCTGTCCTAATCAGGTGGCTTGAGAACATGCAGCTGCCAACATATGAAGTGACTGAAGCTGATAATTAATTCATGGGAATGAACACTTAAAGAAATATCATTTTATGAAACTCACACAAGGGTTGGATGGTTTTTTTGGATGTTCTTTATTTACCATTCCTACACTAAAATTACTTTAAACTTGGGATTCTGAGCTCCCTTGAATGTTCATAACGTTGCTTTTGAAACGCAGACCGGAAATTTCCCAAGAAGAGATAATTCAAACAGAAAATTCTAACTTGGAATGAAAGAACCATGTCATAAAAAAGGTGAAATGACATTAAAATAATTAATTATTTATATATGCATACAAATCCACATGTGTGTGTGTATATACATACACCAATATATATCCATATATATTTTTATATATATATATATATATTTAACTGAATCCCTTATGTGATCATGTGCATGCAAAAGCACATATGTACGTTCCTAGGATATTTTGTTTTGTTATTTTTCCATGCCAGAATCTGCTTTGCCGTTTGCTGTGCCCGTGCCATTATTCACAGTTCACCTTTAGGCTTCTCAGAACAGCAAACAAACCAGTTCTGATTTCACATGCACATATGTGCTTAATTGTGTGCTGGTGTCTGCGAACGCACACAGGATCTCATTCTCAATCTCTGTTTTGTTTCACTCACACATTACACAGCAAGTTACACAGGTAGTACGTGGAAACTGGTCCCCCATGTGATTTGATGCTGATCTTGCTATTTGTAACACAAACACAAATTTGATTTCCTACGCTTTGGCCTCTCTGACATCTTATAACAAACAAGGAGGCAACAACAACCTAGTCTACATCAAAGGTAGGAATGGTTAAGAAAACATCAGCATGGACAATCTGTTGTCTGATTTCAGTGTTTCTATGTTTTTATATATATTTTTTTTATCCTTCTAGATATCTACACCTTACAGCTTCACCCTGAGGGTATGAGAATTTTGGCAACAAAGACAGAAAAATAAGCATTTAGATTCAACCCGTTTTCTTCAAGAAAGCAAAACACATTTCACTGGGACATCAAAACTTGCAGGTGGGATTTGGTTCCCAGTGAAGACCTGTACATGACTCTGTGTCCTCTATCCAGGATGATTAAGCTGCTGACACATCCCCGGAGGTCTGGTTGGAGCAGGCAATGGAGCCCACTGAAATGCTCGGCTCACCTTGCAGCAGAAACCTGCATTTGATCAGATGAATCACTCTCTAGGTTCTTCTCCTCTTTTGCCTGGATTGCTTTGGGACTCAAAAGCTCTGCTAACAAGGGCACTCAGGTTTTCTCAGCTGTAAATTCTATCCCAGCCTTCACATCTGCACTATAATGCACATCAGGGCACATCTCACATGTGTAGAATCATAGGATCCTTCAGGTTGGAAAAGACCTTTAAGGTCATCAAGTTACACCATTAACCCAGCACTGTCAAGGCCACCACTAAACCTTGTCCCCAAAGGCCACAGATACATGTCTTTCAAATATCTCCAGGGATGGTAACTCCACCACTGCCCTGGACAGCCTGTGCCAGGGCTTGAAAGCCCTTTCAGTGAAGAAATTTCCCCTAATATCCAATCTAAATCTCCCCCGGGCCAACTTGAGTCCATCTCCTCTTGTCCTTTTGATTGTTACCTGGGAGAAGAGACTGATCCCCACCTGGCTACAGCCTCCTGTCAGGGAGTTGTAGAGAGCAAGAAGGTTTTCCTCTGAGCTCCCTCTTTTCCAGGCAATCTCCCCCACCAGCTTCCTCAGCCACTTCTCACCAGATTTGTGCTCCAGACCCTTCCCCAACTCCGTTCCCTTCTTTGGACACACTCCAGCCCCTTAATGTCTTTCTTGTAGTACATAACGTAGAATTATTTGAGAGGGAACTGGCTCATTATGTTTCTATTCTGTCTTGCTCAGCATAATGGGAAAATCTACCATTTTAGTGGTAAAACAGCCAAAAATCTGCCTTGCAAAACACAGAACAGTCAGTGTTCATCCCCCATGCAGTCAAAATTGCTTTTCTGGAGTTCTCATTTCAAATACTTATGTTAGTTCTTATGAATCAATCACTATTAACATGAGCACTGCTTTTAGTAAAGACACCACGTGTGACCCACAGACCAGGAAACAGAGCTATCAATTAACAAACAAAATCACTTGCCACTTATTTCCAGGAAGTATCTTGCATTCATCAGCATTCGCCCTTGAGGTTTCAGTTCTAGCTGGTTGAGATAAGTGAAAAACAAGAAAAGAGACCATTAAACAGTTGTTATTCGGAGGAGGAAAAATCATTTCAGATGACTTCAAGCAATAACTTCAAGATGACTTCATCCTTTCAGATGACTTCAAGCTACCTCCTTTTCTCAGTGGGAATTGATGAGTACCAATGAATGCTAATTTTAGGGTTGTTCCTACCCAGGATAGGAGAGAGTAGGGTAGATCACCTCAAATCAAACACCCAAAGCACCATGAAAGAAGAATTAAATGTGACTAAACCACAGAACATGAAGGCAGATTTTTAGACACCAGATCAGGACCAGCTCTATCTATAGATAGATATCTATGTTCCCTATGGATCCTGCAAGGGGAAAGTGGGAATAAAGTTCACAAAACTGCAGTCAATGTGAGGGATGCTACAAGCTTACTCAGACACATTTTTTGACCTTTCCACTGGACCTGGAAATTCCCACCTACCTGAGTCATCAGCCATAGGTGCCTTTCGAAATATGAATCCACTTGCCTAGGTATAAAAGGACCTAAATTCATGGATTTCTTCAGCTTGAGAGCCACAGCAGTGCCTTCCCCACCCAACCTCCAGCACAGCCCAACCCTCTCTAACCTCCAGACCAACAGTGCCCTTGCACAGAAAAGTGAGAAAAATTATATTATCTCTCCTCATGACCCTTGGAGGGTGAGATATCTTGTTTTTAGGTCTTGTAAGACCAAGGCCTTTTTGACTTTGCTACTATCTGCTTAACCCAAGCAGCTTAGCCTGAGAAATGGCATGAGAAATAAAGCAAAAAAAAAAAAAAATTCCACTGTATCAGTTCCTCTCAAAATGTCTTTCCAGTTCACTGTTACTCATAACTACTGGATATTACATTTTAAACACTATTATCAAGAACTTTGTTGCCTGGACTAGAGGGGAACGTACTCTTACATTTAGCATCCTTATGAAATCCGTTACTTCAAGTTTACTCCACTGACTCCAGTGATTTTAAAGGAGTTCCTCTGACATAACTCTGAAGTCAGGCAGCTCTGAATCAGTCTCCTGGCATCAGATTAAATTTTTGAAGCTGCTTCCGCAGAGAACATAAAATAACTCATGTTTAGCCACTCACATCACCATTTGTTCCCAGTGGGTTTCTTCAGCAAAGATTAATATGTGGCCATGGCTCACCTGAACCAGAATCCTCACTAGCACAGGGCATGTTTCAACACAGCAGCAGCAGGTGAGATAAATGTGCCACGCTCTTCTTTTCTGACAGGTCTTTCCCTCAAGTCACACCCAGGCAGACTCAAAACATCCTTCCTTGGACGGCAGCCAGTTCCTGCCGCCCCTGCTGGGGACACTCACAGCCTGGCCCGGGCACAAGGCATTCCCCTACCCAGCAGCAGCTCCTCATTGCATCCTGCAAAGGAAGATAATGATGCTCACCCATATCTCTGTCTTCCCATTGCTCTTCTTGCACCTCTCCGCCAGCACCTTGAGCTCCACCGTGGTCTCCGAAACCATTTCGGCGCTTTTGTCCTTGACGACGATGTGCATGACCCTGCCGTTGTTGATGTGGGCGTCAAAGGTGCTGTTCCAGGGTGGGTACATGGTGGGCTTCTTCTGCACGTACACCTGGCCATTCTCTGTCAGGAGGAAGTGGTTTGGATTCACTGGACCTGCCCCTCATCTGCTAAAAGGCCGCCACTCTGCAGCCCGTGAAACAGAACTGTGTTATTTACCCCCTTTAAAGTCTCTCTCCTGGCAGGGTGTGTAATGGACCACGTTAGACTGTCCTAGGAGGTTTCTATGGGAAGTGAATCTTAGGATGGGATTAGTCTCACTTAAATTTAGATGCCTACCATGTGTATGCTCATATCTGGGCTGTCTGAACACTGACTTCATTCAGAGCCAGTGAATATAATCAATATAAAACAATGGACTGAGGGCGGTTCATTTGACCAAATACAAACCTCAGAAGAGGTCATTTCCACCCTTGACTCCACCTATTGAGTAGACCAATTATGTAGGCTCTAACACCATAAATACCCACTTCTAATCACGTGAATCTCATCACAGATAACCAGCTATGTGGATCACCAGTGTAAAATGAGACAGGTTTGCTTCAATCCCCAAAAGCTGGGTGCACTTCAGGATTAAGGTTCAGCTGGAGCACATGTCCAGTCAGTAAGTCACTAAAGGATATTAATACATGAACTGTCTTTCTGATCTGCAACCCTTCCAAAGAGATGCAGAGTTTTTCAACCAAGCAAACTTTTCCTCATGCTTTAATGCCTCATCTTTCACAGCATCTTAAAGTGGTGACACGTAAAAATGTTGTCTCTGAGGCTTGCAGAAAGTTCTCTCTAGTTGTTTCTCTCTGAAAAGTCTTAGCTGGATTTATTTGTCTTATAGAGCCACCTTTATTTCCTACAGCCCTGTAAAAGTCTTGGAAACTTACTCAAGGTAAATTCTATATCACAGTTACCCCCTGGAAATTGTCAACCCATCAAATGCTGAAGGTGGAGAAACAAGAGAATAAAAAGCAGTTGTGTGAGCAGCAGGCCTGTGACTCCTGTCTGCCAAAGACCCTGCTCCTATTTCCAATAACCCCAGGCTTTCCCTCATCCCACCAGCTGGAAAAGAACATGCAGCTGATAGCCTGGAAGGTGACATGTGCTAGAGAAAATTTTTTCCCTAGATGGGAGACTAATTCAGTTTTCTTCCCTCTGCTCAACTTTGATTTACCCAGGCAGGAACTCCAGGATTTCGGAGGCTTTTAGCACATCTTTAGAAGAGATTAAAACTGGTAAACAAGCTCCAAAGTTATTGAAAGCAGGAGAGAAGGAGAATAAATTCATGACTGTGTAATATTCACCTCAGGAAATGAGAGAATGTTTACTGGGGAAAGAACAAATATCAGGGCTGTGAGATTATAACAAAAATCTCCCTTGGGCACTCTGTACGCTGGAGAAACGGCTGCCAAAGCTTCTACATAAACTACACTCACTAGATAGATTCAGGTTGAGATGTAGCTTCCTGAGGAAAGGCCTGCAGGATCATGCAATCAGCACTGACCTGCTGAAATTTCACCCCTCGACCCAACACCTGTAGTTTTACACTCGGTTCCGTCACATAAACTTGATTTAAGCTGCGTTAGGCTCTGACCATCAGCATCACAAACTGAGCTGAGATCACGGAATCACCGAGGCTGGAAAAGACTTCCAAGATCACCAAGTCCCACTTTCAACCAAATACCACCCTGCCTGCTAAACCATATCACCAATTGCCACATCTATTTGGTTTTTGAACACGTTCAAGGGTGGCGACTCCACTGCTTCCCTGGGGACAACTGATCTGATCCCCAGATCATTCCTGCAGCATAAAACCACTTCTCAGCCTTGTCCTGCCTGCTGTGATGAGCAGCTGTGCAGCTAAATTTTAGGCAGAAATTCCATTTCCCCAAAGCTTAGAGCACCTCAATCTAAGGTGAATCCACCTCTGGCAGTTAAGTGGGGTTGACCTTTCACACAAGCAGATTGAGACAATCATATACTGAGCTCACTGTCTGCAGGCTTAATTCATTCACATCAAGCTTACAAATATATATTCAGCACACTCTTTCAGCAAAAGCACAAAAAAAAAAATCAGAGATGAAAATGAGACATAAACTTCCCAGCACCCCAGAGAACAGAAGTCTCAGTAAGGACCATTAATTTCTTCGCTACATCAGGGAAAAACCACAGATGTGAAACACAGCACTTGCAAAACAAGCGCTTTCATTTGTGCTGCACTCCAGAACCCCAGGCTTAAACAAACAAACCCTGGAATGTGGATGAACTGCCCGATATATACAGGATCAGACAGTCACCCCTGGTGCATCCCCGCTGACGGCTGTGGAATCCTGCCAGGGATTAATCTGACCCTGGGCTCCTGAAAAATAAAATAGCAACTGCTCTTTCCCGGGGAGCAGCTTCCACCGTAGCCGGGAGCACTTTTCCTGGAGGCTTGCTGAGTTCAAACACGGAGCAGGATCTCTCATGAAGCAAATGTCACCAAGGCAGGTGGTGAAATGGCACCAGGCCAGGTGGCTTGTGAAGGCAGAAGCCACTTTTAAAGGGCAGATTTTTTTATACCTCAGAGGGCGCATATGATCTCTGAAAAGTTTTGTCATCGGTAATAAATTGCTGTAACGGTTCCAGATGGAGGGGGTTATGGTGTTTTGGGATTTTTTTTTTTTTTTAAAGATTATATCATAAAATACCAGGGTCCCTTTTATAAAATAAAATAAGTAAGTGGAAAAACAAAACAAAAGAAAACAAAAAGGATGTCCAAGATCTTTCCTGAGCTTCTGAAACTCTTTAGGGTGGCCCTGTTGTGACACCCTTGTGCCCACAGATAATGTGCATTACTCACAATACCCTGGGGACCTCTATCCCAGTGACTTTTTCATCATGGTTGGTCAACAAGGCACAGCCTTTGGCGTGAACCCAAAGTCAAACTCCCTGTTTTTGGAAACCAAACACATTTATCATCTACACAGTTCTGTTTGCAAACAAACAAGCAAACAAAAAACCCCAGTCACAGAATGGTTTGGGTTGGAAAGGACCTTAAACATCGTCTTATTCTACCTCCCTGCCATAGGCAGGAACACCTTCCACTATCCTGGGTTATTCAGGGTCCCATCCAACCTGGCCTTGGACACTTCCAGGGATGGGGCAGCCACAGCTTCTCTGGGCAGCCTGTGCAGGGCCCCCCTTACAGTAAAGAATTTCCTCCTGATATCAAAGATGGTATATGCAACATGTATATGCATATATGTATATATTTGATCCATAACAAGACATTGGAAAAGTCAAAGCAGAATTATCTTCCAAACTTGTTCCGGCACAGAGCTTGAAGGATTTGAGACTTGGATCAATCCTGGATTCAGCTCTGGGTTTAGGCACGTCCTGCCCTGCTCGGCAGTCATTTGCCCTGAAGAAATCTTCAAGTCCAAATGCCAGAGCACAACGTTGGTGGTCAGGGTGGTTTGCACCTCCTACCAGCTGTGCAGCTGATCCGCTCCTACTCCTTGGTCATGCCAAAATGTTAACCCAGATTTGCATATGAGGGAACCAATTTGTTTTTAATCCCATTATTATTGAGTAGCAAATACTTTGTGAAAGCAGGGATAACACATGGTTTAGCGGTGGAACTGGCAGAGTTGACTTAATGGTTGGACTTGAACATCTTAGAATTATTAAGGCTGGGAAAGACCTCTGTGATTCTACTTCAAATATATTCAGCTTGTGTTTGTCTGGAGACCTTTTGCCTTCTCTAAGCCTGTTTGAGCATGACAGCTCCTCAGGAGGCTCATGCTGAGAGCATTTCTGGGATTTAGAGTCAGGCTTAGCTCTCTGAATGTCAGATGTGTGCCCCTGAGTGGACTGTCCAGTCAGCACAGAGCACTGGGTTTTTCCAGGCTGTGATTCATCACACTCACTGTGGATGTGTTCCTCAAGCTGAGATGAATCCCACCATGGAAATTCCTGTTTATTCCCCTGAGCTGTGATTTGCTGGTGGTTGAATTGCTCAGACATCAATATCCTTGCAGAAGACTGGAATTACAGGGCAGATGGATCCCATGGCAGCCTCATCTTTTCTCAGGCACCTGAAGGTGAAGTTCACCATCTACACATTTAAGCACCCTCCCTCAGCAGCAGATTAAGACCTCCCAAGGGTGGTTCAATCAGTCCCAGGAGGTTCCTGCTGACACTGATGTGATGAGGAGTCCCTCTGGCTGCCCCACCATGCTCTGAGCAATCACTGGATGAAATTACACCCCAGCAAACAGAAACCTTCTAATAGCAGAATGTCATTTTTCCTCTATTCAGTCCTCACTAACGGAGAAAAGTTCTCCCAAACATATTTTTTATTACTCGCTGGTAGAGGAATTATTATAATAATCATAATATCTATAATTATTATAATAATTATGATTATTGACTCTGAGGAGAACAAGAATTATATCCCTTAGTAAGTATTTTTGTATTTTTCACACAACAGAAAACACTTTCAGCTCTGTGTGAGACAAATAAATATAGGTCTGTTCTGACCAAATTGATTTTATTCACTTTTGAACTGACACAGACTTCAGTCTGAGGTATGGATTTCAAAGGCCTCATTAAAGCAAAAAGCCAAGTCCTGCACAGAGCTGAAAGAGGACGTATTTTCAGTTAAAACTGAGATGTTAGGGATATCTTGTCATGCAGTATTTTCTTTCCTTTAGAATTTACCAGTCATCACATCTTACATAATCATTTAATATAACATTTTATCCAAAGTTCAATGTGATAAATGCTGACTCTTAAAACAAACAAACAAACAAACAAACAATACCATGAAATACTGAATCATTTTAAAAGTCTAAATTTTTTTTTAAAAACTACTTTAATGTCCTGTGGGGATTAGAGTCATGGGCATTCTCAATAAAAAGGGATTTCTGAGTGGATTTAATTTTTTTAAAGAATCACAGCAGTCAAATTATGAATTTATCAAAGATTTAACAAAAATAAGAACCAGTGTCAGGGAATTCCCCAACACTGAAGGCCTTGCTCCTCATGATTCTTCAAAAGCGCAACTAAAGAACTTTTCATCCTCTCAGTGGTACTATTTTCATGCATAAAGACATAGAAGAAATGTTTTGCCTATGAGGACTCATCAGTGTTGGTCCATCAGGAAAAGTGTGAAACAATTCCTACATCCAGACAGAGAAAACTGCTTTGCATGAGGTTTCACTTTCAAACCTTTTACACAGCACAGCAACTAGAGAGAGAAATTAACCCTCTGCAAAGACCAGACTGTTCAAGTGCCTTTTTTTTTTTTTAAATTATGGAAGTTTCGAGACCTGTGAGTTTTCCAGAAAAATATGATAAGCATGGACAGCCCTGCCAGGATATTTTAGGACACTCAGATTTCACCTATCTGGAGTCCCTCTGACAAACCAACAACTGATCCCACAAAAGTGAAACCAAATACAGCTCATCTCATCTGCTCTGTCACATGCTGGGACTTGTAATGTAGTTGATAATAACCCCAAACTGTAGACATAGATTTGTTGGGCATCAGCTTAAAATCGGATTCTCTTGCAGACCACGCCAAACCCAAACCTGTACTGTGTTATGAGACACAAAAAGGACTTCACAAACCCTTACAAAGGGGGGTTGGCAGAGGGTTAGAACTAGAGGATCTTTTAAGTCTCTTCCAAGCCAAACTCTTTTATGGTTCACTCTGTGTTTTACCAACATGCTTCCTACACACCAGAAACGACACAGGAAGGCACCCACATGACTTACAGAAGCTCACACGCATATTTAACACTTCCCCCCTTACCTGACTCCACGGCTTCTTTCACCATCACGGCACAATAAGGGTTAATCACCTCCCCCTGGGATGGCAGGTAAGGGCCACTGTCATAGTTGGACAAACCAATACGCAGGAAGGGAGACATGACAAGCCCTGCGTCAGACAAAAGACAGGCGACACTTGGGAGACAGCCTAAAAATTCCCTTGGTTTTAACCAGCCTCTTATCTCCGCCGGACAGGGGGATGTTGGCCGTTAGTTATCCATGAGCTGGAGACTCTCTGGCTTCCTCCACTGGCCAGCAAGGCGAGGGACTGACTCAACGTGCGCAAGGTAACGTAACTCAGCCGTCGGCTTAACCGCGGAGCTGAGCTCATCCCAGGGCTGGAAAACCCATGGGAGCAGCTCTGAGCGCTCATGGCTTGACACCAACCGTCAGGAACGAGAGCAAGAACACAACAGGAGCCAAATCAGAGCTCTCCTGGCTGGGATAACCCCTGCTGTAATTTAAGGTTGAGTGACACGTTTAAGAAGCTGAATGCGGTGGGAATAGAAAGGGGTTTGGGAATACAAGGGTGCTGGAAAGCCTGCAAGATGAATATGAAACTGTGAAATAGCTGGGTGCTATTTATATGCAGCATGGAAACGATCTCAGGCATTCAACTGCCTGGGTGCTGACCCCTATTCATAAGTGAAGCTGTAAAGAGAGAATTCAGCTCATATGAACCACACTCTATAGACAGTGAAACAACCCCCCCCACACACCAATAAAACAGTACTTTGGGATAATTTTAAGCAGCTGAGAATAGAAATATATAAAATCAAGATGCCAGGGAACACTACAAAACCTTTGGGTTGGTATTCTTTGCAGGCTCTTTCAAAGCTTTCCGAGAGAAGGTTTAGTGACAGCAGAAATTATTAACTGCTGTAGTTAATGCCCATCGTGGTGCCATCTGGGCCCAAGAACTGGGATTTACCACCCAACTTTCGTCTCAGCTTCTGAGCTTGTCATTCCTGGCTTCTCCTCTACTCAGTGGGGAGCAAGAGGCACTCGGAACTCAGCTGCAGATGCCTGAGTCTTGGACCACCAGAGTTAAAAGGCATCAGTCCTATCACCAGCTGTTATCTGTCAAATATATTGCAATGACATATTGTTCAGCAGCAAAAAGCTGAATAACTTGTGGTGGTGTGGGATGCAGCCCAAGTCTCTTCTCCTTTTTACACATGAAAAATGCTCTATCCCTAGGGCAGATTCTCTACTCTCACATGGAAAAGGTTCCATATTTTTTGCTGGCAATAGCAGTTTCTTACCTGTAAATGATATTTTCCTTATGGAAAAGTTCAGTGTCTAAGAGGACCTTCTCTGTTCATCACAGTTGTGGACAACATGGAAAGGATTTTCTCAGCTGAAGGAATGAGGAAAACTGCTCCTCTGGCTGGACTGACTTTAAAACTTGACTCTCTATTCAAGTAGACAGAAGGGAAGACCATCCAGGAGAGAGGAAAACCAGAAAAACCAAAATGCAGCCCTTTGCTTGAGTGTCTTCTCTCTTACCCAGCAGTGTGGAGTGAAGAGTTTCCATCAGCCCCTTATACAAAAGTATGGGGAGACTGTAAAACTCAGAACAACTTGGTGTAAGTGCATGGTCAGGCAACAGAGGGTTGTTGTTTCACTTGTGTCCTGGGTATGGTGAGATCTTCTTCCTGTTTTATAAAATGAAGACAAACAGCTCCAGTTAGTGCTGGGACTGAAACACCAGCTCTTCTGGCCCAAATATTCACAAGCACTGAGCGCTCACACTCCAACACTTTCCGACACAGATGGCCCGTGCAGCCAACTGCAGGTGTTCTCTGATGGGGATTCTGGCTTCCCAGGAGCTTTCCCTAAATTTTTTACCTTACATAAAGCCAACCTATACAGTGAACCACAGAGGAAGACTCTCCTTCTCATTTGACCTCCTGGGTATGTCAGCTACCAACCAGGCTGAGTTTTCAGGAAACCAGCAAAAAAGTCATAAAGCCTCTTGGATACTGCATTTAAAAGAGAGAAAAACCATTAGGTTTCTGTGGGAGACAGGATGGGACAGAAGAAGAGAAAATAATCCTGTGATTTATATATACTACGTATCCCTAGGAATGACGGGTCATGGACCTCTGCATGTGGCATCGCCCTCATCCAGGAAAACAGCAGCACTTCTACAGTTCCCCAGAAGCTCAGGGGAAGGCAAAGCACCAGCTGGGGCTGGATAGAGGAGATTAGGATGATCCTGTTCTCTTCTGGATGAGGGCAGCATCTCTCTGAAGGGTGTTTCAGAAACAACATTAGCCAAGTGTCTGATGAAGTTGCTTTGGAGAGCCACTTGCATTTAGATTTTCAAGCACAGGCAGGCCTATAAGGAGGGGCATCTGTGGCACTGAGTGGTTTATGAGTGGTCCATGGCACAAAAAGGATAAATTTTCTACCTCAACTGTCAGAAACAGAGAAATCTGATCAATTTAAGCAGGGAAAAAATCTCTTCAACAGAGAGAAGTATATGTATATATATTTCTCCTCTCTGTGCAATGTAATTCTTTAGACATTTCCTTTGTTTCAAAAAATAAGAAGTCTCCTCAGTCTAAAGACAAAAGGACAAACAAATCAAAGGGTCTCTGGCAGCAGAAGAGAAATCCAAGGAGTTGCATGTTCCATAGGATCAGTGTGGAAAGCTGAAGACAGCCAAAGAGTAAGGCCAACAGTCAAAACATCTGCATCTGCAGTCACTGCTGGGCAAGAGAAATCTTTCAAATCCCGAATTTCTACACCTTTGGCTTTAGGAACCTGTTATTCTACAGGCAGGAGCGGGAGGAAGTGCAGGGGGGGCTCTAAGCATTCTCTTACCAGGACTTTCAGAACCCACCTTTCAAAACTCAGAGTGCTACTCAGAATTACTGATCCACATCTTTCACATCTATGAGTGTTGCCAAAAGAATCCAAAGGTCTTTTGATGGCTCCTCAGCACTAAAATGTGGTCAAACTATTGGCTCAACTACTAAAGAAATAAAATTAGGGCTGAAAGTTTGAGCTGACATTCTTCATGTTTCAATGATATCAACGTAGTAACAGTGTAGTTAAAACTGTGAAAGCACCTTGTCCTGCTAAATACATCACTGCTCCAAAAAATCAAGGTTGGATGTGCTTTAAGACACCTGTTCAGATCTGTGGATCAGCTCCCTAAGCAGTGATATTTAAAACTTTCCTTAATCTTAAATGCTGGACTACCCCTCCCTCCCCTCCAGTGCAATATTTCATTCTGGCTCTGTGCAATCAAGCACTTCACTAATAGCTTTCCCAGAGATGTTTCAATCCTTGAAGATAATGAAAAGGCATCTGGACGTTGTCCTAGGCAACTGGCATCAGGTGTGCCTGTTTGAACAGGAGAGCTGGACAAGGTGACCTCCACAGGTCACTTCCAGTCTCAACCAGGCTGTGATTCTGTGAAAACATGGGTGGGACAGATCTCACCACGACCTGGATGTCTACAGCATCTCTATCTCCATGTCAGGCAGTTAGCTACCTGGGCTCCTGAGGGGGGAAAAAAGAGTAATTGGCACCCTGAGATCCATTAATGTGTGATTTCCCTCCTTCGAGAGCAAAGGGGAATGCCTGGGAATGACCTGTTCACATAAAGCACATCCACTGTAAGATCTGGTTTTGATCAGATTCCTCAAGCCTCAATTAAATTTCAAAAAAACCCTCCATTGTATCAAATCTAAAAGATTTATGCTGGGACTTCCCATAAACCAGTTTATTGCACAAGATGCTCTACAGCCCCCAGCAAATAGGTGAGAATTTTCCACCCAGATGCAAAGCATGTAGGTTTGGCACAGCCAGTGTTAGCACTGGTAAACCAACAGCTGCCCATATAAGCCTTAAAAGACAGGCTAAAGCTTGCTAAAATCAGAGTTTACTGCAGTACCAGCCTCTTGTGAGCACTCTGCCCTGGGGTGAATTTCTTCCTCCTGTCCGATAAATCAGACAGATAACTGGTTTCCTGCTTCTCTCTCACTGTCTTTCCTGAAACCACCCTGGCTTTGGCCCAAACATCTGTTTTCCAGGTCCTATCTCCAGCGTTTGCCACTACAGGACTGCTGCTTGGCTGGTATCCACAGCCATAAACAATTAAGGAACAACACAGCTCAGCTCCAGCACGGCTCACTGTAATAGCAGCAGCTTAATTTAACACCAGAAACAGCTGCAGTGGATATGGAGAGTTCTGCCTGATTTCCCAGTGGAAAGGAGAGTATAAGGTATCTGAAAACGGAGATGAAATGCAGCTTTCTATAAGAGGCCACCTGCAACCTCTCCTCCAATAAAATGTTAAACACAGTGTAATTTGGGTTCAGCAATACTGCACCCAACTTTGCTGGCACAGGGGAGCTTTGCCCACCCTGGAGAATAATGCAACATATGGAAATAATTCCCAAACTATATTAGGAAGTAATAAGCTCCTTAATATCCTTAATCAATTATGGTTAAGGAGAAAGAAAGAAACAAGCTCCTGCTCCCAGTCAGCAGAAGATTCAAGTGGAGAACAGCTGCCTTTGGAGGGATTTATGATTTTGCCTTTAATTGAATGAAAATGGATGCTTGCATGACACAGTAAAGATGGCAATTGACTGAATGAGGGCCAAGTGAAAGGGGAAATATTTCATTATTTGAGATGTTGCTTTCAAAATGTCATCAAACTCTCATTTTCTCAAGGTCAGAGGGAATATTTCCAGCTCTCTCTCCTTTTTGAGGCAGAACTGTGCTTGCAAAATGAGTTCATAATCTCAGGATCAGCATCACCAGGAGGGAAAGGAACGAGGAGTTACAGCTGAAGGGTATGAACTTTTCTTCACCCCCTGCAAGGCATCTCCCAGCCAAAAAAGCAGGTCTTGACCCTGCAGAGATCTGTTTGTATAGCTGCTGGAGACCTGCACGTGAGCATAACACACCTCAGGGCCTTCCTGCAGATTTCAAGAGCAACCCTGAACAGCAGCAGTGATGGCTGGAGTCCCTCTTTCTCTGTCCCCTGACTCCTCATATCCCACAGACCATACAGTAGGAACTCCCCTGAGTGACTCATTTTGGATGCCCATATAAGCTGTTATTTCCAAGAAGATCAAACCAGCCTGTTCAGGAAGGAGGAAGTTCAGAACCTCTCGGGGTGCCACCCAACATTTCTCACACTCTCCTTTTAGGAGGATTTGGATCAGGGGAGGAACAGGAAAGGGAGAGAAATCTGCAGAGCCATTTAATTTTCCTTCTCTCCATAGTCAGCCACTCCATTTACCACATCTCCACAAAGTGGAAAGAGAGGGTGAGGAAGGGCAGGATCAACAGTCTTTGATGGGACTGGTACAATATCAGACTCAGTGCAACCAAGAGCCTCCCAAAACTTCCTGGAACAACTTGATTTCAAAACAGAGGTTATGCTCTCCATGCACACCCTTCCTCATCTCTTGCAGACACAGAGGGCAAAGCATTTCTTCTCCACGTGGAAATGAGGCTTGCAGACTTTTCTGGGGCCAATGGCAGGTGTGGAAAATGGGGATTTCTCTTTAAAAGTCTCTGAATCTTATGATACTTGTTTAGAGCAAGCTGTGTGTAACAGGACCTGGTCTCTTACATACGGCCTACAAACACGGCTGTCTGGACTCTGCTCAGCTCACAGGTTTCTTTCTTATGCATTTGTTGAGCACAAGGCAAGATTGAAGCCTCAGGCCTATTTTCAGATCTTAAACAGACTTAAATCTGTCAAAGGGTTGGTGTTCATCCCAGTTGGGCAATTGCAGCAAACAGCTGCTGGGAATGTGAGTGTTGCATACATCTGTGGACTCCAGGGTGGAATCCACAACCATTCTAGCAGATACATGTAGAGCTGGGTCTTAAAAACAAGGAATTTGTGTTGTGCTATCCTTAGGACCCCTCGTAACAACTGCTTTAATCCTCAACCCTAAATGCAGGCTATATGATTCAGCTTTCCACCCCACGTCACACTGCAGGTTCCCAATCTCTTCCAGCACAGCCCAGTGTTTGTGTGGGATTTGGGATCAGGGCACAGATGTCTGTAAAAGCAACCCTTCTTTCAAGTGAGTTTGCAGCTGTGTCCATTCCCTGATCCGACTGACCCCGACGGATGCAGGGGCCTGTCCTAAGCAGGAATGATGTGGGGGATGGTGTGCAGGAACTGCACTGGGGTTGGGATAAAGAGACTGGGAAACTGTAGCCTCGCTGCTGGTGGAGAGATTAAGGGTGGATTCACATGAATATAAACACAGACAACTGCAGTGCACATATGGGCCACCACCCCAGCTCCCAGAATATCCAGCAAAGAGATACAAGCTCTTGTATGGGTGCATCACCCCACCCTAAAGAAGATATTTTAAATAGTTGAAGCCAAACCCATCCTGCCATTGCTGTTTCCCCACTATGATTACATCTGCCACAAAGATGGCCAAGATCAGTCTGACCACTGATGTTCTGATATCCACTGAAAAGCACTCAGATTTTAGGGTTTGAGCCAGGAGCAGATAGATTTATATACAACAGTTATGGCAGCTTGGAAAGATAGTGAAATAGAGCTGGGGGAGGACCCCACACCAAAAACATTCACTGTGAAATTTGCTCTAGAAATGGAAAGACAGTCAGATGCCCAGGAACACCCCTCAGCACTTCTTAATGAGCTCAGAGAGGAGACAAATTCATATACCAAAAGTACAGTCTCTTTCAGATACGCCTTTTGCTTTCCGGGAAACAATGTGAATTTATCTCCCTTTGGAGAGGCAAGGCTTTTAAAGCTGAAATCCTTGTTATTTGTGTAAACTGGGAAGGGAAGCACAGCAGACCCACAAAATCTCTATTTGGAATAAAACCCTCCAGGTTCTGTCCCTGAATCTAGGCCAACCCACTTTTTTTTTCTTCACATTTAATGAATTTTTGCCATGTGTGGTCCTGAAACAAAGCAAACTGGCTCACTGGTCCCATTGGAAAAGTGCCCAATTATTCAGTTACTCTTATTTGTAAAAATTTTGTTTGTTTGTTTTTTGTTTGTTTGTTAATTTCTTGGGAGTCCAGATTATTACTTGTCAATTTTGCTTCCTTATTTTCCTGGAAACCTCCTGGTGTATCTATTTTACTGTATCACTTCATTTCTGCAACACTTGGGCCACACAAGCTCAGAAGAAATGTTTTCAAAGTAATTATCCCCGCTGCACTTTTTATAATTTTAAAAACTAACTTATCTTTTCAGGTTTTAGTTGTTTTCTAACAAACACAGGCCAAACTGGAAGTGACTGTGCCTTTTTCATCAAACACTGAACAAAAGAATCTTTCAAGAGCTTTTCAAGGTAATGGGGGAAATAAAAATATCTTGAACTACATCTGAGGGCCCTTCCCTTTGGCCTCTTGTTTGTTAGCACAGCAATTTTTGTATTTCTGTAACATTTTGGCACTAGTTTACAGATTTTTGTCTTCTGGGGTTCTTGGTGACTTTTTTTTAATGATACATGTGGCGTGTTGTTCCTCGAATACTTCACCATCTTGTATCAGGATGGTTGTTAAGGCACTGAATTTCCTTCCAGTGTCAGCACCTGCACCCATTTATTTTCTTCCCCTTAAAAAGAAGGAAAAAAAAAATCCCAAGGAGTGGGACAGGACTAGAATGGGGCATATGAACATCCTTCCTTCTTAAGGCACAGTTTTATGCTATGATTAACCTCATTCAGCAATTCAGCAATATCTCATTCAGAGGTACTTAATGTCTTTGCTTAATCCAGAAATCTGCTAATGGTATTTGGACCCTTAATTACTGAAATGTTGGGCTGGAAAACAGCATTTCACTCACCCCTCTGCCACCCAGCAGACTGTCTGCATCATCCTTGATGTATCTGTCTGGCCATCTGTCGGGAGTGAAGCTTCTTGTGAGCCTGGTGTTACCACACACTCCTCAAAAAAAGTGGGCAGAATTGTCACAGAGAAGCCTCAGATTGTAACTGGAGTCCACACTGGACATCCACCCCCTAATTCTGTGGGACACAAAAAGCTTGGGAGATGTAGGCCCTGGATGGGTGGAAGGTGTCCCTGTCCATGGTGGGGGGGTTAAAACAACATGATCGTTAAGTTCCCTCCCAACTCAATCCATTCTGTGATTCTCTGTATTTTAGGAAACTAATTTTGATATAGGATTGTCCTGTGGTTTTTTTCCAGAGCCTGCACTATTATTTAAGGAGAATTAGTGTTTTCTCCTCACTCCTCTGCAGCACTGGACATTCCCTCCTGTCCACAGCCCTCAGCTGCCTCCTCCTCGCCCTGAAATCCTCACAGGAAATCTGCAGGAATCTCTATTCCCGTGAGCACCTGGCCCAGCTCACATTTTACAGTGAACATCACCACAGATATCTCAGATAATTCAGCCTTCTCCACACCCTTGCAGCTTGCTTCATGTTGGTTCTGCTAAATACCTTAAAAGCGGAAATATTTGTTTTGCACAGCAGCAGCTGGCAGACCTACAGCTTCTGCCTTCATTCTCTGCTCCATCAGTCTTTGCTGCCATGGCTTCACCAAAATCCCCCCCCAGTTATTGTATTTGTTTGTTTCCATCAATCTCAGGGCTCCCTGCTCCAGGTGCCCTCTCTTGTCAACACCATCAAAACTCCAGCTTCCACGTCTTTCCCACTCCCAATGTCATCTACTTAAATAAACTCTCATATATAAATTTCATCTTCAGTCATACCCAATTTAAAACTACACTTTTATTTAAATGAAGAAGTTCTGGCTCCAGTTAGGCTGAAAACCCTCTTCCCATTTTTGTCCTATTCTCAATGCTGGAGCTTCAGATCAGTTCCTGAGAGCCTTTCAGTCTCCATCTCTTCATAAAACTTTCCACTCCACTCAGCATTTAGCTCACATCAACTTTATAATTTATCCACGTTTCTTTCTGTGCTTCTGCCCTTAGTTATCTCCCTGACTGGGAGGGATAGAGGACACACAGTGGGCAGAAGAACAAAATACAAAACACAGAGAAAATTCATTTTAGCTCAAAGTGCTGAGAAACAAGTTTTTGGAATGTTTCTTTGTTTTAGTTTCAAATTTAGTGTCTCTCTTTTTTTTCATATCCCATCTGGCTGCTTAAGCAAATCTTCATGAGTTTATCTTCACACTGTGGGAAATGTTATGTCCTGAGAATGCAGACAATATCTGCTGCTCTTCTCCCCAAAATTCACAGTGTTTCTGTACTAATTAGCCCTGGCTCACGCTGTTCCCTGAGGCCAGGAGGTAGCACAGAGCATTGCATGAAGCAAACAAATGTTCAGTCCATCCTACACTGGCCATCTCAGTATTAGTGTAGCTCACAGTCCCCAGGAACCACTACAGCACCACTCTTGCAGCTCAGCTAAGCAATGCAGAGCACAATTAAGATGTGCAGTCCCTCTGCACACACCACTGGCTCAGTTACACACTCAGCTGTCCAGGTGCACTCACAAAATCCCAAACAGGGACCAGCTCAAAAGCTGTGTCACCTCTGGATGATGGTTTGAGTTACAGCCATAGCAGCATTTACAAAGATACAACAGATGACTATTTTGTAAACAGATGACTTTATGTAGTGATAGGACAAGGAGGAATGACTTTAAACTGAAAGAGAGTAGGTTTAGATTGGATACTAGGAAGAAAATCTTTACTGTGAGGGTAGTGAGGTCCTGGCACAGGTTGCCCAGAGAAACTGTGGCTGCCCCATCCCTGGAAGGGTCCAAGGCCAGCTGGGATGGGGCTCTGAGCAACCTGGGACAGTGGAAGGTGTCCCTGCCCATGGCAAGGGGGCTGCAAGTGGATGGTCTTTAAGGTCCCTCCCAACCCAAACCATTCTATGATTCTATTTCAACAAATAAAGTCTCTTTATGTCTTTAGTCAATCCTTCCTTTTCTGATCATAATAAAGGCAGTGCTTGGCTCTAGAGATGACAAAGGTTATAATCAGTTACCACCCTTTCCTCACCACACACATAAGGAAGAAACACCCTTCCTCTAATGTGACAGCATAGCTGGTGTCTAACCTAGAACTGCAGAACTAGAGGTGCAAGTGGGAGCAGTACCATGAAGAGGTGTAATGGTGGCTACCAGGACTTCAGGAAGCAGAGATGGCATTCCCCGAAGGATTGAATTCAGAGGCTCACATCACTCCTGTCCAAAGTTAACATCACATCCTCATCTAACATTCCACTGCCCCTCTGTCTCATCCAACTCCACATCCTCCCTCCCAGTGATTATCAAGAGAGGTCCATGCTCATATGGGGCTGTTGCTGATGATGCTTCTGTTAATGGGTTCCCTTGCCTAAAAAAGACCATATTCCCCAGAAACCACCCTATGGACTATTCACCCCAGGCCCCCTTCATAAACAGCAGAAAGAAAGAGACCTGCTGGGTTTTCAATTTCCATTGTCCCCGTGGAGCTGACTAAAATGGGTCAAATGCCTGGTGACCTCAAATGCCTCTTTCTCCCCACTGCTGGTTCAGGCGGAGATGTCTGTCTGGCATTTCAGCTTCTGAGACAAGAGGGGATGGCTCCCAGACGGGGTGTCTCACCTGCCAGAAGTTGGGCAAATTCAGATCTACTTATGGGTCTTTTTTCTGCATCAAGACCCCCATGAAGTAACACGTGTATGGCAGATAGAGACACACAAGCTGAGGACTCTTGCCTGCAGGTTTGGCAAAGGACAGCAGACTCTGAATCAAAACACACTGAAACCTTTATTTATTTTCTATGAGGCTTGAAACTGGTCTATAAACAAGGCAGGAGGACAATGCTAACGGCTAGGAACTGGAAAAACTGGCATAATTGAATTTTCTAATGATGAGATTTGGTAAAAGCACCATCCTTTCCAATGTCACTGGAAAATATATTGCCGAGAATCACCTTACTTCGATGGGAGGGACAGGGAGAAATGGAGCTGTTTTGAGGAGTCTTTCTCTATTTTATTTGCTCAAACATTTTAATAACACTATCTGTAGTTGTCCTGACATCCTCCCCTTGTACGAGGGGGAAGAGGGACAGGGGAGATAAAAACAGAAGCTGGAGGATGCACATTCTTTACTATTTCACTGATGTTACAAATCAAAACATAAATAGCAAGTATTACTGTAAGGGTGGGAGGGGAAAACCTGAGTAAATTCAGCCCTCAACACGTGCACAGTCCTTCAAGACAAACAACAGTGACTCCCAAAACAGGATTTGTCTCTGGTTTCTTTAGATAAGTAGGGTATGACCTCGTCTAAGTCCCATTCACAAGTCAGAACAGATCTCTATAAGCCTCAGCTGCTCTTTCTGTTCTTGACATATCAGCCCCAAAATGCCTCCCTTTTCACTCAGATTCTCCTCCCACCTAAACCATCTCTTGTGCTGCTGGTTCACATGAGAAAGAGAAGCTGCCTCACCAGCAAAATTAAATGACTGGTGGGGACCTTGCAAACGACCTCAGAAGAGTAAACTCAGACCCAAGTGAAAAATTAATCACATGTAACTTAGTTTTGAAACAAAATGGAGGTTAAACTTCTGCTCCCTCTACACTTGCAGAAGTCTGGAGCCAGGCTCTTGGGGATTTATGGCACTAGGTGACCCCAAGGCTTGGCCTCTTTGTCAGTGTGGCGGCTGTGATGTCCCTGAGCAGCCCTTTGGATTTTTATTTGCTCTTTACAAAATCACAGGGTCATTAAAAGACCAGCTTGAGTTAGGACTTCACTAATACCAAGGCAAAGCTGCAACAAACCTGCACAGTTCAGGAAAGTTACCAGCCTTATGTGAGTGTGTTTGATCTCTTTCCCCATCCCTGGAAGTGTTCAAGGCCAGGTTGGACAGGGCTCTGAGCAACCTGGTCTAGAGGAAGGTGTCCCTGCCATTGGCAGAGGGCTGGAACCAGATAGTCTTTAAGATCCCTTCCAACCCAAACTGTTCTGGGATTCAATGATTCTATGACAACTCTGCTGCCACTAGCAATTCTCTGTTTTTAACTGCGCAGTTTATTTAGGTTACAGGTTAAATTTGGCTCCTCAGACAGAGTAATTGTGCCCAGATGAGGCTACTGCTGATGTGTGTTTGAGCCCAAAGGAAGAACTGCCTCTGAACTGTAGAGGTTTTGCATCAGTGAGGACAGACAGGGACAAGGTATTCACTACTAAATCAAGCAAAACTTGCTGTCAGTCCACAGTTAGGAGTGCATCTGTCAGAAGGGTTCTTTTCCCACAATAACCAGCATAACTTCACAAAACAACGAGTCAGCCAAAGCCCTACAGCCATTCTGCTGTGAGAACACACCCTCTTTCACCCTCAATCCCTGCAGCCCTGAGATGAGCTACACTAAATCCACACTCTCAGCAAATGTGTGCATTTACAGCGGTGTGACAGCCCTTCTGCTTATTGGGATGGACTGGGTTTATTTGCTCTTCTAGAAAACATGTGGTGCAATGACATACGAGGCAGGAACTTCCTAGCCTGGGAGGGTGGCTGCTCTGTAGTGAAATATCCCAGTGTGACGAGAGAAGAGAAATCTGTGATTGACTTAGAGCTGTTGTTTGGATTTTAAGGTGTCTGCTGTACTGTTCCTGGATCTTTCAAATGCCTCACACTTCACAGAACCATAGAATTGTCTGGGTTGGAAGGGACCTTAAAGTCTAATTCAAACTCCCTGCCATGGGCAGGGACTCCTTCCACTAGACCAGGTTGCTCATGGACACCACACTGAGCCCCTTGTTTCTTCATCAGCTGAAACTTCAACACCAGAGCCCTTCAGTACAACGTGCCAGACCTAAACACAGCTGAATCTATACCTTAACCCTTCACCTTTCTGCAGCAGGGAGGCCTGTACTCTCTGTGCCCAGTCCCATACACACCCTGTCACCACATACCTGTCTATCTTCTACCCACCTCATTGCAACCAGTGCCTTCTCAGGCTTTTCTGTCTCAGTTTTTTTTCTGCTGTCTCAGTTTTTTTCCTGCTGTCCTGATGAGGTCTAACCCCCCTTCTCAGCTCAGTGAAACACTTCTACAAGGACACTCACATCTTCTCCCATGTTATGACCAGCATCTGGAATAACATTTTCAAACCAGTTTCTAACATCATTTCCCTTCCTGTCTAAAGGATAAAACCCTGCATGTGCAGCAGGTGTTGAGCCGGTGCTTTTCGTTGCCACAGAAAACTCTGTTCAACATATCTGATGAAGAATTGCTTGTCCAACTGAAAAATATCCACATTTTCTGAAAAAAAGGAATGGGTTTTGCTCGAGGCTCTGAAAGGTTTTGATAAAGCCAACCTATCACAATGACTCATGGAAACTATAGATAAGGTTCTCTCACATCCTCATTTTTTTCTGTCAACCCGATTTATCCACATTTAGACACCGGGGATAGATCCAACACCCTTCTGCACCACACGAAGAAGTCATGTTGCATTTTAGAAGCCCCATGAAAAAACTGAGTGCAAATGCACGTATCATCTTTAACTAAATTCCCACGACACTCAGTAACCGCACACAGAACTGAAACATCTTTGTCGTGGACCAAAATATTCCCACGAAAAGAAAAAGAAACGCCTTTAAAAACTCTGAACATCTGTGTTTTGGAAAGGGAAACACCTTTATTTCTCTTGTCTTCTAAAGCCAATTGAATCTGTGACCCTGATGCTTCCAGCTTAGACCCTGATCTTCTAACACCCTACCTGGGAGCATGTCACTATGCCCATGAGGGGCTGTGATCTTGCTACACACAAAGTTGCAAGACTTCCTCCTTCCTTCCATCTCCTTCTTTCCCCTTTTCTACTTTTGTATGTACCATGGTTTTGCTACTTTTGCTTTCACTTATTTTTATATGCACTGTAAGCACCTTAGGATCAAATTGATTTTATACATTCATGTGCTTTCTCATCCTCAGATCCCAGTCAGGGCAGTCATATTTATAGAGTCAGTCCTCCTACTGTCATGTTTGCTCATAACTATGATGTGCTAAGTACAAATGTTTTTTAATGTCATCTTTGGAGTTTTTTACGTACAACGGAAGATGTTCCAACAGTCTCCTACAGATGTCATATCAAATACTTTCCTTTAATTGTCCATGGTCAGTCAACCCTGGATGGAAATTGAAGTTTTCATCATTGTAGATGCCTTGACTATGCTAGGATATGATTTCAATGCAGCAATACTTTGGCAAATAAATACATACTTCTCATTAAAAAAACCAAAACAACCCGAACAAAAACAAACAAACAAACAAAAATAAAAACAAACAAAACAAAACAAAACAAAAAACCACTTCCTATAACTGCTTTTTCTGTTTTTCTAGTTCGTAATCAGTGGGGTGTCAAACACTTGCAGGTTAAAATGCTTGGCCACTCAGGACAAGTATTACAGGGGACACAACACCACGTGCTCATATAATGAATTCCACCCACCAGTCCTTCCCTCTCCACTGACCTGGCAGGGTGAGGATGCCCTAAAATGGTCTCAACATTAGGACTCTCTTTACTTTCCCAGTAAAATGGCAAGTTCAGTAGATGTAACTGAAGTCACAGGAGCAACAGACTCAGGCTGATTATGAGGCCACGAGATTCACGATGTCCCTGTTCTCAACTCCTTTATCAACTGGAAATTATTGTGTCTTTTGGGGTTGGTATTTCCTATGTACATGATCTGACCCCAGGAGACAAGTGAGACATTTGTCCTTGACAATGATAAGGAAAAGGGGACACGCTTCTTTTGAATGAATGCTAAGCAAATGAAATGACATCATAACTGGGGCAGTTGTTTACTGAGAAACAATCCAGCCCCACACAGGTAGAATGTGATGTGGAAATGACCACTCAAAACAACTCAGAAAAATACTGTGTACATCTTGGGTCTCTTTACAGCTCAGATAAATATAGAGAAATAACTGAGATATTGAGAGATAACTGGTACATCCTCACCACACATGGCCCAGTGGTGAGAGAGATGAGTTGCAGTTGTGTGAAAACTGCACCATTTTCTTTTCATCTCCCCCTGGCACATCCTTTACAACTGTACACTTATTCCATTCAGCATTTCTGCCCTGAAGGAGCAAACACAGCACGTATTCTCACACACAGGTGGAAATAAGAATATCCCTAAATGGAATGACACCATTCTGCCCCAGCAAGCTGCTCTGAAGCAATGGTGTGGCTAAAATACAAATCAGAGGAATTAGTCACTGCTAAGACAACTTGGCATAATTTGAAAAGCAATCTGGGTTCCTTCCACTCACATCATCGAAGTTAGTAAATTTTATGTCTGCTGCTGGATTGGGTCTGGTTGGTGGTGAGAGATCAAAAATCTCCAACAGGCCTGGTAAATAACAATGTTAACACAAACAAGCAACCATGCAGATAAATCACAAAATTGGCACAAACAAGCAACCATGAAGATAAATCACAAAACTGACACAAACAAGCAACGATGCAAAGGGCATCAGTGGCTCCGGAAAAGGGTTTGCAGTTAATGTGCCTTTGCCAATGTTTTCCTTCCAGCCAGGCCAGCAACCAGGAGTCAGAGGCAAGTGGAGGCAAACAGAGAACACCACCACGGAATGGAAACAAACCATCACTGGTGCTCACAGGCTGCCTTCTGATGTCAATCACAAACGTGATCTGAACGTCTCTGTGTGAGAATGGGCACAGAGCACGTGAGCAGCTCTGTCAGGGCACTGTGGACACTGAGCTGCAGGTACCTGTGACTGCAGGATCCAGGCTCTGGTTACTCCTATAGCTGATTTCACACATGCAGGTTTTGGATATTTGTACTCCTGCATTGACTTTCTCTTCCCTTTCCACTTTAAGAATCACTTTCTCAAAACTTAGAAGAAGAACAACACTCTGCTTACACAAATCCTGGCTCCAGCAAAATGGGAAGCAACAGCAGAATTTGCAGCCAAGTGTTTTAATTTGATCCTCAAACATATATATAAAAAGTCAAGAGCAAAGCAGCTCTCCCAATAAAGCCCTGGAAGGTGGTGCATATTTCATCTCCCTCCCAGGCTGCTGCAGAGCTCTTTGCAATTAAAACCAGACAATAAGAGAAGAAACCAAAAAATTGCCATCAGAAGTTACACTTCCTTCAGAACAAAAGTGGGAGGATACACAAAGACTAACCTGGAAAAGATCCCAAGGGGAATCTAAACTGCTGCTCTTGTTCCCTCTATCCCTCTCTCTAAGCCTTTCCTTTGAGCCCCTCCACCTCTGATGGGATAGTGAGGCTGGACCTGTGAGAAGTTCTGAGAGTCAACCAAGTGCTTTTCTTTGAAAGGAAACACACTTGAGGCAGTAAAAAAAAAAAAAAAAAAAAAAAAAAAAAAAAAAAAAAAAAGTTAGCTCCACCCTGGCAAAGGTTCAGGAGGGACACCTGAATCTTTAACAGGGCTTTGAGAAAAATCCAAAAAGACATGTAGGAGTGGGGAGGAAGTCTAACTAAACTCTGCATTGCCCATACCACTGCAACTGTGGTATCATCTTAAAGCAGGGAGTCTTTCCAGACCAAAACCTCTGTACAGGCTGGGCATAACTTGCTTCATTCATCATGTGTCCTCACAGGGATTGGCTAAAAAGTCATGTGAGGAAAATGTGGAGCTCAGCATGGCTCAGGGAGACTTGGCAAGTGAAAGCTGGTGGGCATCAAAGTCTCATGTCCAGCCTAGACACCAAAAAAAGGAGACAGAATCAACAACACAGAGCCCACACTGGGATTTGGACTCAACTTTGATGTCAAGTGTTTAGGACACGGCATGAACTCCGGGAGGCCATCTGATGCTTCCAGCTGAATGCAACCCCGCTCCACCACAGCCAAGCGGGACAGAACCTCCTTGGACCAGGTGCTCTTTGCTGGTCCCTCAACTCAGCTCCTAAAGCACATTCCCCAGAAAACTCGGAATGCCTAGCAGCCTCAATGGGAATGTGGAGTCCTTTCTTCAACCAAAAAGAAGGATAAGAAAAGAAACATAAAAAAACCGTCACGTCCAGGGCCTCAAGGACTTGGCTGTTTAAAGATACAAAAGTCTGAACACTGCCTTATTCACTGCAAATAGTTCTGCTTCTCCCTCTGCCTTTTTTTTTTTTTTTTTTTTTTTTTTTTAATACGAAGTTCAGTGAAACTTTATCTCTTCCTGCCCTAGTAACCCTACTAAATAATCTGCTGTTAGCACGACTCAATTGAGTGGCTCTCAGCTGCTGAAGTCGGGTTTTTTTGCTACTGTTCTTTCATCGGTTGAAATTAAAAAACATAGCCCACAGAAAGCTCCCCCCCCCCCCCCGCCCCCGCAAAAGTATTACACTACTGAAGTACGAGAAGTTAGTTACTTGCCTTGGAGTTGCTATTAAAAAGGGTCCGATTACACCCAGGAGTTTAACGCTATTAGCATTCAGTGTGCATGCAGGGAAGACAGCCCAGGTCTCAGGCTGCCGGGCTGGGTCTCCGAGTCCCCTCCTTCCGAAGGAAACGCAGCTCAAACACTACGGAGTGGAGGAGGGACGGAGACAGCTCCTTTCTCTTTACCGCTTAAATCTGCTTTACTTATCACAGCTCTTGTTTGTAGAACGTTACAAACCCGATCCAAAAATGATATATCCAGCTGCTGAGGTACAAGATCACCTCTAAAACTAGACTTCTATCTACCGTCTTATCACATACTGTTGTAACCAAAAAACACCTACTAAACATCACTGAACCCAGCAGGGGAAAGTATTTTCCCTCTCTATTTTCCCCAGTTTGTTCACTGTGTTGAATCACACCTTGTTTACGGTCGGTTTTAATTGTGTTTCTCGCTTTCCCCTCTGTTGCGTGAAGGTACACGGGAGAAAACAACACCGTTCTTTTCAAGGCAGGAAAATGTGATGGTGAAACCACAAACACTCGCTAAAGGCATCAGGTGTAGAAGCTGAAAGTAATTTAGACTCTTATTTAAGAAAAAAAAAGAAAAGTAAAATAATGACAAAGATCTCTTTGGATAAATGTCAAGTTGCCAGGCTTAAAATCCCATAATAGAAGAAGAACTCCGCTGGAGCGGAGCGTCCGGGTACAATGTAATGCCGACAGCACCAAGCACCGCCCCAAACTTTCTCGGTGCTGCTGCATTCCGCTCCGAGGGTCCCACCAATTCCCCACCCGCCCCCAGCACATCTCCCCTGTGGGACGCCCTGCCCGGTCCTGCCCGCGCATCCCCCGCGCATCCCGCTCCGCTCCGCCGGGGTACCTGCTGCTCACACAGCGCAGGGCGGCTCGGATCAGCCCGGCTCGGATCAGCCCGGCTCGGCTCGGCTCAGTCTGGTTGGGCTCGGCGCAGCCTCGTTCAGTTGAGCTCGGCTTGGCTTGAGCCTAGTCCCGTCCGGCTCTGCTGAGCTCGGCTCAATTCAGCCCAGCTCTGCTGAGCTCCGCCCGGCACAGCCCACTCGGCTCAGCTCGGCTTTACTCGGCTCAACGCTGTCCGCCCCCCCCTCCGCAGGGAACCAGCGCACCCCGGGCCACCCGTCGCCGCTGCCGGGGCAGCCCTCGCCGCCTCTTCCTCCTCTTCCTCCTCCTCCTCCTCGGCACCACCCCGCTCCGCGCCCCGCCGCGGCAACCCTCCGCGCCCCCGTTCCTCCGGACTCCTCTCCTTTGTATTCCCAAAACGTCCCGATCCTGGGGGTTGGAGTTGGGCATCGTGTCCAGTCTTGCACCTAGGGATTGGACACACAGGATCCCGCCGTGGCTGCAATGAAATGCTCATCCAAAATAATGAAATAATTAGCATCACCTGAATTTTTTTGCAGGCTGCAGAGCCTTGTTGTCGTGGCTATCAGAGGAGGTTTGCTGATTGGGTGCACAGGGAATGTCAACAGGGAAGTTTTTCCACATTCATGTTTCTCATCCTGTTACTCTGTTGGCCTTGGGTGTTTGAAACAACTCTGTTCCAGGCAGGTCCAGCCTCGGACCAGGTTGTTGTATGAAAGAAGGACAGGTGGAAGTGGTGCCTGTTTGGTCCACCCCTCTCAGGGCTTAAGTGTGAGAGAGAGACCTTCTCAGCTCCACTGGTCCTGTGGCTTCGTCCTGTGTGGTAGGATTACAGCACAGCAGTGTGATGCTGGGGGTTGTGGACAGGCAGATCTGGAGCAGGAAACTGGTCTGGGAACCTGGGAGAGGAGACAGAAGAAGGAAAGAGAGCCCCACAAATGTGGGTGCCAAGGGGTTTTGGAGAAGACACTGGTAAATCCCGCCATCCTTCAGGACCATACCAGCTCTGTGAGACTTACAGACATCACTGCTGCCAACAGGCAAATAAATACGATCACACCTATAATAAGGAGAACTAAGATGTCCATCACCCCCCTGACATACCCATAGGAGACACAAGGCCACGTTCAGGTACTTTCTGTGGCTCCAAAGGCTCTGGTGAACAACCTCAAATAATGTTTCCTGAAAGGTCAATGCACAATTACAGGTGCAGAACGTGACACCCACCAGACCTTTTTACACCAGTAAAAGATGTTTTGTTTGAGATGACCCAAATGAGGTGTTTAGAAATTTTAGGACCTGTAAGAGTTAACTTTGAACAGGCTGGGATGGTTCTTTGAATAGCATTGTGATCATTTTGCCCTAGATGCTGATCTCTAGAATGTAAAGTACTCATTAAAATAAAGAAAAGGGAGGCAAGGCAATGCAAAGGGAAAGGCTGCTGGCATTTTGGAAATCAGGGGAAATGCTGCTTTCAAAGAGTGGTTCTTTCCTATTTACTGGAACAATTAGAGCTGACTATAATACCTACTCCTGTTGCCAGCAGGAGAGAAAAAGACATTTCATGAGGCAGATGATTTTGCATTTAATTGCTCACACACCATTAACTTATACATCCATCCTTCCTGTCTGCGTCAGAGTCCATTATGTTGGGTTGATACTGCAAGCATACAGAAGAGATTCTTCCACCCCAAGTGAGGGTGAGTTGCAGATAATTAAAACCCTATGTATTCCCATCCCAGGCTTCAGTTTTCAACTCCACTGGTTGCTGATGCTGTTGCTAAAATTTGCACAGGAATGTGCAAATGCTTGGAGGACCATCGTATCCACCTGCAGTTGGGCTGAGTGCAAGCTTTGGGCATTGTAGTGGCATATCCTCAGCTGGATTGCAGTCCCATGGTCTCTCCCACATTCCTGCCCCCTTTGGATATTGCCTCCCCTGCCACAGATCAGATCCCACCCCTGGAAGTGTTCAAGGCCAGGTTGGATGAGGCTGTGAGTAACCTGTTCCAGTGGAAGGTGTTCCTGCCCATGGCAGCAGGGTGGAACAAGGTGGTCTTTAAGGTCCCTTCCAACCTAAACCACCCTAGGATTCTAGGATCTGGGGGACAGAACCTGTTACATGAGGATCACTTTTCCTATAGGAAGTTTTGCAGATATGCAAATATTTAGGCTCAGGATCAGTTTCCATGTATCATGCACCAAGCGGTGCATCAGGCCACTTAGCTCCAGTTTGTCAGAAAAAGGTTTCAGTCTGTTTCCTCCTCCTGAAAAACACTTGGCTGTGCAACAACAAGGTCTCAGATCAAGAAAAATCCTTGACAAGACAAGGATTCTTCCCTTCCAGCCCGTGCTGCAAGGGAAGATCAGCACAAGCCCTTTCTAAAGGGGTCACTCTGGTGACAGCTCCACACCTGCTTGCCACATCCTGTCCCAAAATTTTCCTTCACTGCCCTTCATGTGTGTAACCTAAACCTTCCTCCTGGGATTTGAGCCCCCTTCTTGTTGTGGGATCATAGGATCTCAGAAGGGCTTGGATTGGAAAGGATCTTTAATGGCCATCTAGTCCAAACCCCCTGCAATGACCAGGGACATCTTCTACTGGATTCTATCCACCAGGGATATGGAGAACAGTTTTTCCATTTCTTTCCACTTCTTTTTTCCACAGTAGCTTTTTTCTTTTTTTTCATATCTGAAAGCAACAGCACTGTGGTCTGGGAGGCAGCTGCCATATTAATTAACCAGACACGGGATAATTACCCAGATGACACAGAGCTTCCACTGAAACACACAGCGACTGCTCTGTATTGTTATTGTCATTTAGCTTGACTTGTACAACTAATCAGGCATCACCTTCTACAACAGATGAGGCCACTCCAGTGGGTGTAGGTATCTGGAAACTAAAAGCCCTTAAAGCTGCATCTTTCTGGTGGAAAATATCACCACAAGCCCGTTGTGTTTTCTTTCCTGTATTTGAAAACCACCCACATTTTCAGTAAAAAAAAAAAAAAAAAAAAGACCAAGAAAAAAAAACAAAAAAAAAAAAAGAAAGCCAAACTGATTGAGTGTTTTGCCTGGGCAATGGGCCTTTCTGAAGGGTTTCATTCTCAAAATATTTGGTCTCTGTTGTTTGGTTTTTTTTAAGGATAGTTGTTTGCAATTTATTGTCAAAGGAGTTGTGGGGGGAAACTAACAAGGGAACATATTTAATAGCTACTGCAAAATATTCCTCTTTGCTTTGAATTCATTGAAACTCGGTTAATGAATCAATGCATTTGAAAAAATAAAGAAGAAAATATAGCAGGGGATGTTATTTTCAGGTTTTCAGTATTTTTGGTTTTTTCTTTTCCCCCTCAAAAATGTTTCCATTTCTGCCCAAAGTGCGCACTGCACGTTACCACAAGCTTTACATTTCAACCTCTCACGGTAGTCATGAAAAAAAGGGCTTAGAAAGGAGCAGAGAGGTCACTTCATCCCTTCTACCATACAGGGAGTGCTCCCCCCACTCTGAACCACCCATTCTCATGAGATGTCTGTCCAGCTGATTGTTACACATTTCCAGCCCTGGAGTTCCCTGGGCTCCCCCAGAAGAGGAGAGGAAATGTAGTGAGCAAATCAAACCTCTTGCAAAATGCTGTGTGACAGTGCACGTCCCTCAGGCTTCACCAGAAAACCTTGAGTAATTACAGGAGAATCTTTCTGCAGGGTCCAGCCTGACTTTACTACCTTGGAACAACTTGACTGGAGATACGTGTTGTCCCTTTCAAGCCATGAAGGGAAATAAATCAACTGTGATGTTGGTCCTGTCGCTGGTGGTGTTGCAGTAATTTAAAAAGTTGTTAGCCTCATACCAAGGATCAGCCAAACAGACAGTGCAAAATATGTTCCCAGTTCATAGAATTTGCTCAGCTGTGATTTTATAAAGTTTCAGAGCTTTTCCTCAGTTCCTGTTCAGTCATTTTGGGCTCAGTGCTACGGTTTGTCAGCAGCATTCAAAATAATCAATTTAAGCAGGTGTATAAAATGCATTTTAGGGCCCAGGCTGAAGGAGGCAAAGCCACTGCCTGCCCTCACCTGCTGCTTCTCACACTCTCTGTGTCTCCTGCTTGTCTCCTGCCTCCCCATTCCAGGTTATGCTCCCTCACTTTGCTGACTCACCTCATCGTGCTCTCAGCCAGAGCAACAAAACAGGCTGGATTTAAGAAAAACCAGCAAAGCAAAACTGAAAAAGGAAAAAAACCAAAAAACCAAAAAACAACAAAACACAACATGCAAACGAAAGAAAGGGTTACCCTTTGCCTGTAACAGGCATCATTTTCACAGGAAATGGACCTGTGAAGGGCTGAGCAATCAGAGTGGTGGTGGGGAAGAGGTCGGGTGGATGATGGGGGGGGGGGTGGTGGGAGTGGGTGAAAACCTCTCCAGAGCCAAAAAGTTCATGGTGTGTGACCACACACTCCAGCTGACCCTGCATGACCGGTGTGTGCTGCTTTGGAGAGGACAGGAAAATACGAAGTCACTTGTGATTAAAAGCTCCTCTCCAGTCCTGGAGAACAGTCCCCCATTGCTTGCATGAAAGCAACACACCTTCACTGGCTCCTGCACAGAGACACCATCTCTAGTAATTCTCCCTGAAATGGGGGTTGTGGAAATCCAGCTCCAAGCCTGGAGTGTTCCTCTCCCTGGACGTCAGCTATGGACCACCCTTGGAGCCGAACTGCTTGGTTTGGAGGTTGCAGGGCCACTGACACACACAGTCTGCCATTCCAAGCTCCTCTGGTAACATTAATAATCGCAGAGAGAAATCTGAAGCAAAGTCAACAGTCAAAAGTCGTCTTAAAAATCACAGAACGGTTGATGTTGGAAGGGGCCTCTTAAAGTCTTGTCCAACCTCTTTGCTCAAGCAGGACCACATAGACCTGGTTGCCCAGGAGCATGTCCAGTACTTTTTGAGTGCCTTCAAGGATGAAGAGTCCACGACCTTTTTGAGCAACCAAATGACATTGGGCTCTTTTTGTTATGTGTTTATATATCACCTGTGTTTACTGTTTTGCCAGTTAAAAGGCCTTTTAGCTTAAACTTGTTTGGGATTAGCAGAAGTCATTGCCCAGGGAGGTCACAGCAGTTAAAAGATCAGCAAGATTTCAAGTATGCTCACATTTTTCTTTGTAACCCTCGGTGGTATTTAGCACAGCAATTTGTACCCCTTTAGAGGACACTCTAAAGGCAAGATGACTGGGAGGCTGATTTTTTTTTTTTTTTTTTTTCAGTTTTGGATCTGGATGTCTGAGTTTTGAGCCTTGCTGCTGAGAACTTACACCACAGTGTCCTCCCACGACTGTGTGAGGTCTGTGCCAAGATTTAAGCTGCAGCACAACTGAAACCTGAAATAAGCACCACGGCTGGAAGATGCTGATGAAGCTTGTTGAGGTGGGACAGATGTTCTCCTTGGAGACACAGTTACCTCCTTCAAACTGAGAGGTGGCAAGGGCTCTTGCATTTGATCTGGTGATCATGTGCTCACAACAGGCTTGAAACCTTCTCCCACGAATCCAAAAATGTTTTTCATTTTTATTATTATCTGTACCGTTTCAACAGACACAGTGTTAAAATAGTTTGCCAGAAAGAACAACAAAACAACATGATGCTAACAAAAATCTGGATCTGAAGTGACTGCCATCTCTGTAATGGTGAGGAGCTGGGAGGTTTTGCCTGATAACTTTGGTTCTGAGTTATACCCTGCAGTAAGTCAAAGCAGTTTATCACTAGTACTGCAGAAGTGCTGAGTGTCCAGTACAGAAAGTCCGTGGGCTGGGTCCTGAAAGGGGCCAACTCCTAACAGCAAATGGACAGTCTGGATGGGGAAAGCCCAACAGAACAGGTTGTCTGAGGCAAGACCAAAGGTTTTCACATCTACTATTAATATTTCCTATTTTTTAATGTATTTATCCTTACTGTGCACTAAAAAGGAACGGCCTTCCCTCTTTTATAGACAAGGGACTGGAGCCCAGAGACACAGAAGGGCAATGTCCAGCTCTTGGGTATGCAGTTGCACATCCCACATTATGAGTCCCCAGACACCTTGTTTCAAGGGTTTTTTTGCACTTGGATGTGTCTAGAAAGCACTATCCAAGTGGTGAAAACTGATAGGTCAGGCCTGGCAGGGGAGAAGATGGAGATTAGTCCCATTGTCTTTCCTGAGGCATGACATGAGTTAATCACAGAACCGTAGAACCCCAGAATCATGGAATGGTTTGGTCTAGAACGGACCTTAAATATCATCTAGTTCCAACACCCTGCCATGGGCAGGGACACCTTCCCCTAGACCAGGTTGCTCGGAGCCCCTTCCAACCTGACCTTGAACACTTCCAGGGATGGGGCATCCACAACTTCTCTGTGCAACCTGTTCTAGTGCCTCACCACCCTTTGCATAAAGAATGATGGAACCCTCCAGGTGGTGAAGACTTAGGTAAAGGAAGAGCTGATTTAGCAAGGGAAAAACTCCAGGAACTGCAGTAGGAGCTGGTAGATGCACACACAGCCACTGGTGAAGAGGTAAGCACCAAGCAGACTCCTTTACCACGTTGATATCAGATGCTCATTAGGGGCCTTCACGACCACAGTGGTGCTTTTTCCAAGAAAGGCTTTGAAAGAAGTTTTCAGTGGTTTAGGAAATGGGGCTGGGAAACTGAGACACAGTTTGGAAAGTATACTGGGCTGAGCTTTCTGACCCTGACTCAGCCCACTCTGCCTCCCTCCCAACCCAACAAGTGGGGGCTGAGCAGCTCCACTTCCATCCTGCAACTCCACTGTGTGCTAAGGCACCTCCTCGGTGCTGCAAAACGAGCACTGATCTACTTCTGTGCTTGGTTTGCCAGAGCCACACCCTATCTGGGACCACCCATGCAAACCCCAGTTGTCTCTGTATGTTTTACCTCTCCTCTGTAAGCTCCTCATGAGCAGGTGTGAGCCAAAGATAACCTGTGAAGGTCATTATGTTATTTCTCTGAATTCTCTCTGTGTTTTTCACCTGAGCTTGCCTGTTAATTCTTGTGAACTGGTCTATTCACAAGAAGCAAGGATGCCAGCAGACAGCGTTGTTTCCCAGTGAAATTTTGCTAATAATGAGTTTTTAGTTGGGTGCTGAGGCGTGTGAGCTCCTAAATTTCCCAGAAATCATTCTCTGCTGCAGAATTAACGTAAGCTGGGGTGAGCAGAGGCTGCTGATGGTAACATTTCAAACCTGACCTCTGTGTGGTGAATATTTTGGGTGAGGAGTGGGTTTGCTGCCTTGCTTTCTTTTAGTGGTTAAGGTGAAAGGTCAACGCACTTTCTTGTCAGCGCTATGAAAGTCTGATGTGAGCGCATTTACCATCAGGGCTGGCTGATGGAAACACACCAGGGTCTGGGTAAGGGAACCGCTGGCACATCACTGTCGCACGTTTTAACTGATTCTGTGATTCTACATCAGTTGATTCTGTGATTCTACATCAGTTGATTCTGTGATTCTGTGTTAATTGATTCTGTGTTGACAAGGTGGTGTTCAGTCAAAGGTTGGACTCAATGATCTCAGAGGTCTTTTCCAAGCTAATTGATTCTGGGATTCTGTGGTTCTGTGATCCTCTCTATTGTAGCCATAACATCCGCAAAATTATGACTTTCCACAGCAACCTCTGTTCCTTGCAAGACACTGGGTGTCCAGGATACTTTTTCCACCAATGGCCTCAGCTCTGGAACACCCAGCAAGAGACATGAAGGACTCAATTTTCAGCAACATGGAAAAAAGCAAATTAGGTGGTGTCAAATGTGTCAACTATGAAAACCAAGTGCCCTCAGGACACCTCTGGCAGCCAGGAGAGCTGGTCCTCAGAGGTAGGTGATCCAGAGGTCTCAGCTAGGATCAGGAGGAAGTACTTGGAGCAATGTCCTGAGCAAACATAACTTTAGGAAAGTATTTAAAGGTAAGATAACTAATGACCCTCTCTTACTGACACTGGCAACAGTCAACTGTAGATATCCAAGTGTGGGAGGCATTGCTTTGCTAGCAGGAGTAGAAATAAGATTTCAGCAAAACAAGAAATAAAAGGGAGAACCCCAGGTATTTCATGGCTGTGGCTTGGCTGTGTGCTCACTGTTGATTGATATTTTCCTATGAATGGCTGAAGGCCACTGCATCAACCCCTTAGAAGAATAACTCAAACTCAGTGTGACCCTCACGTTCACTATGGTCAAGGGGTATGGCAGCGTGGACAGAAGCACCAAAAACGCCACACACATGTTGGGAGACCGGAGGAGAAAAAAGGGAAGGAAATTAAGGACAGGTTGGTGCTATAGGTGACCTTCAGTGACCTGACTAAGCCATGAGTGTGGGAATAGGAGAGAGCTGTGAGGGAGGAACAGGAAGAGCTCATGCTCAGCACGGTGCTGATTTGGGGCAGCACACAGAGGGGACACTTGCCTTGGGGAGGTGTGAACACAGAGGATGTTGCCTCACAGGGGTTGGTTTTGGGGATGCCAGTGCTGCTGCCTCACAGTACTGTATGGAAATACCTGAGCTCAGCTGAAACAAACTCTTGTAGATATATCAGGGAGCTGCTCTGTGACAGCACAGATGTGGGGGAGGAAAGGCTGAAGTCATTAACTGTGCACTAGATCACAGTCTTTGTATATTGTACTTGTCACAACAGCAACGAAAATGCAACCTTGGGGCAACCTAACAACTGGCTTCAAGTCTTCTGAATGTCTGACATGAAATAAATCCTGGGCTGCTTCACTGAAAGTTGGACTTGATGGTCTCAGAGGTCTTTTCCAGCCATAATGATTCTCTGTTCTTCAGTGCTCTTGTTGTGTGTTGGTAGCAAATGAAAGCCATGGTACTGCTTCATGACCTAGTCACATCTGTTTGGAGAAGGTCAGGCCCTGAAGGGTGAAGAGACTCCAGAGCATCCTTTCCCAAAGGATATCTCCTAGTTGTGCTGCAGGGACCTCACACATTTACCCCAAATGCCCAGTCCTGAAGCATTCATTTATTATTAAAAGCAGTCATCACGGTGTCAGCTCAGGCTATTTTATCTCTGGTGGATTTGAACAATTTGCTTTTCAGACAATGACAAACACAATTGTATATGAATCATTTTTTACCTCCAGCTTTGTCTGATTCTTAACTCTTAGAGAGGATTAGGTGGCTGGAAGCCTGCTCAGCACTGCTGCTAACGAGAGGAGAAACAAAAGATGGAGAGGAAAAACAAAACTACAATTTATTTTCTACCTTCTGATACCAAGCGGTTGATCCTATGATTTCCTTCAGGATATACAAGAAAAACCTCAAACATGCCCTGAAATTAAATGCCTGTATTATAGAGGTCCCACGCACAGGAGGCAAGTTGTACTTGAAGGCTTAAGTGGGACTTCAGTGATAAGAAGGCTTTGTGTTTTATCTTTCTGTACAGCCTTGCAGATTTGGAGTTAATCTGCCAGTTGTGTAAGGCATCAGGATGCTGTAACACTCAGTGCCTCAGTAGTAACAACTGAAACCAGCAATTCTCTTCATTGGTGCCTCTGGTTTGCACTCAAATGCTCTTGTAATTTCTGAGCACTCTTCCATGCACAGTGGCATTAGTCAAAAGTCCTTTTCCAGGTGAGGGAACTCAGGGCTCTGTTTAGTGGGAGCAGAAGGGACTTAAATCTCTTGAAGTCCCGGAGTGCTGAAGAAGCAGAGGGATCGTGCAGTGACAAAAATGAATTTGAAAGGCCACTGCACGTAACCAAGGAAGTCAGGTCCTACCAACCAGCCCTGGGAACCACAGGGGCTTGTTTAATATTCATTGTGGGCCTTCCCTAAAAGTCAGTGAGCGTTTAAAAATGTCACTGCACAAACCCTTAATTCATGTTATTTCTTAGGCCATTGCATGTTCAGTAACAGGGAATCAGCTCCATGTTGCAATTGGAAGGTCATGAGGTATGTGGGGCCCTGACTTTTTGTAATGTCAGTACACTTAGCACTGAGTATGAAGACTATGCATCTGGGTTTATAATTCCATTCTGGTAATGTCCCTATCTTCCCCTGTTTTGTTTTGTTTTGTTTTGTTTTGTTTTATTTGAATCTTTAAGCTCTTTGGGACAGCAATTGTCACTTCTACAGGTGTGGACATGTTGTAGCATGGTAGCTTCTCACCATGGTCTGTATCAAGGTTCTAGTGAAATATGAATGCTAAATAACAACTGTGATGCTAAGGTAGTGTATATATTCCCTTCGGGAGTTATGTCTTTGGCTTCTTAAATTCATGTAGAATTTCAATTCCATGGTGAAATGCCAGTCGATGGGTTGTTCTTGGTTAAGAGGTGTGGTCTAGGTGCCAGTCTAACTCAGATCCAACTTGTCAAGAAGGTGAACTCAGAAAAAGTTCATTGACTTACTGTGCTTATTTAAACCACAGCAGGCACATCTCCAATCAGAAGCCTGGATCAATAAGAATACTTGTATGAGCTTAGCTTCAGTGTCAGTGAAAGGGGTTATTTCTTTTGAGTTTGGGGACAGAAGGAATGTGCTAGAACCAAAAGTTACATGGACTGGTCTGTGTTTGAAGTTTACTGAGAGAGTAACATAAGATGCAGGCTAAGAGCTTAATTTGGGAGCAAAAAACATGTTTTTAAGAGACAAAAAACTAAGTAGTGAAACCACTGTGCGTTAATCTAGAGGCATGCAAATAACCAAACCCAAGATATTTATGCATACAAATCCATATTCATGCGCAGAATCATTTAGTTTGGAAAAATACTTTTAGATCATCGAGTCCAACTGTTAACCTAACCCTGCCAAGTCCTATCCACGTGTATTCTGCAGAAATGTTTGGATGCAGGGCTGTAGCAAGGGCATAATCTACACAGAATAACAAAAGATCCTACATTTATACGCCTCCAGACACCCCAGGGATCACCACAGGTTTCTGCATCTAAAACCAAGGCGTGGGCCTTGCCACCTGCAGCAGCAGGGCAAGCAGGAGGTGACAGCAGCTTAGAGATATAAAAAGGGATGCCCAGATGACAAAGGAGAGCTGCAGTAACAGAACAGTCTTGTGGCCCATCTGCCCATGTGAGTATTTATGCATGTGAATATTTGTATTCTCCACCAGTCCCAGTATCAGTTCTGCAAATGTTCTTGTTGCTTTTGTGCAGCTACTGGAAGTGAGGGGACAATGCTGTGCAATACCAAGGACATAACTGAGCCAGGGAAGCTGTTCCAGGCTGTTATTCTGTGCAGCCATGTGAAAGTGAGGAAGTGGATGGACTGACTCTTCCGTGCTTGAACCTTTAATCCTTGCTCCAGTGCCTCAGCACTGTCTCTGAGGCTCCACCAGTCCCTCAGCTGATGGATGCAAGGGAAAATGAGAAAAATTGCAGAGATGGGCACACAGATGTGCTGCTAGAGATGGTGTCGGAGACATTTCAGAAGGTCAGCATCTGCTTTTGGGGAGGTAACCTAGAAGATGTGGATCAGGAGGTGGACAGAATTGACAATTAGTGCCCTATCCCAATCTGTAGTGGGTTGTTTTCTTACCACTTAAACAGTTGATGTAATTTTGCTTTTGCTGTTCCTGTTGAGGACTGAGGAGTAGTGGAGGAGGTGGCTGCTCCTATCTGACCTGCCCAAGTGTCCCCAGACACAGAATCATAGAATGGTTTGTGAGGGAAGGGACCTTAAACACCATCTAGTTCCAATACCCTGCCATGGGCAAGGACAAATTCCACTAGACCAGGTTGCTCCAAGTCCCATCTAACCTAGCCTTGGACACTTCCAGGATGCAACATCCACAGTTTCTCAGGGCAATCTGTGCTAGTGTCTCACAACCCTCACAGTAAAGAATTCCTTCCTAGTATCTAAATCTACCCTCTTTCAGTTAAAAGCCATTGCCCTTTTCTGTTTCTCACTACAAGCCCTCTCCAGCTTTCTTTCACCCTTTATTTTCCAGTTTTTTTGCAGCAGAGATGGAACTGTCTTTCCAGCTGTCCAAGTAGAGGGCTGTCACCTACCCACACATTTGAGGAATCACCGTTATGCTGCCAGGCCATTCAGTAGCCGCAGCCAGGATGTGAATCTTCCTCCTGCAGCACAAACGTTGAGGCATCACTTTTGTTATTGCACAGGTCTGTTTGTCTGCTTTTCACCAGGCTGCTCTGCTGAGCCCACTAACAAGAGTTTGTGCCCCTTTTTAAAACAACTTACAACCTCCCTGTGACCCTTTGGGTAGGGCCTGGTTTTGTGTTTGTGCAATGCTCGGCAGGGCAAAGGGAGAAAGGGGAAGCGATCACTTGTGACCGAGCGCTGGGCACTATAATAAGCAGAAGATGACGATACATGTGAGGCTGAAAGGGAGGCAGGAAGTGCTCATTTGGAGATGAGTAGTTTGATTCTAATTCATGTGACCTCTGACCATCTTGGCCTGGGCTTGTGCAGTTGGCATCCCAGAGCAGCGAGCACGCTAAAGGGCCACAGCAGATAGGGGTGGATAACCAGGATATCTCCATCCAACCTGCCAGAGATGCATTCATCAATCAGATATCCAAAGCAGTTCAGTGATCAAACTGCAGACCGCAGGAAAACCAAAGGGATCATTTTCATATGTGTGTGTGACTTTCATTTTGAATCCTTCTGCCTCAGTTGGACACAAAGAGAACAGAGGAGCCACTGCTCAACCCAGGGGGCAGATGAAGTGAAAAGCCAAGGTCATCACCTGCGAATTAAAAGGGATTTAATGGCTGTCTCCCAGTGGAGAGTATGCAAACCTCTTCATCAGTATTTTTGGAGGGCCACCCTAGAACATAATCATTGAATCACAGAATGGTTTAAGTTGGAAGGGACCTTAAAGATCATGTGGTTCCAACCCTCCTGCCTTGGGCAGGGACATCTTCCACTAGGCCGGGTTGCTCAGGGCCCCATCCAACCAACCATAATCTGGGACACTCTTGCTGCTTTCTGGTAGGTGCCTCAGACTTTATAATAATTCAGGCAACATCCTTGACATTAGTCAGAACTAGTTATCATGCAGGGAGTTTCAGTTTCACTGTGATCGCTTTATCTGAATAGAAATCTGAACCCTCTGCACATCCTCAGACACACCTCAGTACACAAAAATACCTTACCATCTAATCATGTTTTTCTCTGATATTTTTTCACTGACAGGTTGTTGGTTTACTGCTTCCTAGGGTAGAAGGATAGTGATTCGGGTTTGCCCTTTGCAGTCATGGATTTGAGTGTCAACATAGTCATCAGGGTCATAGGGACATGTGAACAGTCCCCAGAACAACTCCAAAGAGGCATCTCAGACATCCTAAAAGACCTTTTTTACCACCTGCATCACCAACTGGGAAACTGGCAGGTGCTGAAGCTGGATCTGCAAACCCACAAGTTTCCTGGAAGTGGATTGAATCTAGAAATGCTCATCAGATGACAGCCCTGGTAACCTGGGCTTGGTCATCCCCAGGGGCAGGTTAACTTGGTGTTCAAAAGGAATCATCCCCAAACTCTTTCTACTGTATGTAGTAGCACATGAACAGTGCAGCAGGAAATCCCTGCTGCAGGTGAAGTTAGGCTCCAGGATGGAGTGACATCCCAGAAGGTGCACAGGTGAAGCTCAGGAATTCAGATTTCATCACTGATGGAAAATTCATTGGGAGATTCTTGATCAAACCCTTGTAAAACCCTCAGACTCCCACCTCCTGAAAACTCTGAGCAAATGAGCTGTCTCTTCTCTGGGCATGGAAAAGCCAACATTTCCAATGTCAATTTGTTATTAGAGTTTGTGGGCAGTTTCTTTATTTGTATTCACCCAGATGGGAAAAAAAAACCTGAATAAAGCTATTGATTTTAAAAGTAATCCTTTCTGTCAATACAAGCCAAGCAGGTTTTGACTTCAAACAACTTGCAGAGGTTTGCAAACCTCATTTCAAGTATCATGCCACAATCCTGACTCCATGCTGCAAGTTGTTTAATTAGCTACATTAATCCACTAAGTGCTGGCAAAATGTTTAGTAATGATGTCTAACTGGGGCATTGCAAGGGAATTTTGTTGTTTAATTAGAAGATAATTGATGATAGTGCAGGGAGTACCAGGTTATAAAAGGCTTCTGCATGTCAATTGGGCTTGTGCTGAGCTCAATACAATAGCTTTTAAATGGCCTCTTCAAATTAATTGCTATTATTATGGTACATAGATTAAAGAGTGGCCATTATTCACCAAAAAAAAAATATTTGAGCATTTCTTTAGATCTAGCTAATTAGATGTAGGGATAATGAAATGTACCTGGAAGGAATGGAGAGGTGGTGAATTAATCAGCTCGCATGGAATTAGCTGTATGGAGAGGTGGTGAATTAATCAGCTCGCATGGAATTAGCTGTAGTGATGGCACTGACTGAGGAATCAGTTCCGTGAGGGACTTTGGACATGGAGCTCTCAAGGCTTCATCTTTCTACTGCTGTTAATGCAGCTGTGATTTAGGAACCCAAATACTCATGTGGGTGTGAGCTGTGGAATCCCGGCTGTGTCTTCACTGAGATGGTGATCAGCCTGTCAAAGCCAAGGTCATCTTCCAGCCATTTCCTCCATGAAAATAGCTTTGGGTGAGTTAAGCCCTTCCAAAGTCCGTGGCTACCCCTTCATGGACTTCGAGAAAGGGTCAGTTGTTGATTCCTCAAGACCCTGGAGATCTGGGAAAGAAAGGAACATCCTGTTGGGCAGAGCCACAGCATTTGGCTGTCAATGGGAAAAATATTTGTTACAGGGCTTTGCTGAGCACAAGGAGCTCAAGTGATACCATCTTTTCCTACCATAATTCAGCATCTTGGCTTTGCTTCTACTCTGTGACCTGGCAGAGCTGGTCAGCTGCAGCTTCCCTACGGTTTTCAAGAACTGTATGAATATGTGTAAGAATATATAACTGTAAGGATACATAGGAGTTGAACTGGTGTTATGTGAGCTTGACATCTAGGAAAAGCAATAACTCAAATCATTGTCGTGGCATTTTGGTGGATTCTAATGATTCTACAGTTTTGCTACAGATGAAAGACTGTCAGACCTTCTTTGTCTCAAATGGGTTGGATTTTTCTCCTCTAACTTTAGTTCCCCTCCTGTGAGGAGGCTGCTGAGGCTTCATGGTTGTCACTGGAGATCCAGTCAATAGCCAGTGGAATTTAAAGTGGAATTTAATTGACTGAATGTAGACATTTACTTCAGAACAGGATAAACTGCATGAACATCATTGATTGCCTTGTTGACACATGCAATCAAGCTTAATCCTCCTGCCACACAATATATTTCACCACCTCATTCTCTTTACCACCAGAAAGATGATTTTTCATTAACATGCAATCCAAATCCATCACAATAAGCCCCTGCCTTCTTATCACGTGACGCAGACCAAGAAAAACCGTGAGTGCCATTGAGACAACAGGTAAGACATGATTCCCATGGTCTTTTCTAGCACAAGAACACCAAATTTTCATCAAATTATACACAGGAAATAAGTTCAAACAAACATGCAGATAGAGTTCTTGATGCAGAATGCAAGACCTGTAGTTAAGTTATGAAACCTCTCCCTGGAGGATGCTGTGACCACTGAAAGCTTAGGCAGGTTCACAAAGCACTTAGACAAACACACAGATAAAAATCCATTGAGGGTTTTTAAATTCCAGTAGACCCACTCTGGCATAGGAAGCCCTGGAAATACAAGTTTCCTGGAGGCTGAAAGTATCAAAGCAAACTGTGTGTTTGGGCTATTAGAATTTTCCTTAGTTCATTTGCAGTTGGTAACTCTCAGAGACTGGGCACCCTCTTTCCTGCACTGAATTTGTCTCATCAGTAAAATGCTCCCACTCAGTCTGCTTTTCCTTGTAGAAGATGTTTTCTTGGCCTCTGAGGTCTTTCTTGCCATCCTTTCCTATTCCATACCTTTCTTGAAGAGCAGGCTCCAGGCTGGACCTCATCTTCTGAGGGTACCAACACCACATACAACAGGTTTGCTTCACCTTCTGTGTTCTTTTTTTCCAGTGTGTGCTGTCAGCTCCACACCCCAAAGCGCTGTTTCCTTTGGGTATAAATATCTCCTGTGAACAGATGCAGGTTGGTGTAAACTATGGTATGCAAATCTATTCAATGGAAGAACATTTGCTCCTCCAGCTGATGGGGTTGAGGAAAGAGAGGGATTTGGAGCCCTGTGAACTTTCCAGGTAAATCCATTCCTGTGAAGATGTGGGTGTCCACCTCTTGTCCTCGCCATATGTCAGCCCACCTCTGGTGTACTGAGGCAGAAATGTCTGTTACATGGTGAAACGCCCAGGGGGTGGTTAAAGTACATCTGCAATTAATTCTTGCAGCTGATAGAGAGTTGAGGTATGAACTCCCTGTCCTGATCACTGAATTTATCTGATACCTGAGCCTCTACACCTGACCTGCCTGCTGGGCTCATCAGAGACCCCGGGGGGCTTCTGTGTTAGTCTTATTTCTGGTTTTTTCTTCTGATGTTTTATTCAGCAATATCCCAAGCCTGGAGCTCTTGACAGTTCATGAGGTGTAAGATCTAAATCCAGACTCAAATTTTTGGGCTCGGGGCCATTTTCTAGTTATGAGACAGATGTTATTTGCAGATACTATCTTATTTAAAAATGGTATGATCCTCTGAATTAGCATAGGTGTAATGAGGAGCATTTATTTCAGGACACTAATAATTCCCAGCTACATTTTATAGCAGATATTATGTTCCAACAAAAACCCTCTATAGAAGCATTGCCTTCTTGTGCTTCTGAAATCCTTTAGTGGGTGGAATCTGATTATAAAGAAAAAATACGTAAAATATGCAAAGGTTAAAGCAGACAGTTGTTTTGAGATATTTTCAGATCTGAACATCTTGATCTTTGTGATAATTTGTATTCAGACATGCTATGTTTGCTAAAGGAAAGCTTAAAATAAAAGTTAGTAAAATACTTTACTTCAGGGACTAGCTGGCTGGCTGGGAAGTGCCAGACTGCTCTTTAACTTTTCTCAGCATTTACAGGCTCATCACTTGCTGGATTGCACTTAAATGTCACTTTTTTTGGCAGAAAATGGAGATGATTTCGTAGCAGAGGCCTGGACTTTGAGGGTGCCAGACTGTTGCTCTGTTGTAGGTGTCTGGTGCAATTTTAGATGTGCCTGAGTGTCATGCTCAGCTTCCAGCCAGATATCCAGAAAGGCCCAGGTCCTACACAACCAGTCTTACCTGAAGGTCTCAGGTACCCTGGGCATCTCAGATGGCTCCAGGCATCTAAGCTTAGGCCAGTGAAACAAGCCCTGCCTCTTCCTACTGAGAACTCAATTTATTAATGATTGCTTTAGGAGCATTGCATTGAAATACAGAAATAAAGAAGACAATTAAAACATGATCCGTATTCTTCATTGAAATGATCATCTCCAGGTGTTTCCTCACACTTTTTGGTTCTAGCCTGCAGGATCCTGTCATCACTAGTTTTCAGTGTTGACAGCCTTGGAAGGGAATGATACAAATTCCCTCACACAAAGGCTCCCTGATGCTCACTGAATATGGCTTGGGTTCATGTGTCCCTCACACCTTCCAGTCTTAAACCTGCAGTTAGAAATAAGATTGTTTTTTTCAGGTATAAATCAAAAAAGTGCAGCACAATTTTTCTGGAAGGCAAAAAATTCATTGACTGAATCTCTGACATCCAAACAAAGCTCTTAACCATGTCTGGTGAAGATAAGATCCTGTCTTCTTTTGTGTTTTCGCCACGATCTTTCATGATTAGCCTCCTACCACATTCTAGTCAAGCACACTGGCTTCCTCCTCTCCACAAAAATCAGCTGGCCTCCCTCCCCTTCAAGGAAATGAATATTTGATGTTGGTGGGGGGATTGTTTTTGGCAGTGGAAACTGTGGGCTGTCCAGATGCTGCCAGAATACACGAGAACTGCTGGAAGGGTTTTTTTGTAACCTTCTCTGTAACCAGCCCCTGCACTCCTGTCCCACGAAAGCAGAGATGGCAAATGTACAGCTTAAGTTGGTGCACAGCAGGATGGTGTGGGGGATAAAGCACCCAGCTCAGGGAATCTGTTAAAGGGTCTTCTTCCCTTCAACAGCACAGAGCAAGATCCCTGCCTCAGTTTCCCCCTCTCCCACAGAAGGACAGTGCATCACTGGGGTGGGTTACTTCAGAGCTGTGGGTTTGCTGCAGGGGACTGGTTTCTTTCATCCACATCTAGGGTCAAGCAGCTGCACAGAGGTTTCACCTCTGTGGGTTCTCCAAGGTCTAATAAGGGTTGTGTTTGCAACTACAACCTTTGCAGGTGGGGATGGGTCTCCAGCTTCTACTGTCTGTGTCTTTCTGTGAACATGAAATGCTCAGAGGCCTCAGTCTGATCTTCAAACTGACCCAAAGATATGGAGCAAGGGATAGACACAGGATATGGCTCCACAAGCCCTGTTGCTACGTGGTATGAGGGTGGGATGTGGCTCCAAGAACGTGCTCCAGAGGAATTATTGCCCTGTAAGTCTGGGACACAGAAAATACACTCCTCAGCCATGTCCAACACTGAAGTAAATCCCAAAGATGCTTCTGCAGGCCAGGAAAAATCAGATGAAACTGAGAAATGAAACACTGATTTAATTATTATAATGAATTGTTTCTATTGCTGCAGGATTACAGGTCTCCTTCTGGGACTGAGAGAAAAAGCACCTGCACAGGTCTGTTGATCTGTCTTGAGGAAGCAAAATGTTTGCATGGACAAAATGTGGTGCATGTAGAAATATCTGGAAACACAGGAGAATAAACTTTATAAAAAAGCAGTGGCTTGGAAGAAGGAACTGGGAGTCAACTTCATCATCTGAAGGGAGTCTTCAGACCACAGGCAGGGGAATAAAAGGCATTTTCTGCTGTAGACTGTCCTTATCTGGGCTTCCATGTAGGGTGTTTCTTGAGCAGAATCAGATCTCTCCCAGACAACAGTCGAGGTTGTTGCCATATGGAGAAACACCTAAAAATGTTTAATAATACTTAATCAAAGCAGGCATTAATTGCCTGTCCTGGGATGGTTCCTGGCTGTGTGCACACTACATTGCACTTGGCCCTGGCTTTTCTCCATGACATGTCTTATGTTCCTACGGTGCTGAGACAGGTTTGATACCTGTACTGTCTTTATTTTCCCCATACCTTTATAATCTTGCTTTCAGGCCAAGGCTGTAACAGCAAGTCTGCAGTGGAGCCTGACTGAGCTGTGCTTCACAGCAGGTACCTGTTAGCAAACATTTTACAGCTTGGGATGTGGCAGGAGGATGTATTGGTGGGTGGGAAGCCCACGAGCAGCAGCCCATCCCTTGAGCTTATTCCCTGTCCCCCCTTCATTTTACAGCAGAGCCAGGAGAGTGGCTCTGGGAGTGCTCCTTGCAGAGTGTTGGTTTGATGTCAAACAAGGGAAAACCATTTAGGAGAGGGACAGAAGTGTGATAGACCTTTCCCTCAGCCACCTCTTCAGCCTGGAAGTGAGTCCAAGGTTATTTAATTGTTCCTCCTCGGGCTGCTCTTCAACACCTCTTTATCATCTTTGTCATCTTTCTCTGCACCTTCCTTGAGCTGTAAAGCAAAGCTCTCCCTTTCATGTTTTTTTACAAGTGAGTAAACACAGGACCTGAAAGACATATTTACAGAGAAATCCTCCTTAATGTATTATTCATTTGACTTTTTAATAGGAGTGTTTTTGTAGCCCTGATGCCCTGAGGATTTCAGTAACACAAGGTTTGTCGAGAGAGGTAATGTTTTTATTAGAGCAAAGGATAGATTTGAAGAGGGAAAAAACCCCCAAGATTTGGACACAAATCATGGTTTTGGCTGGGATGGAGTTAATTTTCTTCACAGTAGCTGGTACAGGGCTGTATTTTAGATTTTGGGTGAGATGAGTTGATAACACACTGATGGTTTAGTTGGCCCTGAGCAGTGCTTGCTCTAAGTCAGGACTTTTCAGCTTTTCCTGCTGCCCTGCTGGCAAGGAGGATGGGGGGCACAAGGAGTTGGGAGCGGACACAGCCAGGACAGGGGACCTAAACTGGCCAAAGGGATATTCCAGACCATACAGCATCATGCTGAACAATAAAGTGGCAATTGTATTGTGCATCACCTCTTTTGTATTATTATTATTATTATTATTATTATTATTAATTATTATTATTATATTTGATTTATTTTAATTTCCTTTTACACCCTATTAAAGTGTCTTTATCCTAACCATTAATTGTATCCTTTTATTGGTTCTCTCCCCCATCCCTCTGAGTGTGAGTGAGTGAGGAGCTCTGTGCTGTTCAGCTGCCTGCTGGGTTAAACCACAACGACATAGAAAGCCCAACTTAAAAGTCTTTTGGAGAAAGGTTTTTGTAAGTAGAAGCATATCTTTATTCCAGTTGCTATCTGGAGTCATACAGGATTTGACATCTTTCCCCAACATTGTTTTTTCCTTTTTTTTTTTTTTTTTTTTGAGGAAAAGAACACAACTGAGAAGCTCAATGTAAAGGTTAAAAGATGTGCAATGCTGTTGGCTGCCAAGCTAATTAACCT
>JAWWES010000041.1:2611480-2645222 GCA_035583135.1 Lophotriccus pileatus
ACTCAAGCTGTCTTTTAGGACTTCCAGAAATACTTTGGAGCTGCTGACGGGGTTTTGGACCCACAGGGAAAGTGTACAATAGGGTCAAACCTCAAAAAAGCCTGAGTGTCATTCCCTGAAGGTGAGGCTTTCTTACAATTCTCTCATGAGCACCCAAAAATTAAGCTTCCCAAAATGGTGGCAGCTTATCAGATTCTTGGGCAATGTGCTGGAGAAGAATCTTTGTGAAGATTAACTCTGTGGGGATTGAAGAACTGGGAGATGCCTGAAGGAATGAAACCCTTGCAAGCTTTCTAGAGCTTTTCTGGCCTTGATTTATTGGCTGACAGGGCTGTCAGTTTAAACATTATTCCAGCAGCAATCTCATGTACATGTGTATTGAACACAGCAACAGAAGTCAGGTCATGCATCTCATTTTACAAAACAGTAACAAGCCAATCAATACACCAAGTGAGTTTTACACATTTTTCCCAACAATGGAAGCCTTTATCCTGGAATCAATACTCTTTGCATACTGGGATGAACATGGAGATGTAGCAACATCTCATTTATTGAAAACCACCAGGTATGAGCAAGACACCACAGGTACCCCCAGATAAACGGGACAAAGAACTTGGAATTTGGAAATCTCTGGTCTGACAGGCTCCCATGAACTGCAAAACATTAAACACCAGCAATTAATCAGAAGCAGCTAATGCATGGTAACAGGGTAATGCACAGTAATTCTCATGTGTGAAAGTTCCATGATGAGAAATAATCGAAACTCAGACCCTGACAAAAGTGGGGTCTTGGCAAACACTCCTTGGGAGTGATTAATGAGCATTTAATGGTGTAAGGAGTAAAATAAAGTAATGAAAAGGAGTCATACATTGCCTGGAAGATGAGCCTGGATATAAACACTAAACAAACTGCATCTGCAGGGAGAGAGGAGAGCGACTGGTTCATTTTGAATCACCATGTTAAGCATGTCACAGAAATGAAAACATTTCTGACAGCAGCTGGCTGTAAAACACTTCATGGTTTTAATGTTTTTCAGCTAACTCAGGCAGAGGAAGTTAACTAAGAAAATGTGCAGCAGGGATGGAATGAGTGTTGAACTCCACACCAAGACATGTGAGGGTGATCCCTTAAACCAGCTATTACCAAAAGAAGCTGAAAACATGGAAGACTTTATGACTGACCTAAGACTGAAGGGAAATTCTTGCTTTGTGGGAGGGTAGACCCCTTGATAGAGTTCAGAGTACGAAGGTAATCAGGAACTAAAACATCAGAAAGAGAAGGTATTAACAGATTAAGAATTGATCCCTGACAATGTGGTTAAGATGCATAAAGGAAAAACTGGGAGACAGTTCCCTCAGAGCACAGCCAGAACTGTGACACCTGAACATGACATCATGAAGGCCCACACGCAGCTGAGGATGTAGTAAGGGGCTTCCAGTGCCATCAACACGAGTGGCAATTGATGTTTCCATCCATAGCTGCAGTTTGGGGTTTTCTGTGGGGCCAGGTACTGCCCAGAAGCACCACATGTAAGTGTAGAACAGGGTTTATGTGGATGGTTATGTTTCTTCAGGAGTACAACACATGCCTACACAAATCCTCTGGAACAGTAATACGGGATTAGGTGACCACCTGTGAAAAATAAGCATTTTGGTAAACCCCCTGGATCTTGAGGGATTATCCAAATGTCTCCACAGACATGATCAGACAGCTGGAACAACCAACTGGAGTGTCAGCCTGCAAGGAATCTTCACAAAACTTTTCAGAAATTGGGCAGATTAATTAGAGTCCTGTGCAGAGGTAATACAGATAAGATGCCTATTAACACTTTCAAGAAGGTGCATAAGAACAAGAGTTCAAGTCAAACCAGTAGTAGGTCAGAGCAAGGCTTGCTGTTCATTGACTTTCTGTAGTTGTGGCTCTTCCTTCTACCAGTTTGTCTGGTTGCTTTTTGCATATCTGACACCTTCCAGTATTCACCACAACCCACAAGGAGAATAACATGCACTGGCCTCCTGCAATACAAGTGTTTACCAATATCACCACCACCAACAGTGGAGTTATTGCACAGGGGACCTGGGAGACCAGTGTCTCCTGAACCTTGCTGAACTGCTCAATCAAACCTCAATAATTTATGAATATTTCTCATCATTTCAAGTACTGCCTTCTATTAGTGTTACTCTTGTCACTCATCTATTTGGTATTATGGACATAGGGGTCTAGGAAAGGAATATGTGCAGAACTGTGTTTCTAAGAGGTTTTGTCATGAGCCTGGTGGATACAGCAGTACAGGTGCAGCCAGGACCTGCTTTGGGCCAGCTTTGCTAGATTGTTTATCTTCGAGTCACTGCTGAACCAACACCTTGAAGGAATTTTCCGACCTGTATTGCCTCTGTTCCCTTCCAATTGCTGCAGATAAACCACGTACCTTTTGCACCATAACCTGGTTTCCAAAGCCGTGGCCTTTGCCAAAGCATCCCAGTCCGACTGTGACCCCCTGAAGCATCTCCTCATCACATGGCTCGTGGTGATGGTGCAGCAGCAAAGAGCAGGGCTGTGCACCACACAGAACGAAACCACAACCACCCCAGCCCTCCCTCCACCCCAGCAAGGAGGATACACTGCTGGTGGTGATGGGTGCTGCTCCCCTGTCTGCACTCTCTGAGGACTGAGGTTTGGGTGCAGAAGGCCTTTTGGCTCCCAGCTGCCCCTTCAGGACCAAAGAAAAGGAGTTCAAGTTGAGTTAAGGGGCGGACAGAGCCAGGGCAGTCACAAACTCCTGGGCTCAGTAGACAAAATTAATAAAATAAAAATATAGGAGGGGAATGACAGAGGATTTCAGTGGACGAAGGTGTTGAGAGGTGTTCTCTGGAGATCAACAAAGCAGCCCAGAGAAAGTCTGTTTAAGTCAGGTTGAAATGTTTTGTTCCTCCCCAGGTTCAGCGGTTTCTTTTATTTCCCCTGTATTTAACCATCTGTCTGTTAGTGTTCACAGTTAACTCTGCTTCTCAGGGGAAGCAGGCTGCTCAAAGTCCCAATGTTTCATTTTGGAAAAGCAGAAATGCAACACCTTAACACTTTCACTCCTCTTTTTTTTTTGAGCAGTGAGTTTCTGTACTGAATTCTACCCGGGTTGCTGCATACTTTTGGCCAGCCCAATTTTTCTTTCTGTTATCTTCCTTACACACTCCCACTCATCAGCCAGAGCCCATCTCCATGTCTTTTGCTGACCCACCCCACCAGTCTGAGTCACCACTTCTCATCCTACTCGTCATTAAGCTGAACTGGCATCCCCTGGCTTGGAGGCTGCAAAGCCCAGGGATCAAGAGTCAGTGTCCCCCCTGAGATGGCAACCTCTCATTTCTACTCCCCAAGACTCCCTTGGGAACATGATTCCCAGAGCCAAGTGAAACATCTGATGTCTTTGTGAGAGGAGCACTCAAGAGCTGCTTGTGTGGAATGACCGTGGCTGATTTGGGCATGAAGCCTCTGAATCACTGACTTTTCCATGGGGTTGAAATCGTCTGTCCGGGCCTCCGTGATGGTGGTTCACCTTTAACTTCCTCATAAACAAGCACCATAATATTTGATTTTCCTTCTAGGAAAAGCAGAAGTTCATGAATCACAGAGGGCCTTGGTCATGAGAGCAGCTCTGTTTAACCTTTAGCTCTGCCTCCTCAGAACAGCCCTTTGATGCCTGTTTCCTGTGGCAAGTGAAAAACAAAAGAAAAGAAATAGATGTATGGGAACACATTTTTTTGTTGTCTTTCTTTCACCCTGTTTTTGATGATTCAGTAGCACCTGTCACACTGTGTTACCTTTCCCTGGGATGAGGGCATGAGAGAAGAGATGGAAACCAGTAGATGGGTCCCCCCTGTGGATTCTCTGGGGCTTGGGGCTGCTGCATCTGGGCAAACTGCAGAGTCCCATGGATCAAGGCCCCAAGACTTATCTGGAAGTGTTTGAGAGAGCACAAACAAGCTGCTCCTGAGGGTTCTGCTTGAGTTTAGTTTCCCATTGCTCAGGTAGCCCTGAGGGTGAATGAGTGAGGGGAGGTGAGGGAAGAGTGAGAAACTCTCCAGCCTGTGCCTCCCCACGGAGCCCAGAGGAAGGAGATACTGTCTCTGTGGTTAGGAAACCAGACATGTGTCAAACGCTTGCATTCGAGTCTTGGGTAGAAAAAATTGTCGCACGAGAGGTGTTGTAGCTTGTGGCAAAGCTTTATCTGCTGGGCCCACCGAGGGCTGGTTTGAGGTGGAAAAATCTAACACTCAAATGCATCTCTTTGCCTCCTGCAGAAGGACACTTGCAAACCTTTCCATCTTGGGGGTTTCAGGGGTGTCTCCTCCCTGGTGTGTGGCCCACAGCTCTGGAGGAGCAAGACAGGCAGCAGCAGCAAAGCAGCTCTCTGAAAATCAGACTTTCTGCCTGTGCTTTTAAGAAAAAGGAGTGTTCAGTCTTCCTTTTTTTTTTTTTCTTTTTTTCTTTTTTAGGGTGCGAAATTCAAGTCCTTGATGAACCAAAGCAGAGTGTGATAAACAAACAAGGTCTGGCATACAGTCGCTTTACATCATGGGGGAGAAGCACGTGGGCACACCCTTTCTGTAATTATTTCGGCACACAGACTAGAAGAACACCCTTCCCATCATGATCCTTGACTGCCAGCTCTGTGTAGACCTGTTTACCATCCCAAATCTAACTTCTCCATGCTGTTCTAGCATGTCTGACTTTATGTGCCTGTCTTGGTTTAGACACAAGGCAGGCCATACCAATGAGCTTGAGGACAGAGAAGGGGTCCTGACCTATTTAGCTCATTACTGCAGGTACAGGACTGTGGGTTCAGTTCAGTGTTGGGCCCCTCACTGCAAGAAAGACGTTGAAGGGCTGGAGTGAGTCCAGAGAAGGGAAGGGAGCTGGGGAAGGGTCTGGAGAATTTGTCTGATGAGGAACAGCTGAGGGAGCTGGGGGAGCTCACCCTGGAGAAAAGGAGGCTCAGGGGGGACCTTCTCCCTCTCCACAACTCCCTGACAGGAGGAGCCAGGGATGGGTCAGGCTCTGCTCCCAGGGAACAAGGGACAGGACAAGAGGAAATGGCCTCCAGTTGTGCCAGGAGAGGTTTAGATTGGATATTCATAAAAATTTCTTCATCTAAAAGGTGGTCAAGCTCTGGAACACTCTGCCCAGGGAAATGATGGAATTGCCATTCCTGGAGGGATTTAAAAGATATGTAGATGTGGCACTTGAGTACAGTGGTTTAGTGGTGAACACGGGGTGCTGGGTTAGCAGCTGGACTTGGTGATCTTAGAGGACTTTTCCAACCTTAATGACTCTTTGATTCTATGTCATCTTGGCTTTTCAGGGTCTCTTTTAGGTCATTCCCTGTACTTGGTTCCCTTACTGGGACACAGCAGAAGGGACAATTCCTATCCTCAGAGTTTCCTTTAAGGCAGCAAATGGTGACAGCTGGTGGAGATCTTTGATGCACTGACAAGGTTTACTCCTAAATGTGTCAATGAAAATAAAATCAGCATTTAAAAAAAATTATTTCCACCTGACTTACAGTTGGGTGTCTGAAACAAAAGCTGCAGGGGGGAGTGCACAGTGTTTGAGGTGGGCACAGATCATCATGTTTTGCCTCAGCAGATGGTTCCTTCACAGGAAGCTGCCATAAGTTTTGTTCTGTAGCTGAACAGATCATGAAGCCCCTCAGTGCTGCCACCTCACTCATCCACACCAGTGGGAAAAGTTAAAGGAACCGTTTTCTTCAACCCTTTGGGGGACTGAAAATCTTTTTACCGAGTTGTGGTAGTCACAATGTCGTGATTCAGCCTGGGCTGCCAGGCTGAACAGTGATGGCTGGAGATGTTAGTACTTGGTTTTCTTACTATTCTTCTGTCAGGGAACTAATTTCAGTTGTTCTTTAGTCACAGCTGCTCAAATAGAAAATTTTATGTGTTGAATTGAATGACCCCAACAGCTCAGAGCACAGGACCAGACCTGGCAATTTCTTCCCACAGGTCAACAACTTGTGTTTATAGGGAAGGAGGTGGATCACTATGTGGAGATTTTCAGGCTCAGGCCAGCCTGGATGTGTGCAGCACACAGCATAGCTCAGCACAGCTCTGCTGATGTGGGGTGCAATCAATCAGTGCTTCTCCCATCCAGAATCCCACATCCAACCCAGATCAACACTTGCTGTGGCTCCTTGGGAAGCCTGGGATGATAATTCTGGTTCTGTTTGAGATTTTCTTCTGAGCTTTACTAGACAGGAATAACTGAAGTACAAATAGGAGTATGAACCACCTCCAACTTTAGGCAACAGAATAGAACAACATAAATCCTGTGATGGACTTGTCATCTTAGTAATAAACAGGTTCAAACACACGTAAAGGAATATTACACAACTTTTAAGTGATTGATATTGTGGTCAGAGTGTAGTAGGTTAGTCATTGTCAAGATAATGTAAGTGAAATCAGCATTTCTTGAACATATAAAGCTCTTCAAGAACATTCATAATAGAAGATAGTGTAGAAATAGAGTGTGCTTTGCTTACAGATGTTCCAGATGTGGATCCATCAGAGCTGACAGTCACAACTGAAAGAGTTAGACATTTACTGAAGCCAAGGGAAATTTAAGAATCCCATAAAAGGACACTGAGATAGCTTAGAAATGAGAAAGAGAGAATTTCTTTTCCCTACAAATAAAATTTTATAGGAAAACTACCAATTGTTAAATGTTAATCCTATGATCACACAGATGTCTGAAGAACCCCTGCTAATTCACATGTGTAGGTCAAATGCATGTGTTGGATCTGTTGATAAGACCAAATTATAAATAAAACTATGATCAGGCATGGGATCATCTTTTCCATCTGGTCAGCAGTTAAAAGAGAGGAGTAAGTGCAAAAGAAACACAAAATCTGATCAAGTCACTGTCAAGCTGAGGAGAGACACTTGGATGTTTGTGGAAATAAATTAACATCTGTTATGTGTGAAGGGTACAGTCACTCTTTAAAAGACCCAGTGACAAAAACCTAATCAAATGACAGTTATAATGACTTGAGCCCAAAGGGAAATGTTGAAATAATTATACAACATGCAGAGGGTTGTAACAGCAAGGTGTCACTCACTGAAAGATGAAAGGATCATGTCAAATGGAAGGATTTGTATTCTAAGAGATGCTTGGGGTGCACAAAGAGCAGAGCAGAGGAAAGGTGCATCAGAAGTCAATTCACCTCAAGTAGTTCTGGCCTCGGGGGCTGCATGGTTGGACTGACACCAGAGCGGAACATGGACTGGTTGTGTGTTCACAGTGTGTGAACAGGGAAAGGAGATCCACCTCAGACCAGAAGTCCCTGTGATGGTGATGAAGGTTTGCAGCTGGGCTGGCTGGTGCTCTGAGCCACCACCTCTGATTGTCAGGGTACAAGATTCCAGTTTCTTAGAACATTACTCAGTGAATGACCTCAAGACATCTCCTTTTATCCTCACACAGATCACCTTTGTCTTGCCTGAGGTAGTACTTGCAATGTTCCTGAGTGATGTTTCCAAACAAATGAAGGCTTGAAGTGCACAGTGGAGTGTGGAACTAAACTGAGCATTAGCATGGGGGGTTTGTCCTAACATAATATATAATTCCTGAGACAGTCTTCTTGATTTTTCTCCATCATTTTCTCCATCTATTCAACCCTGTTTCATGAACTCACTGTTGCAGCAAAAAGTAGGTGTGATATCAAGACAATATAGGTAAATTCCTTGATGCACAGTTGTGTTTTCCTAGAGAAATGAAAACAGAAGTAGATATCATGAACTAGGCATCCCTGCACTTCAGGCAAGGCCTATGATAAGTTTAAAGGTGTTGTGCCCCTTATATTGCCATATATTTAATTACAATGTGAACACAGCTATGGAATATTAGTGATTATCCTATTAAATGAGAACTTGATAGGGAAAGCTGTACAACAGATCTGATGGGCTGCATTTCACAGGTCAAAAAATTCTGCTATCAAAGTCTGAAGTCACCTCCTTTTCAGACTGAGAAAAAGAGAACATGTGCTTCCCTGCTCTCTAATTTTCTTAAAAACCTGCTAGCTTTTTTTTTTTTTCTGTAAGTGAATACTAGTAATATGTGTGGCCTGCTTTCACTTCAGAGACTTATTTTTTCCTGAGGACCAAGAGGAACACTTTATTCCAAAGCTTTTTATCCTTTAGGCTCTCCTCTTCGTGTCAACCTGGATGGATGATCCTTCCTAACAGCTGGGGCTCCCACAGTTATTCCTAGATTTCTAAGAAGAAATTAATAGCTGTTGGGGAGCAACAGATAATGGAAATAAATCTGAGATGTGGACTTGTAGCTTCAGCAAAATGGAAAAGGACAATTTCAAATGTGAATATCAGTGAGGCTGGAGCCAGACCACATGTTGGATCTGTGATTGTTTAAGATGTACTTTTATCCTGTTATCCAGTAAATTTGTGGTTGTTTACCCAATTCTCTGAGTAATGATTCCATTTTTCCCTCTGGAGCTCACAACTGTTGAAAAATCCTTGTACTGAGAAGGTCTGACTCACTCCTAACTAGTACTGGGTCAGAACTAGGCTGGAGAATATATGACAGTGGATAAGAGCCAGTGGCTCAAGGCTGGCTCAGGGAGTGACTGATGTCAACTCCTGCTTGGATTGGTTCTGGATTGTATATCCTACCATAAAAAAAGAAAAAAAAAATGGCTGAAAATACCATTAAAGTCTCTGTGTTCATTTTGTCTCTGTGGTTTCCTTTAATATTTCTGTCTCTGAGGACTATTAATTCTGTTAATTCCCAGCTGTTGCTTTTTTTGAGAAGCAGCCTGATGATCAAGAAGCAAATGTTTATACTCTCTTGGCCACAGTACCCAGATATTAAAGGATAGTTCCCTTAATGCTCTACACCACAACTTTACTGCCACCTGACATATGGTGTAATTTATCCCTGTTGACAAAAGGGACTGAAATCAGCACGTTCATTTTACAGCCTAATCCTGTGCTTCGTATTGGTGTGTAAACAGTGACACATGAGAATTTAACTGCATGACATAAAACGTCCATCAGCATTGAGGGAATGTGTCTGTGCATTGTAGGGAAGGGTTGGGGGGTTTTGTTGAGTTTTTTTTTTTTTTGCTTCAGGGAAGACATTTTTCTTCACATGGAAATCTGGATGACATAAGAACAAACTGCCTGCCTTGGAAAGGCAAACGAATGCAACACCCAAAGGGCAAAAGGAGATAATGCACCTCTTTGTGGTACCCTGAAAGATGCAGATGTTCAAATTTAGAGTCCAGGTGCCAAACTGTGAGTTTGATGGATGCTCAGCCCACACTACAGTCCATGGAGATCTAGTGCAGGCAGCCAGCAGAGCCTAAAGAGTGAGTCAATGTCCCCTTAAAGGAGATCTTAAAGGTCACATGTGGCCTGTGCCATTTTAGACACATCCCAGCTGGCCTCCAGCTATGGATGGATGCAGTCTCTTGTAGGTCCTCTGTTATATTCACTAGCCCTGTGCTGGCACCTTGGATAACTTAGGGCAGCTCAATCGCCCCAGACACCCCTAATTAGGCAATTGACTTGCATCCCTTTGCATGGTCAGCTGGTCACTTGAATTCATGGCTAGGCTTCGCGAACGAAGATTTGCTGCATCCATCCAGAGCAATAGCTGGAGGCCAGCTGGGATGTGTCTAAAATGGCACAGGCCACATGTGACCTTTAAGATCTCCTTTAATGGTCACTTGAATTATTAAGGTTAGAAAACACCTCAAAGATCATCAGTTCCAGCTTACTGCCTCTATTATCTCCTGGTCTCAGCCCAAATTACCCAAGCACAGTGACACAAGCAATAAGATAAACTCAGATGTTCGTGGCATCTGCATTAGGATTCCTTCAGACTTCAGGATCAGCAGTGCAGTCTGGATGAGTTCCACAACTGAGCTGTGCCCCATATCCCTCTGATCCACAAAAGAGGGTTTGGCTACATAACACATGCACAGGCCTTAACATCTCTACAGTCTGGGGGGAATTCAGCTCCAAATTCAGGCACTTGGATCTGAGTGTCTGGAATTGAATACACAGCAGGGACATGCTCATGAATCACCTTGGTTCTGGAGTAAAGATTTGTGAGAGTTGCTATGATGACCAATTCTGGAAGGAATACTCTCAGTTGACATGCTGCAGATATAACTGGACTGAATCAAACATCCAAGAATATCAGTTATATGTTACAGAAATATTATAAAAAGTACTTATAGACATTATATTAGTTATAGAAATTAGCTATTAAGCCTTAACTAGAGTTGCTTGTAGCTTGTATGGAAAAGTCTAGACCAAACCTAGAATTTCTGGGGTACATTTATCCTACTAATGTAGACTCTGAAACACATTTAGCTGTTTGAAAGTTTGTTTAGCTTTTGGCTTGGAGGAATGGGAAGATCTTTCTTCTTCTGCCTTGGTTTACATGTGTTCTAAATTCTTGCCACCTGATTTAGCACAAATCCCCAGTTTTCATACAAAAGTTGCCTCAATTACAGGACTGCCACCTCTAGAGAAAGGAAAAAATCACAGTGACCAAGTTTCTCTGCCTTCTTTCCCTTAAACCCAGACAACACTGAGCCATCTGCATTCATGGACAGATAAACTGACTGCTCCTGGAGAACATTGTCAAATCCAGGTAAGGCCCTTAAAGTCACATAAAAGCAGATGAATTTCACCTGGTTTAATTGTTCTTGGGATTGTAACCACCCTGTGGGAGATTACCATGAATAAGGATATTGGGCATGAAGGGTGAGATTTGTGTGCTGAAATTTAGGTTTTTATTCTGAGAGAATCCACGACGGATGTCACAGCCAATTTTAAGATTTAATTATTCTAATACAAAACTTCCTGATCAATTAAAGTGCTATTTGTGTTCTGTTAGGCAGCCTTTGCCAATATAACAATAACAGGAGAACATCATCACACTATTATATAAATCTTTCCATGGCCTTCAGCTGATATTTATGTTGCTGTCCTGTCTCCCCACCTGAGAGAACAATATCCTGGGACTGGAAACAGTGGGAGAGGGACAAAATGCTAAAACATAGAATTATTTCTCTATGATGAACTATTACACAGACCCTAGGATTTTCTTTTGTTTTAAAAAAGTAGCTCAGTGGGCATCTGCTATAAATGAATGCAGGAACAGGAGCAATTTTTATCTAACTTTCCTAACACTAAAACCCAGGGGAACATCAAATGGCATTACTGTCTGAATAGTTCATAAAAACCAAGATTTTTCTTGGTTTCTTGGTTCATATTTCTTGTACCAGTGTGAAGTACAGCTCTAAAACATGTTGACAAATGGCAAGGGGATGATAATACCTATATGTTTTCAGAAAGTGATAGAACATATTCTGGGAAGAAAACTCAATTAAGGATTCTACTTACCACCCTGCTGGCTGCTGAAGGCTCAGAGCCACACATTGGCAGGATGTTCTTGGCCTTCCTCTTCTTTATTTATTTTCTGTTGGACATTTCTGGAGGCAGAACTTTGCTAAGCAGACCTTTACTCTGGTCTCAGACTTTGTGCTACCTCATCACATACAGTCTGTACCCACCACACAGGGGAGGTCTGTGCACTCTGTAGGAGCCCTCTTGAAACAACTGTGTCTAGCAGATATTTTACCTTGACCTGAAGCAGAGGAAAAACCCCAGATTACTTCAGGAGACCTGATGCTTTATGTAGTCTGGGTGAGATGTTTATTAACAAAGTACTCGTATGTGTTATTAGCTTTAAGTTCACAGGGCATGTAAGAGGAGAATTTGTGAGACTCCAACAAGGATTTAAGGATGAGAATGTTTTGAGAACAAAGCCACAGTTTTCCTGCATATTTTATACCCTCTTTGGAAAGAGAAGGAAACACTTCTGGCACTGCTGTCTACAGTGAGGCTGGGAGTCCAAATGTCCAGTGTGCAGAAGATAACCCCTGGCTGGAGGGTCCCCACAGCGGGGTCTATCAGTGTCTCCCATTCACCAGCTCTGTCTATCTTTGTGTCCCTGGACTCTCACCCACAGTGAAGCCAGTGACACCTAGTGACACCCTCCCTCAGCACGAAGGAGCTGGACCTTCATGGATGTCGAAAAGGACAAGAACAACTTTGTCTCTGCACAGGAATGTCTGTGTTGGCGTTGCCTGCTCGGCCATGGGCAAGCACAGCAGAGCCCAATTTTGTTTTATTGGGCGAGGCCGTAACTAATTTTCAGACCTGTGACCTGGATCAGGTGTGGAGCATGACAAATGGAGATGTTCAGAACCCTTGTGTCACCCTTGCTGCTCTCCTCCTCTGTGACCTCCTGTGCCTGGCACCAACTCTCACCCTGACCAGAAGCTCCAGATCTTTATGGTCACGCCATGGGAGAGAGGTCAGGACACTAAAGTGCAGACAGGACTCTGTTTCATGGCATTGTGGGCATAAGAAACCTTCTAGATGTCACCTGCTCAGCTGATGTTTGACACCATCCTCCTTCCATTGCCACAGGAGCTTTAAACCCGATGGTTTAAACCCTCATGGGTCCTCAGCAAATTCAGGACTCAAGGTGAAATCATAGATGAACTCAAAACTCAGCTGCTTTATCAACTTTATCAGGGGGTTGTCCTCCCTGTGTGGTGAAAGCTGGATGCTTTTGAAAGCAGAGAAACAAGAGCAGGACCCCAGCCTTGCTGAGCTGATTTGGCTTTCAGCATTAAAACAGCATGGAAAAAAAATTAGACATTTCTGGCTTGTGATCCCTTTTTTCCTTTTCCCAGCCTCTTTCATCAACAAACCGTTTAAATGTTTCCCACACACAAGGAAGGCCCAGGGAGAAAAAATGTTTCTGACCAGGCAGTTCAATGAAGTGTTGAGGGTCTGAGGAGCAAAACTTTTTGGTCCAGCAGATCAGCTAACAACATCTCTCACAGAGAAACAAACTGGAGGGATTCAACTCCTTTAATCCATCTCTGACAGAAACATGGTTGGGAGCACACACTGTTTTCTGCCTGCCAGAGCACACATCTGCTGCCAGTCCTCCCTGATACCATCTGAGCCCACCAGGCAGGTGCAAAGAAGCTTAACAGCAGGACTGCAGCCTCAGAGGTGCTACCAACCAGCCTGCAAGTGTTCAGAGTTGTGTGAAAGGAGGAACTCAAACTCTTTGGTTTTCCTGTTGTGATTACACCCACAGACCAACACGCTCGCTCTCCACAATCCATAACCTAACAGCTGGTGGACATGAGGAGAGCTATTTCAGAGAGGGCATTGTGATGCAGGAAGAAAATGAAGGTGTCATAGGGTTGGCCAATCTTATAGAGGATTGGACAGAAAGCTGGACTGACTGTGGAGGAGGAGAATGTGAGGCCAATGACATAAAACTGTAAGCAATCAGACTTCTTTATTCAGAATAATTGTCCCTGAACAGATCATGATTGCTGCTCTGTTGTATGCCATGTTTGCCCAGTAAATCAGGAACAAAGACAACCCACTTTTGTCCATCCTTGGCCAAACAAACTTCTCAAGTTTCTCCTTTCTGGGTGCATGAGACCATTTTCATGTGGTGGTTTAAAAAGATGTGCTAGAAGATGCTCCAAATGTGTCTGGTATAGCTCAGCCATGGTGTTGGGTGGTCTCACTAACTCTGTCCTCAAGTGAGACACAGCAACCTTGCAAATATGCATGGCAGCCTGTTGAAAGGAACAGCAACCAACCTAAAACCAAGTCTGGCAGCTTTTATCCCACTGCTACCAAAAAAAGCTTCCAGCTCAGGCTCCATGGACTCATCTTCCCCACAGGCAGGGATGGTTATCAGAGGAGCATCACAGGGGACAATCAACAGCTGAGGCAGAGAAATAGCTGGAGACGTAGTGCAAGAAGGTCACTAAGGAGGAGGAGACAGGCTGTGACACAGAGACTCTTCCTCTCAGTGGAGAGGGGCAGGTAAAAATGAAGAATGATGTAAAACATTTTGAAACTAATTAGCCTTCCAGTACCTAAAGAGGAGCTTATAAGAAGGTTGGAGAGGGACTTTTTGCAGAGGCATGTAGTGACAGGACGAGGTAAAATGGCTTTAAATTGAAGGAGGGTAGATTTAGATTAGATATTAGGAAGAATTCTTCCCTGTGAGGGTGGGGAGGCCCTGGCACAGGTTGCCCAGAGAAACTGTGGCTGCCCCATCCCTGGAAGTGCCCAAGGCCAGGTTGGATGGGACTTGGAGCAAGCTGGGATAGTGGAAGGTGTCCCTTCCCATGGCATGGGGTGAATCAAGATGATCTTTAAGATCCTTTCCAACCCAAACCATTCTATGATTCTGTGATTCTATGAATTAGCATCCCTTTGGCCCCAGAGTGATCTACAGGGGACTGTGCTTATCAGTTGCCTGTCCTGGTTACCTGAGAAAAGTTAGACAGCAGTAGCCAGGCCTTTCTGGTTGAAAACTGGATAGTATAAACCTTCCTCCTCTCCCACAAATTGCCATAGCTGTTGGGACAATCTGTTTAGTTACTGCTGAAATTCTGCTGCTTCCATTCCTGGGCTATGGCCCTTCTCTTGTTCAACTGGAAGGATCCAAAGTTCACTCCTGTCAAGCCCTGGTTAGGCAATATTAACACAGCATCGGCCAGGCTGTTCTGAATAGCTGCTGATATCTTTAAGCTAAAAGAAAAGGCTTTTCAAGTGTTGCATACATTACCCAGAGCAGTGGGGAAGGATGTTAATAATTCATTCATGCTCTCAGACTCCGGAGTGTGCTAGATCTTTCAACTTATAACAATAGACATCACCCTGCAGGCTGTCATGTCCTTCTTTTAACAAAGGGAAAGAAAAGAGAGGGGGTGAAAAGGAGGAAGATTTCCTGGGTGGAAAATCTGAAGCTTGACGAAGAATTAAAGCCTGTTAAATGTCTACTTGAGCCAGCCATTGAGCAATAAAACCTATTTGCAACCGGTTGTTAGAAGAAAGAGCTGCGTGTGCAGGAAAACTCATTTGTTGAGAAGATGCTGGCATTGCTTTCCATTGGTTGTGGAATATATCAACCCCCTGGGGTGCCTGTTCAGCAAGTTTTTCTTATTCAAACCAGAGCAGAGATAGAAGAGGAAGGAGTTACACTGAGAAAACATATGTGTAGAATTGTTTTCATGTAACTGGGCTATCATTTGAGAGTCTGAATTGCCTTCAGAAATAGCCTGTCCCCATAGGTTACTCCCAGAGGATGTGGTAGAGTCCCAAACACCTATTTCCAGCTATACCAGAAATGACAAGAGGACTTTTTTGGGGCATAGGACAAAGCAGGCAGGACAGCAGCCACTGCTGAAGGCACAGCCGGGACTTTTGGGCTGCAATCACTGTGCCCACTTGCTCCTTCACTCCCAAGGTGGTAAAATCCTGCCTGTCATATTGAGAGACCCCACACCAGTCTGACAGTCAAGAGTGTCCTTGTCTTACATGAACTACATTTTTAAAGAGAAAGACTGGTGGGTACTAAACTACACCCAAAAATAACAAGAAGGTCCCTCCAGCAAAGAATGGACCATGTGAATGAGCAAAAGAAGGTGACAGAACTGAACTGTTTCTTTCTGGATTAGGCAGGAGACAAAGAAATAAAATTTAATCCTTCTGAAATCCAACCAACCTTCTCATTTCTTTGGCCATGTCAACAGTTCTGAGACATTCAACAAATCCCTCGTGTGACTCCCCTCATTCTCATTCAGAATGATCCCAAATTGGCTGACAAATGGAGAAGAGGCATCAAGTCCTATCACTACATCCAATGTCTTGATGAAAACTCTGGTTTTCATGGCATGTGCTGGCCCATTGAATACAGCATTTTACTCCCTGGAGTTCACTTTCTGCTATATTCCATGGAAAACTCCCCATGGACATTACTGTGCACAGGGGAGAAGAAAAGCAAGGCTTTAATTCTTCCCTTGCACAAGTCTGCACATCAACCACAGAGCAGTTTTCCTTCAGAAGGACAGGTTCCCTCAAAGCAGAATTACAATTTGAGCACTGCTGCACACAATAACAAACTGGAGGTTTCAGGCTTCCTGCACTCAGCTGTACTTTAAGTTCAGTACAGGCAGGTTCTGCTGGGAAGGTATTTAGAGCTGCCTGCAAAGGTGCTGGGCTCCTCTGCACAGAGTGGGAACACTGAGAGAAAGCCGAGGGAAAGCACTTCACAGTGCAGGGATTGAAGATGATAAGTCGTGTTATGTGAATAGCTGAGGGAAGGAGAGAGAAGTGTCCAACAAAGTGTTGCTGATGCATTTCTTTTTAACAGCTCTGAATGGAAAATCCATCTGGACACCTTGTGTCTCTCACTGTTGTAATTTGAGTTCTCCCTCTGGTTGAGACTGAGTTCTAATTTTGCTGTTCCTTTATGTTTCCTGCTCAGGCTGACACTCTTTAAGAGGGGTGGATGCTGAAGTTGTTTTTCACTCAGCACTTCATATCCAAGGGAAAACTTCTCTTTTACATTGTGACCCAACAAAGAGACCTCAGAAGGCAGGGGTAAAGGTGGCAGGGTGAAGCGGCCTGCCCAAGATCACCCAGAAAGGGAATTGTATCTGTAATTGTGTGTGCACTAAAGCTGTGGGAGTGATCTTGTCCCCATCCCAGTTTTCCCAAGTTTTCATGCCTTTGTGCAGTGACATACAAAAGACTACAGAGCTGAGAGTGCAAAGGGCTGTGATATAGTAGTTTCTGAAGGACTGTGACCATAAGGCTGAGACAGCAGCTCAAACATCTCCTGTCTTTGCCCTGTCTCCTTTTCATCTGCCACGTGCTTCCAAAAGGGTCTCTCACAACCTGACAACTTGTAGACAACTCCAAGCTCAAAATGAAATGAGCCCTCTAAGGACACAAAGCCTCTCTCAGTGGGCATTGTTCTGCTGACTTCCATGGGAAAAATACTAATTTACACTACTTGTGTGCTTGTGGTATGACCATTTTTGTTCATGCTAAAAACAAAAGCTCCATCAGAACACCCCCAGCAGCTGTTTTGTCTTGTAGTGAAGGCAGTCCATCAGCTGGCAGTGGCTGCTGAAATTTCTCCAAGAGATGCTGCTCACAGGGCTGGTTTACAGCCCGTGCTGAGCTCTGTTAGGAGTCCTTCTCCACATCACAGCCGTTCGTGTTTTGATCAGTCTTCTCTGATGAGGTGAAAGAAGATGGGTTTTAAATGACAGCATTGCCCAACATAAAACAAAAGGTCTGATTTAAGGGCACTTTAAGTCTCTAAGCTAAGATCTGTGACACAAACACCCTCCAATTTCTTCATCCGTAAGCATGCAAGACCACCCGGCATCCAGAGGTGCATCAAGGAGGCAACAGTGAGTTTCTAAAGGCTGCCTTACACTGCAGAATTTTCAGGCCATAAAGGGTCACAGCATGGTTTGGTTGGAGGAGACCTTAAAGATCATCATGGGCAGGGACACTTTCTGCTAGAGCAGGTTGCTCCAACCTGGCCTTCAACACTTCCAACATGCCACAGGGCACGGAGCAGTGGCAGAAGGCAGAAGCTGGGCCTCTTGAAATTTGTCTGCTTGACCCCTTGCCAGCCATCTCCACCAAGCCCCCTAAAACCTCTTTCATGGGGCAGGGGTCTTCTGAGGTAGAGGTGAACCACTCTGCCATTCTGAGCCTTATGGGCATGGAGATCACAGAATTTCCTGGGTGAGATCTTAGAGAAGGAGATGGATGGGCACTGCCACGCCTTGTCCCCTCCATTCACCCATCTCCTCCCTGTCACCCTGGGCATCTCTTCTGCAGAGGTGCCAGTAGGATGTGACAAGATTGCAAAGAGCCTTGGCACAGGACTCCCTATTTCTTTTTTCCTTCCCTCTGCAGGGACATGGAGCCAAGAAAGTGTCAACTCCATAACTCAGCCCCAGCAGAGCCCTGCAAACTTCCTTAGCCAAAGCAGCTGAATAGGAAAAGTGATGGAGCTGGAAACTTGTCCTTGTCAGCTGGGTTCTCCATCCAACAGCTCATAAAAACTCCAACGTGAAGGCAGCCAGAATCATTATAGCTTGGTCTTATCTGAGAAATGGCATTCAATGCCCTCACTGTTTATTTAACTGCACACAACAGTTGTGTAATGTCATGCTGGTCTGTCCTCGTCTTATTCCACACAGAGGCTTTTTGGCTAAGGAAATTCGTGGGTCAAACTGCCAGGTCCTGGAGTTTTGCAGAGATCTGCCATGCAAACGATTATTTTAAAAATGGAATCCCTCTAGCCCAGAAATTCTGAGACTTGCAAAACAAAATAAAAATGGAGGTTTAGTTTTACGTCCATTTTAGATATTTTGTGAAGAAACACTTGCATAGATTCCCAGATGTAATGAGTTTTTTTTACCAGTCATAATTTTTAAGGTCATTTTCGGACTATTGAACCCTTGGAATGGGCTGTTCTTTTTTTGTGATTACACCTGTATGACTTGATTTCCTATTGAAATCACTCAGCTGCAGCCAAGGAGGGTGGCACAGCTGAGAACAAGATTTAGTCTCACGCTCCTCAAACAGGACCTTTAGAATTAACTCTTCAAAATCTGCTCACCTTCCAAAGCTGAAACTATGCAGAAGGGGGATATCTTGAATAAAATAAATTCCCCCCATGTTCAGTAAACAATAGGGAGCAAAGAGATTTGTTGTCCATACTGTGATGCAACTTGTCTATGTGTGTTTATCCTCATATTCCAGTTTTGTCGTAATGTTAGCAAGGAAAATTTAGACCTAGGAAATTTGCTTGCATTGAGTTACAAGTACATCAGTACAGAAATAGTCACTTATCACCTGAAAAGTCTGCAGTGACTTTATTCTGCTGTGCTCCAATATCCTCTTGCTTAGATTGTTTTTTGTGTAATAAGACATTTATGTTTAACAACAAACACAGGAAGCATAGACATAGGTTTGATAAAAGCAACTTGCATGGCCAGTGAGAATGAAATTTAAATGCAATAACTGTTGTGCTGAGGAAATCATAGAATGGTTTGAGTTGGAAGTGCCCTTAAAGCTCATCCTGTTACAATCCACTGCCCTGGACGGGGACACCTTTCACTAGATCAGGTTGTTCCAAGCCCTTTTCAGCCTGGCCTTGAACACTTCCAGGGTTGGGGCAGCCACAGCTTCTCTGGGCAACCTGTGCCAGGGCTTCACCACCCTCACAGGGAAGAACTTCTTCCTAACTGCTAATCTAAATCTCTCCTCTTTTAGTTTAAAACCATTCTGACTTGTCCTGTCGCTATTTGTCCACGTAAAAATTCTCTCTCTCTGTTTTTCCTAATCCCCATTTAAGTTCTGAAAGGATGCATATCAGAGATTTAGTAAGGTCTAAAGGTGTAGATAAGATCAGGTTTGGCATTTTCCCTGGCATAATGTTTTTGGACATCATGTTATTGTCTGAGTGCCAACCAGTGCTAAGAGCAATATGTCAAAGGATCACCAGCAAAACACCAACCCTACACCTTGATCTGTGCTTAGGTAAGCAGGTAACCGTGCAATAGTTATCACAGTCAGAAATTAACACAAGAAATATTCAGTTTTTGTTTAATTGTGTGGCAAATAAATAATCACTGACAAATCCCAGAGAAGAGGGTTGAGGGGCAGTGATGCTGTAAACACCTGGGAAAGGGTGAATTCCAAGAAGTTTCTGAAAATATGAACTTGAGGTGTTTTTAAAAAAGACATCCAGTGGTGGAGAGCCCACGACAGCCTTGGGGAGGTGATTTCTGTGCTTTATCAGTCTCCTGATGGAAACTGATAACCATTCCTGCTGCACGCAGGGAGCAAACCACAACACAGCACTGTGTCTGGCCAACTCAGAGGCTGCCAGTGCTGGCTCCAGACCCGTCTGTTTTGTGGCTGCTCTCGCAGAACACGATCAAGAACAGCCTTCCTTCCATTCCCGGCCCTTTTCCCCACTGCACACATGGAGCAACAAATGGTATCTAAATATACGACAAGCGACGGATACAACAAGCAGATGGCTGGAGAACAAGGGCCCAGATCCATTAGCAAGAAATCTGCATCAACTCGTGGATGAATCACCGACTCAAATCGGGGGTAAATATGGAACAGGCACTCCACGCCAGCCATTCCCCCGGGAGCTGGACGTCTTGAGAGACAAACCCAGGGCTCTCGCTTCCTCGCGTGTGTGTTTTTGCAGATGTACACAGGAGGGCAGCAGACATTTACTCAGAGCTGGGCACCGCATCCCTTCCCAAGCCCTGCCACAAAGAGATGCTGTCGGGATCGTGTAAACTGCCCGTCAGCACGAGGGGATGGATGCCTGCGAAACAGCCCCATAAAAAACCCCAAAGTGACTGTCATTAGACAGAGTGCACATTTCAGTGTTATGACTAACACAAAGGTTGTCTTGGATTTTTTCCTGCTGTTGAGTTAAATTCACCCCCCACCATATTATCTCTGGATATTCCTTTCTTTTCTCCAGTTTTACAGGGTGTTTGTTATCCCTGTGTTAGGTCTTCCAATGTTTTTTATTCTCTAGGGAAAACACACTTTTACTTTTCCCACTGAGATGCTGACACAGGCATCTCAAAACATCTCCTTCCCCCTGTTTCCCAGTGGACAACATATTAGGGATGGGGAAAGAGGAGAATGAGTTAGAAATATCCTCTAATGAAGCTTGTCAGTGGCTATGAAAATCACTATTTAGGTTTGGAAAATAAAGGCCTGAAAGAGAGTGTTTCTCAGCAACGATTCTATTTTTTGTAAGTGGGTATAATTAAAGCAATTGTCTTTAGCCTGCAAAAATACCCACTGCCTCCTTCCTGCTCCCAGCCCAGCTCCATTCACTCCTTTGACTTTGGCTTCTTGCTGACTTTGTCCATGATCCAGCACAAGCAATTCCTCACATTTGTTTTGATGCTGACTCAGATTAAAGGCTTTTGGGTAGAGCAATGTATTTTGCCTAAGAATCTGCTCTGGCTGATCCTAATTAAAGTATTAATTGCCATGTGGTTGGATTCTCTTCAGCTGCCTGAAAGGAGTCGAGGGTGGGTGTCTGAGCTAAGATGAGCTACCTTCCACAGTCTCCTTTACTACAGGAGGTGTCAGTGGTGGCATATCCCTAAACACCACATCTACATGTCTTTTGGACACTCCCAGGGACAGTGATTCCACCATTTCCCTGGACAGCCTGTTCCAATACTTGATAATCCTTTCTGTGGAGAAATTTTTTCCTAATGTCTAAAAGTCTCTGCCACTTGAGGCCATGTCTCTTTGTCCTGTCACCTGTTACCTGGCAGAAGAGGCTGATCCCCACCCGGCTCTTTCAGGGAGTTGTAGACAGAGAGAAGGTCCCCTCTGAACACCCTTTTCTCCAGGCTGAGCCCACTCCCAACTCTCTCAGTTGCTTCTCATCATATTTGGGTTCCAGGCCTTTCAATAATCTAAAATTATGTAGGAATAATTCTGAGGCAAAGGCCAATTTTCTTTCCATTTCACTCTATGCACCAGACTGTAGGTGCACACCTGGTGTACAAAGCACCTCTACAGACCACTGATCTCTTGGGTAGTTTGCACTGCCCTCTGAAATAGCTGTTTTCTTCGGCAGTAGAGAGGGATTTTCAAAAATAACATCCTCAGGTAGGCGCTTAAAATTAGATAGGCTGATTTGTGCCCAAAAGCCAAATTTTACATGATTTTTGAGCACTGAAATTAATGGGATTTAGGAACCTGGGTGCTTTAATAAAAAAAACCCAAACAGAGTTGATTCATCTGCCCATGATCCTGTTGGTAAATGTGTGATAGGAATTGAACACAGATCTGTGTGCTGGTGTAATCCACTAAGAGTAATCATTCACGCTGTGAGATTCCACAGCCTGGCACACAGGGAGCAATCCCATCACAAACAACAAGCATCAAAAGCCACGGTGGGGAAATGACTGGAACTGTATGAAATAGTAACACTGCCTGTTGCTGTAATCTTTAATAGGATAATGTCACTGGGGACTGGGATTATGGGAGATGCTGCGTGGAATGAGGCTGGTTTGTATCACAGGAGTCCACTAAGACAAAACATACAACAAAGAAAAGCCTGACCAAGCAAAACCCAGACACTGTCCAGCTGTGATTTCATGGCAACAAATAGGATTGGGGATTTTGCTTATCTCAAAGTTTTATCCTGTCTTTTGCCACAGAATCGCAGCCCAAACCATGAATTCTGATTTGAGGAGTTCACCTCCTGGAACAGAAATGTGGAGGCTGGGAGTGTCAGGAATAAGGGAACCGTCTCAGTGTGTTAAAATAAAAATCCCTGGCATGGTTTGCTTGTGTGGTTGTATGGGGAGTACAATGTTAATTGCTGGACTAGGCTTTGGGCAGCTAATGAGTAAAGAATCTCAATGGACTGGGGTCTTAATTACCTGATTTACTTTAACCTGATTTCCTCTAACCCACCAGGTCAGTGGGACTAATCCCAGAACAAGACACTATGCTATGTGATATCTTCAAACAGGTCCAGCATTTCCAAGGATGAAGAAGGAAGTGGGAAAAGGTGCTAATCTCAGTGGAAATTAGACACCTATACCTGAAATAATGATATGGAAATAACCCTTTGCTATTTACCAGCCTGAAAACCCAAAAGCACATCAGATTTTTTCCCCAAGGAGTACTTTCGTGCCTGGATTTCTGCTCCTGCCCCTAGTCAAGCCAAGGGAGCACTGTGGAAAGAATTTTACCTGACTTTGGAGGCTTTCAGTGTCAGCACCTCCCCTTCGCAGAACTTCTCTCTCTGATGTACAGCCAGCTCTACAATTTTCTCTTTCCCTCAGCTGGGAAAAAAAAAAATATACAATTATAGAGTCATAGAATCATTAGAGCTGGAAAAGATCATAATGTCCAACCTTCATCATCAAGTGCAAACTTTGTTATAAATTCAGAACACCAGCACACAGAGGGAAGGCACATGCCTGAACCAGTAAACTCACAGTAAGTCAGGCTTGGTAAGACCAGCGCTCGAGTTGACCACGAGTCCAAATCTTTATCCCTTTCTTCTACCTGATTCTTGCCATTCTTTACCTCTTAGACTGTTCTCAGAAACTGAAGTTTGCCCTGGGTGCAACTTCTTTGAAATTATTTGCATAACTCTGCTCGTTTTTTCCCCATGGGACTTATTTTGGTTACACTCTACACCAGGTTTATCCAAGAAAGTATCTGCCCTTTCTATTCTGCTATCCTTTCATAAGTTGCACTGGGTATCACTCAGTGGTGAAAATCAGGTTAGAATGAGGTCCCTGAACCTGTGGACAAAGTCCCTTCTGGACTCTGATGAGGGTGATAAACTCTGCCATCTAGAGAGGACATCTCTCTTCTCACCCTGTCTCATTAACACAGAAGAATGGTCAAAGGATTATAAGAGTTATTCTAATAACTCAAATGAAATGAAATATTTGTAAAAAATAGCCCTGTTTCTGAGTTAAGGGTCTTTTATTGTTCTTTTTGTTTTGTTGAGCTTTATCTCGTATTCTGTGCTCCTCACTTGGTGTCTTCTGCCCTTGTTTCATTAAGAGACAAGACAAAAAGGAAAATAAATGAAAGAGAATCAGCATTAAAATTCATACCCATAAAACCTTTCAAGTAAAAATGAGTTGGAAATAGCAATTTGTAAGCTAAGTCTCAGATTCATCTCACTTTCTTTAGTGGCCTAAGAGCTGGGCTTTTAGTCTAGACTACCTCTGTCTTTATTAGCCATAGGCAGAGGAAAACCACAGATTTCTCCAGAGGCTGCTGTCTAAGATGATTTATCATTAATTGAATGGTCTCACTGGGCCATAAACTGAGCACATCTTGTGCTTGAAGTGACACATATGCCTAAATGATTAGGAATTACAATTATTAGCAGCAGAAGTTGATATTCCTCGGGTTATGATGACACGCAAAGCCTGTTTATATCAGGGAACCTGAGTCAAGCTTTACTGTAGAAATCTGTACCCACACATCTACAGCAGAAGCAAAACTGCTCTTTAAAGCTGCTTACCTTGCCTATTTTTAAAATCCAGTAATGGAGAATCCATCACACACGTGGGTGACATAATTTTATGCTTACTATAATTATGTGCTAAGTTATTCTTCTGAATAGAATATGTCAACACCTTTCTTCTTTTGCAGAATATCTAAAGTATTTAACTGAAATGAATGTTTTTCCCATTTTTAAAGCCCAGAATGACCATTTTGAGCACCTTGTTTGATCTCCTGATGACAGCAGTCTACAGAATTATACCCCTCTATTCCTGAACTTAGCATCCAAACATAATACATGCATTTCATGAGGACAACCAACCTTTCATAAGGTGGATGAAGTGAAATCCAATCAAGTTTCTGATTTATATGTTAATTACCTCTTTTTTTTAAATACAGAAAATTTGAAAAGTGAATTTAAAATTAGGAAGTGAAGCCTTTTTCCCCCAGAATAATGTAAACAAGACAATGTTCAACTCTGTCGCTTCCCAACTACTGATCTGCTGCTCTGACCTTGTAATCAGAGAAGACTGTGAGCCCTGCATTTGTCTTTGAAGGCTGCTAATAATTAAATCCCATTGTTTCACTGAAACAGAACATGGCTCTCGCAATTTGTAACCAGAAGCAGTGTAGCTGCACGGAACAATGTTGGATAAACATGCCCTTCAAAGATCAAAGGATGTAGGGCTTTGTCAATTAAAAAGGGAAAAAAAAAAGTATCGGCATAGCTAAACTGCTGTTTCTCAGCAACTTGGTGTGGGTGCAGATTTAAGGCTGCCCAGAGTGCTTGGCTTTCATTCCGCAGTCTCAAGGGTCTCCCTGTTCCCCACAGTGCAGGGGGAAGCTGGCACACCCAGATGTGAGTTGGGAGCCTGTGGGCAGAGGCAGAGAGTACCCCCCTCACTGCCAATTAAAGGTTCAAAGGATTCGTGCTCCCTCCGAGCAGCACATCTTTGTGGCATTAAATGAGAACCAGCCTCAAAGAGAAAACACACGCGCCATGTGTTCAACAGGGCAACGGGCAGGAGGATAACGGGGGGGATTCGGCTCTGCAGTGACACTCTTTGCTTTCTTTACTTCCCTGTGAGAGCCCTTCCCTTCTCCATGGATTTCCATCAGAGGATTTTTCCTCTTTACCAGTCAGAAACTCATCTTGATGCCACTTTGGCCGTGCAGCTCCAAGAGCAGACAGGAGAACCCATGGTTGTTTAAGGGGTTCACCGCTTCCTGTGAATGGCCATGTCTTCAAATGCTCCCTTTCCAGTGCAGATGGGGAGCAAATATCTGGTGAAGGGTGGAAATGGTCTCTTTATAGAACTTAAATATGGCTATAAGATTACCATCTGAAACAGGAGAGGAAAAGGCATTTTTATCCTGAGAATAAGGTTATTTGTTCCCTTTACCTCTTGTCCTTCTGGACGCCAATGCTTCTAATTATGTGTGTCTAGACTCAGATTTATGAATAAAATGAGGGGAATGTAAAGCATGTAATGTTGAACCTATGTGCAAGAGAATTATCCAACCCAGGCTCTTGCTGAAGAATTACAGATATTTGTTGTTTGTTACGCTTTTTAATAAAGCTATTCTCCCCTGGTTCCTGTTTATATTCCGTTTTTACCTCCCAGCTCTTAGACAATATCATTCCACTTGGGTGAACATTTCACAGTTTTTCTCAAAATAAATCTCTCTCTCTACCTTCCTGCCTACTAAAGACAAAACCTTATTTTAACGAGTTAAATTCTAGTATCAGTTAAACTGAGGAAAGAATCTGGCCCATAAAATTTGACAAATGATGATCATCTAAAAAAATAAAATGTACACATTGTGTCTAAACACAATTGACCTCACTCCCCTCAGCTGTCCTGATGTTCAGCTGCGTGGAAAGTTTCCTCCAGGGGAAACCTTTATTAAATGATTTGTGCATCTTTTACATTTTGTTCCAAATTATCTCGCTCCCTTGTTTTATTTCTTCTTCAGGTTGGCTGCTTGCTACAGCTAATTTGGTTGTCCTTGCTGGGACTACCATAAATACTCTTTCCCAGTAGTACTTTGTGAGTTGAATTAGTCAAGTGATCTTGGTTATAACATTCAAGAAAATAGTTGATAAGATTAAAGACTGGGAGAACTTTATGGTTGGAGACACCCTTGTAAAGTCACCCATAAAGGAGCACGAGTGAAAACTGCTGACAAGGCCAAAAACATGCTATGGATGCTAAAATTTTGACCTTCAGGATTGTGTTAGGAGGGATAACTGTTCACTCCCTCCTCTCCCTACAATGACTGTATTAAAGCGTGACACCCTCTCTGGAACTGGTAACAAGGAGGCTTTCTTAAAAATAGATGAAATATCAGATTGAAAACAAGGAGATAAAACCTGACCTGCAAACTGAAAGACAGAGCATTGAAGCCTCTGTGAGCCTCCAGGTGTTCTGGGTCTGACCATGAAGGTGAGAAGGTGACATCCTACCCGGGGGAAGGGGTGCCACAGTCACCAAAGCAATAGAAAAAGTTGTTTTTTCATTTCTATCTTTGCTCTCTGGGCTCTTATTTCACCCTGACAGCACTTAGACCTTTAACCTCTGTAGGGCTGTTCCTGTTTTTATTTTAAAGCTGTCGAGACACCTCATTCACTGAAACCTAATTCCAGGGTAGCAGAGGGTGACAACACGTCTCTGGAATTATTTCTGACTGGGTGGAACTGATGAAGATCTTTCTGTCAAAAATTCACTTTTTTTTTTTTTTTTAAATTTTATTTTTTCAGCCAAGCACGAGTTGGAACATTTAATTTCAGCATTTTTGAAAGCAAATGTTCTTCCTTTTGAGTTTTAAAATAACCATTTTCAAGTCTGAAATTGCCAATGCTTCATTTAGAAGGGTTATGAAAATCATTAAAAATGCCCCATCAGCCACACAAAATGTTTGGACTTGAAACATCTCTATTAATTAATTACAAAAAAAATAGATTGCTTCCCCCCAAAAAAAGTTGACCTTAAATGCCTCTCCTCCCTTCATCTCCCCAAAATAGATTTTTCAAGATCATGAAATCATTATTATTAAGGTTGGAATCAATTATTCTTTCTGTTTGCTCGAACCTTTTGAGATGTGGTGGACAGAGCTACTTTCATGTTAAGGTTGACTTTAAACAAAGAAGTCTTCCAATGCTAAATTGAAAAGTCTCACTTTATCCTAATGAAAAAGGTGAACAATTGCAAGGAGAAAAGTATTAAAATATTAATATTTCTTGTAGAATCAGAAGTCCATATTTGTTGAACTCTTCTGTACCACACACAGGATAGATATGTCTTTATTTTTACAAGATCTTGATGTTAAAAGGTGAGTCTATTCACTTTATAATAAACCTCAAAAATTCCAGGGTACAAAAATGCATGAGGCAGCATAAACATGATCTGAGACACTTTGGGTACAAGCAACATTTCCACTTTTCTTGTAACATATGACACCCTTTGACATTAGAACAAGAAATACCTGTTGCCTGCACTGTAACATCTCTTGCAACAGCTTCTTATTTGTGGCACTGATATAAAGGCTGTGTTTTTATGTGTTTTATGGAGCTTACCCAACCAGCTTTGCTGTGTCAGGTTATCACAGATACATTTTTTTCCAACTCATTTTGAAACCAACTGCTGTTAAGAGGCTGTAACAAGAGATGTAACTTGCTCCTTTCACTGCCATTCAGACAGTTTGAATAAAGCCCCATTTCAGCCTTTATGGTCCCTCTTTCTATTATACTTATTTTATTTTACTTTTCTCCGTGGGGATTGAGCCACTTTATTCAGGCCATTTTCTGCAACATCATGTTAACCCATTAAAATGTCAAATAATTTTTTGTCCATTCAGTCCATCTGCCTGTCCTTTCCCCCTGAAAAGCACAATCCCTTCTGTTAGCTCTCCATTCCCCTGCATGTTCAAAGGGCCTCGTGGTCCCCCTCACCTTCTCATTAAATCTCACTGAAGAACAGTTGCCTTGGAAACCAGGGAGTTGATCCAGCAAAAGGGCTGAGCATCCTCACCTTGCCTTGACTTTGGTGGGAGGTGAAGCCATCCAGGACTTCTGAGAGGACAGTCAGCCCATGGCCAGCAGAGGAACAATTAGACACTAACTACTGCTTTCCTCTAGTTTCAGGATGATGGGAAGTGATGCCAGTCCTTACACACCCTCCAATCCTCACACACAAACAGCAGCAAGAGGTTGAAACAGTTGATGCTTTTCTGGCATTTGTGGACTAACTTTAAGAGAGTGTGGAGATGCAAACACACTCTAAATACCATTCAAATGAACAAACTTTTTCTGGAAGTCTAAGACGACCCAACTTTCATTCCAGGCTATTTATAATTGTGTCAGTGCATTTGCAAGGGAGCTGACAAGGTCGCTACAGACACGGGGTATGAAACCAGTTTGGATTAAAAAAGAAAAGAATACCAAATAAACAGCACATCTTACGTGTTCCTTGAGAGGAGAGACAGCATCCTTCCAAGGATTCAGCCAGTGCAAGCACTAAATCTCAACATTTCCAAGAAAAACACCCCAGGGTTTGGAAAACTGCCAGCGAAAAAATGAAGACTCGATTGCACTGATAATCCCAGCAAGAGGTAACTCCAGCAGATAAACTATACCCTGGGAACAGAGCTGGCTCCCCTCAAGCCACCCTGCACAGTCACTCAAATGCAGCAAGTTTGCTTCCAGCACCAGCTCAGTCCTGGATCAGGACATCTGTTCCCATGAAGCCTCCAGACCTTCCTATGAGTTCTCCCCAGGCTCACCTGGTTCCATACAGAGCCATTTCTTGGATCTGCGCCTTGATACAGGTACCACTGATCGAAGTCCAGAAGAGCAGAGCATCTATCAAGCCTGTGCAATCCCAGGACAAAAAAAAACACCTTTGCAGGGTCACAGTCTGATGGAGATGACAAATTCTGCCTCATTCTGGAGGTCTCAAATGGCTCATTGGAGCTTGTTCCTGGTCCTTATGTGCTGGCACTAAGAGGTTCATGTGTTGTGTACCTGGGCAGATGTTTCCCTTCTGACTGAAGGCCATGCCAGACTTCCTTCTCTTCAAATGTGATGGAGCTTTTTACCCCCAAACAGAAGTTTGCTCCTGTGGGGTTGCAAATCTTTCTCTGGACTATTCCCACAAGGAATATCACCATCTTCTGATCCACAAGCAACATACAGTGTTTCGACTTAGAGGAGCCAGAGTGTGGTGAATGCTCAGACAATTTCTGATGATCCCAAGTTTTTTTTCAGATGCCAGATTTGGTGAAGACCTTTTGCAGAAAGTGCCCAAGAATAGCTTTTACTACTCCTGTTCTTGATATTTCTACTGCTCACTCTCAAGTAAGTTTTTATTTGTTTTGTTTTCTTTATGTTTGGTTGTGCTGTGTATTATAAATAAACAGGAAAGGAAAAATAGGAAAGGAATGAAATTCCTTAGGGTCAAAAGGGTTTATTTTTATTTTGCATGGAAAGAATTTTTTGAACTTGAGGAAATGAGCACTGGAAAGAAGTCTGAATTCAACACCCATTTGAGAAGTAGAACTTTCTTCTTTTGCACAGGTCCAACCTGAAGGCCTTCTCTGAAAGCAATTGGGCATGAGAAGGGCAGTGCTGATGGGAATATGGCACTGAAGTTTTAGTCTGGGGCCATGAACTAAGCTGAGCCACCTACAGCAAAACTGTGCTCTTCTGAAAATCCAGACACGAGCAGAGGTGAAAAAAGGCTTCTTACTCAAGATAAAATACACTATTCCCTACCTTACAGAAGCAGTTGGTGCTAAATGTCTCTCTCCTCTGCCCTTTTCTCCATCATTTGCATTGCCAAGTTTTCTTCCAGAGACTGTTCCTTGGAAGAAAGCAAAGAAACATAACTGCAGGGGCTGAAAGAACAGCTGATAGTGAGCTTTCTAATACCCACAGCAAGGACAGAATAAAGTTAGAGAAGAAGGATTCACTATTAACATCTAACCCCACTGCAAGGCTGGCACCACACCTGGTGTTCACATGATTAAAGGGAACTCCCAGGGCATTCCTAGCCCTTAGGGATCATGGATCTGAATTCCTTGCCCTCCTGTACACCGATTTTCTCTCTCATCTTGGAGAAGGTCATATTCAAACAAGTGCCTGGTCTCACCTTGAAAATAAGGATAAATGCATTTCTGAAGTGCAAAATGTTTGGACAAAAGCCTCTTGTTTACAGTAGATGGACTGAGGAGGAGAAAGGTCTGGATCCCTGTGTTGCAGGGATTTACACCTCCAAAAGAGTCTTTTTGTACTGACTAATAATATGCTTCTAATTAAGGTTGTTGCTGTAAAACCTCTAATCTGATAACACATTGTGCAGGAAGCAAGGAGACATCTGTTCCTCTGAACACATCAATATTAAGGTGGATTCTGGATGTAAAATTCTCCCCACGCTGTTTAATAATGCCACTTGGCAGGAGAGATCTCCTGCCTTAATATCTGGCAGCACATGTTTGGCAACAGGGCCATGAATTCCACGGAGGATTGTGTGAACACAAGATCTAACGTTCTCTGGCGAAGCACCCATCGTGCATGTGAATGTTTTTGTGGATGACAACAATACCTCCCTTGCCGTGAGGGCCAAGGTCCTCGTGCACTCGTAAGAGATGCCAGACTGTTACCCCATCAAGTGGCCTGATGACACACCTTGTGCAGCTCTTGTCACAGAACCACAGAATCACAGAATGCTGTGGGTTGGAAGGGACCTTAAAGATCATCTTCTTCCCCTGCCATGGGCAGGGAGACCTTACACTAGACTGAGTTGCTCAGAGCCCCATCCAACCTGGTCTTGAGCACCTCCAGGGATGGGGAGTCCACTGTCTTCCTGGGAAACCTGTTGCATACCTCATCACCCTCACAATAAAGAATTTCTTTTTAATATCTAATCTAACCCTGCCCTCTGTCAGTTTGAAGCAATTTCCCCTTGTCCTGTCACTCCATGCCCTTGTCAGAAGTCCCTCTCCAGCTCCCTTGGAGCCCTTTTAGGCACTAGAAGAGGCCCTAAGGTGTCCCTGGAGCCTTCTCTTCTCCAGGATAAACAACCCCAATTCTCTCAGCCTGGCTCAAGAGCAGAGGTGCTCCAACCCTGTGATGAACTTAGTGACCTGCTCTGGACTCATTCCAACAGGTCTTTCCTGTGCTGGGTGCCCCAGAGCTGGACGCAGCTCTCAAGATGGGAGGACTGCAGTCAGGAGTGAGTGGAAGAGCACACCTGGGTTAAGATATTGCTCCCTTCATCCCACAGGTATATTTTACCCCCAGGCCCTGCTGCACTCATTGAGGACCTCAGAGCTGTTCCTCAAGGGAAATAGGATAATGTAAGACTGACTTTTCCCAAACAGCCCAAATGCTGTATTGACTCAGCAGTCTGTCTGCACTGATAGTTAGCAAAGATGCCTTGTAGTATTTCATGGAGATAGCCTTCCCAAGTACTCCTTTTTTCCTCCAACAACTTGTTCCTCGGAGTATTATAAGCCAGAGCTACTGTCTTCATATTTAACTGCCCTCCATGCCTTCTTCTTCCATGAGTTTTTCCTGCTGCTTTTTTGAACCTGTGTAATGTTACAGCATCCATATCCTCCTGCAGCTAAGACTTGCAGGACTAGGCACAAACTGTGAGAAGAGCTACACCTTTCTGCTTTCCTAGGCTTCCACTGGCATTTGCTATTTAATTTGCTGAAAGCTTGAGCCTTGCAGGGTTTTTCTGCAAACCAGTAATGCTGGTGATCCTCAGCAGCACCAATGGGTGACCATCTCTTACTGGCACCCATTCTGCACTTTTGAGTGTTTATTTTGGTCTGGATTCAAAGTGCACTTACTACAGTTACAGAGAGTCATTAACTTTCTGTCAAGCTTCTTTTTTCCTTTAACTTGATTTTTTTCTGTGCAAGTAGAAAACAGTTTCTGGTTTTGTCATACAGATGTCTTGGTGCCAGGGCCCAGCCCCTTAAAATGGCTTTGTTGCTAACATCCAACAGACTTGTTGGTTTTACCAGGAATGGAAGAGGAAGTTTGATGAACTACACATAAGAGGTGATAAAAATAACCTCCCAGCTCACACTGAAACAGAGCAGCACTCAACAGCTCTGGACCATGCAGCTGACCTTGTGTATGAAGAAGCAGGAGCAGCTGTTGATGTGAAAGGCTTTCTACTTGTCCAGTACATCCACTCTTAAAACAAAGATTGGAATAAACTCAACCAGCAAGAATTCAAAGAAATGCAGAGGGAATGTGTTTATGGAGGTGGTTCTCCATAAAGGGCTGGTCTCCTATGCAGGGCAATACAGATCTAAAAGGACCTGCTGAAGGAATCATGGGTTTTGACATACAGCAGACTTAGGTGTCCCTTTTGGATCCTTTCATTACCTCTAATAATTGTTTTGGTCATAATTTATCACAGAAAAACATCTGCTCAAGAACAACTTTTCTAGACATACCTAATCCTGTTGAAGATCCCTTTATAATATATGTCTCTTAGGAGGGGGTTCTGTGGATTTCGACTAAATTTTGGCCATTGTTGGTGAATCTGTAGAGATGTGTACACAGAAAAAGCCCTGTCTGTCTCCCAGTTGTAGGTTCAGGCCGTGTTCAGCCTCGGTGATCATTTGCCTATGCTGGACAGTGGTGAAGTTGGACCTCAAATCCTGGGCTCAGTTTTGGGTTCCTCACTACAGGAAAGACACTGAGGTGCTGGAGCATGTCCAGAGAAGGGAACAGAGCTGGGGAAAGGTCTGGAGCACAAGTCTGATGAGGAGCAGCTGAGGGAGCTGGGGGGGCTCAGCCTGGAGAAAAGGAGGCTCAGGAGGGACCTTCTGGCTCCCTACAACTCCCTGACAAGAGGGTGGAGGCAGGTGGGGGTCAGGCTCTGCTCCCAGGGAACAAGTGACAGGACGAGAGGGCCTCAAGTTGCATCAGAGGAGGTTTAGTTCGCAAATTAGGAAAAATTTCTTCACTGAAAGGGTGGTCAGACACTGGCAGATCTGCCCAGGGCAGTGGTGGAGTCACCATGCCTGGAGGGATTTAAAAGCCATGTAGATGTGGCACTTGGACAGAAGGGTAAGTGGAGGCCTTGGCAGTGCTGGGTTGGTGGTTGGATTTGGTGACCTTTGAGGTATTTTCCAACATAAATGAATTTATGGGAGAAGGAGAGAGGCTCCATGCAGAGCCACAAGGCTACCAGGCTACCATGTCTAAAGCCAGCTCTACCTTCCAGGGATTACAGCAAGGGACACTCAGCTCTCCTGCATTTCAGATCCCAGCTTTGATACCAGTTCATCATATGACCTTGAGCCTCATGTATTTTAGAGCTTTAATACATTAGCAGAAGGACAAGAAGAGAGCCAGCAGCAGCAGAAGAGGAGGTGAGAGTGCAGTAACACTGAATGATGCAGCAAGAGGTGTCTTCAGAGAAAAAAAAACCCAAACATCTCTGAGGCTGGCTTGGAGCAGGAAAACTTATGTCAGAATTACAGATTTGCACTTCTCAGCCATCAGTGTTACACTGGAGGATAGACTGGCAGATAGATTATGCAAATAAGGATCAAAATACTGCACATCTGCTTCCATCTTATTTTTCTTAGGCTTTTAAAATCATAATCTATATATATATGGCCCACCTTCGCAAACGAAGAGCCGGGGAAGGTCCTTACCCGCATATGCAGATAAGGCCTTCGAGCCTGCGCAGTGGATTTTT
>JAWWES010000041.1:2645322-2671259 GCA_035583135.1 Lophotriccus pileatus
GGGGGCTCCCGAAATCATAATCAAAAGTGTATATATTACAGCCCAGATACCAAGAGGAATTCAGACACCTCCTTCCCATGCCACACTCCAGGAAAAATACATCAGAGCACAGGACTAACAAGGAGGAAGGTGCTTCACAGCACTCACAAATAGAATGTAAATGTAATACAACCGCTCTTTTCTGCTCATTTGAAAAGAGGATCCAAACCAAGGGTTCAGATCCATGAAGGACTCAGCATGGCTTGGGGAGCTCCCACACACTGGCTCTTTGTGGTTATAACCTGACTGTCTCTTCTTAGTCCATGAAAGATACGAAATAACACAACCTAATGTGCACTGCTAAGTGGTATTGCCTCTTGATTTTGGTGCTTTAAGAGAGAATTCAATGACAATTGTCATGGCTAAGCTGCTCCACAACAGCTTATTAAAGTGGTGCCGTGCTTGCAGCTCTGAGGACACCATGGTAGAGCAAGAAATGAGCTGAATGCATAGTGAGGAGGAACATGGCAATAGAAGTGAGGAATTAAACCCTTAGGGTTTGGTTCTAGAAGCATCTGGGAATGACTTTACCTATTTGTCACTTCCCAGCAGAGCAGCTCAGCAGGTGCAAGGAAAGCTGGATCTCAAATTGCTCCCAGGCCCACCTGTATATATGGTTTGTATGAGTTTAAAAGTTCGATAAAAGCACTTTATTTTGGGACTGAGTGAGTGTTATTGCTGGCAGCAGTGCAGCATCATGAGGCAAAGGGGAGCTGGGTACAGGCAGGACAGAAAGGGGCAGAGCACACCACCAGGCATGACAAGCAGCAACGAAGAAACAGGTTATCCAGAGAAGTTGTGGATCCCTGGAATTGTTCAAGGTCAGGTTGGATGAAGCTCTGAGCAACCTGGTCTAGTGGAAGGTGTCCCTGCCCATGGCAGAGGGCACAGAACAAGACAATCTTTAAGGTCACTTCCAACCTAAACCAATCATGTGATTTTATGACAGAAGGAGACCTTCTTTTTGCCCCTGTCTCCTGGAGAGGTTGGGTCAGTGTGTTACAGCCGTTCCATCCATCTGCCAGTCTCCCTGTCTCTGTCTCTGGGATGAAGCCACGGGAGGGCTAATAGGTCTGACCTCCCTAAACTCCTTCTCAACCCTGTCTCCATCCTGTATTAAATATAATCACAGACCTAAACTATCATATGCAAGGACATCAAGCATCAGATCCACAACTCACCGAGGTCAGCAGGAGTCTTTCCATTACCACCCCTGAGATTTGCAGGGCTAAGCCCCAGCAAGGAGAAGAGCAGAACTGGCTCTGGTCTTTCTCAAAACTGACAGAAACAGCCAGAAACCTTTCTTTCTACAATGACCCTCAGCAGATTTGTTGTTTTCTCTTTTATTTTCCCTGAATGAGGTGAGAGTGGATGGTTTTGTGTTAGTAAAAAGTTTCCATGGAAAACAAACAAGCTGCCCACTGTCACACCAAGAGCCCACGTGAGCACGGCTGGGATCTCCAGCCAGTCACATCACATGTAAAATTCATGCAGCTCTATCTGCATCCGTGGCACTTGTGCAGCCCAGCCAGGGCTGGGAATGGCTTGTGTGCATCCCAGACCCTCTCTTCTCCACAGCTTCCAAAAGGTTTCCCGCTCTCCACATCCAGGCAAGACAGATGAAATTCCCACTCCCCCAAACGCATGTCTGAACGAAGAGATTTGCTCCTCGGAGCCAAGAACATCGAACTCCTTTACCTTTCATTTAGATGGTTTCCATGGAAACCATAAAATTAAGCTATGCAGTTACTCACTGCAACATTACATAATCTGCCAAACACTGAGTTGTTTTTCAACAAACATGTTTGTTCTGGTTTGCCTTTTTTTTTTTCTCCTTTCCCGGTATGATCAGCCCCGCTCCGTGTTGATCTGATTAAACAAGAAGCAGTGGTGTAAAATCAGGTATTAAAATGCAACTTCTGTCAGCTCTCCTCTCCAGAGAATGACAGGCTGCCTGCTTCCACTGCCTTGCAGCTGCAGTTAAGGTATTACAGCACTGCTCATCTCCTGATCATATAGACAGGGTTGGATTGGTGAGGGTCTGATCCCAGTTCTGGCCTTGGGAATAATAAAAAGGTTCCAGTTCCACACTGTTTCAGGTTCTTTGCATCCACACAAATAGTATGCAAAAGAATTGGTCATATGCAGTGAATTTTTTTTTAATTAGGGCCACAAGGCTGGGTAGAATGGACTAACTTCCATTCAGTTTCCCACTTGGACCTGAGAGATCATATTTTGGACAAGCGCTGTGGAATATCCTGCAATTTTTAGTATGAAAGAAAAATCCCACTATAAAGCAACGTTAATATCCATTTTTCCATGTTTCAGGCACTCCGCCACCCCTGATGGAACTGGCCCAGAGAGAGCAGTGATGTTTGGGATGAAGGAATGTTCTGTACAATCACTCTTTAACTTTTGTGGCCAGACTTGTTACTCAAAATAGAGCTCAGCAAAGCCACTTAGCTCTTCTTTGTTTTATCCGGGATACACAACCCTGCCACAGTAGAGAATAATGCCAAAACTTTCTCACCATTGGCGAGAATAAGCTGTTCCTTTTATAACTGCAGAGGGCAAAGGAAAGGCCTCAGCTGGGCCTTAGGGCTTCCACAGAAAAAAAAAGGCAAATGGAAAAGGGAGAACACAACCACAGAGGGATGTATAAGAAATGTCGCAGGAGAAGGGTATGAAAGGGATTACAAGTTGTGGCTCAACATCCATTACCTTCCAGTTCTGTCTCTTTCAGAATATGTCTTTGCTAGTAAACTAAAAACTCCCAGATTACTCAGGCCAGAACAAGCCATTATTTGGGTGCCTTAGTACTGACTTGGTCCTGTGCCAAGTCTCACATGATGCTGAGGAGTGTGCAGATACAGCACAGAAGAGGTTAACCTATCTGGAGTGCAGAAGAAGAGGCCCAGAAATCGGCCATGATCCATTTTATTTGCTAGTTAGTTAAGACATATTTTCAAAGAAGTTATCAAGCCCAGCATGGGCAGCGTAAATTAAAGCTGACAGAGATGCAGTCGCTTCTCTTGGCAGCATCCTTCCTTATCTCTCCAATCAATTTATCCCTTCAGCAAAAGCCACATCTTCCTTTAGCACTGCCAAGCCTTGGCACAGCACCTTGAAAATCCCTTTTTGGGATGATGCTCTTTGGTTTTGAGATGCTGCTGACAGACCCAAAGGAAAGCTGGGATCCCTCCTTGCATCACTGACTATGTTTGCCTTCAGGTGAGATCACATCACCACCACCCATATCCCTGGAAAATCTGTCTTTTCATGGGTTAATCTCAGTCTGTCCCAGCCTCTTCTCACTCACTGGCTTTGTGTGACATATGAGACAGTGATTTTAGCATGATACAAAGGCATAAAATGCTAAGTAACTGAAGCAGCTGCTGGCACATCATTCGAAGATCACACATATCCAATAAAAGAGGCATTTACAATGTTTATAAATAGCTGGAAGTAGCAGATAACAATTATTTGAGTGTCACAAAAACTCTAGGCAACCTCAGTTGACGTAACAACACATGTCATGGCTAATAAACTTCCAACCTGAGATGAGATGAGCTGAGGATGAAATCTGAAGGAACTGCAGGTCTCCTGGATTTGCGAAATTGGTCAGTCTATTTTTCCCATTTCAGTGCTAAACATTGGAGAACTTTCTCTCACTGAATACTTACACATTCCACTTTGAAGTCAAGAGGCTCAGTCAGGTAAACTGGCATTTCTGTAAAGAAATTGGTTGTACAGCTGGAGAGAGTGGTTCAGGAAGCCAGTGTCAGTATTTCTTGTACTTTTTAAACTGTAGAAAAAAACTGTATTAGCTTAAACTGCATAATAAATATCTGTAAAGTTTAGACTGTGTTTAACATCTCTACACGGTCTATTCCTTTGAGTTTTCTGGTTTGCTGTTTCCCTGCTTTCTATATAGTGCTCGATGTGAAGAGTTTTCTCGCTATATATTAATTTTCTCCCATATCGAGCAGCATCATTGTTAGATGATTAAATCATAGGATAGTAAAAAATATCACCATAATAAAGAAAATATCAGATAATGATAATATTGGTGGTTCTCTACTTTCTCCTGAACTGGGTTTTACTGAGCCTGAAGACATACCTCCCTTTGAGCATCATTATCCATGAACTTGTAGCATCTGGATGATCAACGCACAGGCTTATTTGTCTTCCAAAACTCTGTGGTGCAGTTTAACTCCTTTTTATTTTTTTATTTTTTTTTAATAGGCTGTTCAAGACCCTTTGCCGCAAAGCTCAAAGGCAGCTGTTATCCCCTTGATTTTCTTTCTGTTTCTTTCTGCAGATGGTTGTTCACACAGAGCACTGTAGTTACTATAGTTACTCTGGTTACTACTCCTTTTTCCAGCCTGAAGGATTATTCAAAACACCAGAACGTGGAAACAGGTAAAATGCAGCTACCAGTGGTGATGTGTCAGAAGAGTCTCTTCGGGGAGAAGCTTGTGTCAAGAGGAGTTTTCAACCAGAAAGAAACTCTGTGGTGTGTTTTCTGACATGGTGACATCAGGTGGATAAGCTATAACTGCAGTTGAACTTACAGAACCTTGTGTCAGCCTCACTGCAGGGAGTGAGAATCTGGAACTGTTTTTCTCTGTATAACAGGAAAACTTCCTAAAGGAAACAAATCTTATTAGCAATTCCTTTAGAAAAGTCTCCATTCCTTGTGACTTTTAGAGGAGAGGATTGCCTGAGGGTGGTGTATCCTCCTCTATTGAATTCAATTTCAGAGATGCTTCTCAATGGATAACAACTCAATACAACATTGTTTTGGCTACCAAAGTCTTTGATTGGGATAGCTCAGAAATGACATGCTAAACCAGGGCCCAGTGAAACCTCCCATGCAAAAAATCCAGTGGTTTGCACCCAGTTATCAAGAGTTTTCACCCCTTGATGCTTCCAGTGGGAAGCCAGCTGGATTGGCAAACTTTCCTACTCCATGAGGATACAAACCTTAAATATGGGCAACTGCAAAAGGATCTTGAATCTCTCAGACTCCTTAATGTAAAAAAGACCCCAAGACTGAGAAATTCAACAAAATCAAATAATGAAGCATAAGAATAAAGCCCTAATTTCTACGTGATTGCCTAGAAGTCATATATATACATTATATAAATATATAGATATATGGATCTATATCTATAAATATATATATTAGATACAAAATATATCTCGTATATATTTTAGCTATGCATTATATGCATTATATCTATTCTATATCTATTTATATATATATAAGAAGAGGTATAAATATCTATATCATATATCTATATATTTCTACAACTCTAAAATATAGATGATTTAATGACCCTGTGACACACATACATTCATGCATATATTACATGTTTCTTTGTAATTAGATGGACACATAACTAAACACACTTATAAACAATTTTAAGGTGTGTCTCTGCATGGCTGTGTGCAATTTGAAAATACAGAAACATCAGGCATTGATTTTTCCTGAACTAACAGGATTTATCATTGTATCCCTGCATCTCAGCAGGATGATTTAGAGCTAGGGAGGGACTTTTAGGCATGACAATTTCCTCCCACACACACCCTGTTTGGAGGCATTAGCTCTCAGTTTGTAATTCCTTTTAAAACCACCAGTGTGAAATGTGTCCTTCTGCAGGTGCTGCAGGTCATGCCAAAACCTGAGTCTTTGCTATTGCTCATTGTGAACACTCGTGATAAGGAGAGGAAACAAGTAGGGCATGTTAAAGTCCCTGATGAAGCATAAACTGAGCACTGCCCACGTGGAAGGATTTCACACTCACATCAATAGTTTTGCACAGACTTTGACCAAATCCACAACCATAAAAGCATCCATAGGTGGTCAGGCCACCTCTGTGCACTCTGAAGAATCATCACTGAGCAAATTTCACTTCTTTCCAACCTCTATTTACTACATCCTCAATATAACCATGGCAGAACTCAGCCCAAAACTTGAATTAGATTTCCAAGTGGACATAAATTTTGTCAGTGGTATTTGGTATGTAGAATTGAATTGTTCTCCCAACAGTTCAACTCTGTGTTCTCTATCCTGCAGAGACAAGGAACTGTGACTTTTGGAGGCTGATGGTAAGTTCTTTGTCTCTGCAGGACAGAGAGGAAAAGAAAGAACAGTTTGATACCACCAGGAAGCTTTAACAAGTCAACATTGTATAGAAAAGAGACTCCTGGGTGAAATAAATTGTAGAATACCTTGGTCATCCAGCTCCACCAGTCCTGTAGTGTTTTGAAGGTTCATTTCAAGCTGAAGCACAAGTGATGGAGACTTCCCAGTTCCTGTCTTCCTATCAGACTTCAGGGTAAATCAGCTGGCAAACTCCTCTAAGCCATAACTCAAAATAAGTTATTTCTTATGATATGGGATCAGAATTACTAGACTGGAATAAGGCAGCAGTGCCTAAATACTCATTGTGCTCTGGCCACTTCTTTGTAGTAATTCTTAACAATGACATGGTGTAAGAACAGCTTAAAAAAAAAATCAGAAAAGCCTTGATGAGGATAATTTTTGGAATTTATGAGTTACAAGCTCACACCTGGCACTCAGCTCCTCTCAGGAAGCAGCAGCGCTGTTTGCCCTCTACAAGTGGCACTGCTTACTCAGAGAAGACACTTTCAGGGATATTTTTACGCTCCTCAGCCTGTGCATCTGTCTGAAGAGCAGAAGGGACTCCTTGCTTCCCCCTCCCCATGTAGGCTCTTCATTTATGCAGCAGAGATTCTTGTGGTGTCTGGGATGTAGCGGCCTCAAGGTCTGCTTTCTTCCAGGTTTATTTTTTGTCCTCCTGGCTGCCATTCCAGGCACTCAGTGCCAGGTGCTCAGGTACTTAGCACGTGGTTTTGGTGCCCAGCCCTCAGAATCTCAGATAATGATCTCATGGTTTGAGTGAAGCCTTTGATACATCTGTGTCTCCTTTAGTAGAGCAGCACCTAGCACTTGTTTTCCTTTCCCTCAGTCCCTGCCACCTCTTTTCTCCACCTGAACAGAATGGAGAAGAAAACATGGAGAACTACACCATGGACATGACAGACAGAATTTCACTCGGTTGCCATTACACAGTCTGGCTCTAATTAATCCTAAATAGGTTTATGAAAGTTATTTATTACATAAAAATTAATTACTATAACTTTTGGAACACCCATCAAGGTGTAGGTCATACCTAGAGAAAGGGCACCTGCCAACAACCGGCACATCATGACCCAAGGTGAAAGTGAACAAAGTCATTCAACTTCTCTACAGGCATCAGGAGTAACTCTGCTACATTTTAAGATGTTACCTTGGCACAAAGTTAATGTGAAGGAGGATCTACACGGACTCTCCACCTGTATTTCAAAACTTCTTAATGGGATATAAAAAATATGAAGGAAGTATAATTTTTCAACCAAACTATCTTTACTCAAACCAAAGCTGTGGACTTCAGGCCATGGGAGTCTGAGAAATTACCAGCTAGGGTCTTTCTCTGCTTGAATACTAGCAAGTTGCATCTATCAGTGAGGATAAAGCCCATCTGTAGCCTTTGTCAAATGCAAAATATTTCCCTGAAGTTATTGTTGAGGAATTGCCAGACTCTAATGCTTCTACATGGGCTACTAAAGAAAACTTTTGACTCCTCATGGATTTGAAGAGGATCACAGTAATTCAAGAAAGGAAAAAATCCTAGCAGAACACAGGGCTCATGAATCTAGCATAACTCATGAGAGCAGCTTTTAAGCTCTTAGGCTCACTCAGGCTCTAAAGATGACTCTTTTTGAAGGTTTTATGGCACTTATCTCCTGTTCAAATTGATCGGTTTTGTTAGTGCACCATGGAAACCCCTTTCCTGACCCAGAACTCACCGTACTGTCATCACTTCAGCATTCCTGTCCTGTTTCCACGGCTGGGCATGGCAAAAGTGCTTCCACTCACAACATAACAACTCCTAGGGCTGGGATTCCTATGAGGTTTTACATCTAAACCACATAAACTGGGCATCTACATGTGTGTAGTCACTCAATATCCCTTTAGTGTAGGAAACTAATAAATCATTTCCAAAGCCTGGAGAGTTTCCTCTCCGAGAGGGAGAATGGTTGTCTTGTAGATGAAAAGAACAGGTATTCAGAACAAAAAGTTGGCCAAACATCCCTAATGCTAAGAAATTTGCCTGTTCTTCCTTAGAGACCAAAAACTTGGGAGTACTTGGCCATGGACAGAGGTGGAATTAACTCCCGCACTTCATGTCTCTGAAGAACACTTCTTCAGCTTCTGGGTTGCTCAAATTAAGTGCCTTTCACGCGCTGACCTGAAAAAAAACCCAGCTGAACTGCTAACCCTTGTTGGGTTTTGGCCCTTTTAGATGTGTAATGTGGCAGATTCTTTGCCTCTCTTACTTGACCTCATGCAGAAACTCTGACAGTTTCTGTGCACATTTAAAAGGAGCTGGAAACCATTACCCTAATGTAGGTTGTTTCCTTTTCACCTATGCAAGTTTTGTAACATTATATGGGTGAGAGTGACCTTTAAATCGTGGGGAGGTTTCTGGTTCTAAACTATCTCTGCCTAAATGAGTATTTCTGTCTCAGCAACAGAACTAGTCTCCCTCTCCAAATGAAGTTCAAGACTTCCTCACTTATAAATTCTTGCTAAAACAGAGTTTCTGCTAAGAAACTACTGTGATGTCTAGAGATTTCTTTCATTAAGCATGTCCAGAGCATATCTTGCTTTCCCAGTGTTATATGACATTGTTGTTCCCATTACCTGGCCTGTGATTACTTTTTACAGTCTAGAGGAGGAGTTGCCCAAAATGAAAGACCAGCTCCTTCTTTTGTGCTGGAATTTGCACAGTGCCCGCAGTTGTTCATATTTTTTTCTGGATCAAGTCTATAATAGAAAATAAAATCACCTGGGAAAATTGTGTGTGTGGAGGCAGCACAGAACAGCTTGTGTCCACTGGACTAAAATCTCCTTTCTCCTAACATATGCCTCAACCAAACTGAGAGAGACCAGGGAGACCTTAGAGCCCCTTCCAGTGCCTGAAGGGGACTGACAAGAAAGATGGAGAAGGACTTTTGACAAGGTCATGGAGTGATAGGACAAGGGCAAATGGCTTCAAACTGAAAGAGGGTGGGTTTAGATGAGATGTTAGGATGGAATTATTTACTGTGAGGGTGGGGAGGCCCTGGCACAAGTTGTGGCTGCCCCATTCCTGGAAGTGTTCAAAGCCAGGTTGGACTCTTGGAGCAGCCTGGGCTAGTGGAAGGGGGGGCTGAAAATGGCTGATCATTAAAGTCCCTTCCAACCCTAATCAGTTCTATGGCTCTGTGATTCTATGAATTTATGGCCCTGGGCAACTTCCCTGAGCAGCAGAAACCACGTCAAATATGCTAAAAAACGGAGAGCACGAATGATCAGAAGACAGATCCCATTTTAACTGCAAGTATAATAAAACTTGTGTGCTTACAGGAGCAGAAGTATGCACTTAAGGGAGAGGACAGGACTGGGAATAGGAAGGCCATGCCACCCTAATACCCTCTTAGTTTAGCACGAGCAGACTAGGATAACTATATGAAAACGTCATGTTCAAAAAAACAATTCCCCCTTTTTTTGTGTGTGTAAGACTAGATTGACTCCTGCACTCAATACTCTCACACAGAGGAGCAGAGGAGTCTGGTAAACTCTGGGGCTGGCACAAAAGGAATGGATGGGAATGGGCAGCTGGAGGAGGGGAGGGAGTGGGACAACTTACAGCCACCAATAATTAGGCTGAGCTAGGTTGGTGGAGAACTGTAACCTCAGAGCACAATGGTTTGGTGATCCCAGTGGGCTTCTTTTGAGTAGGTTGATAGTCAAGTCCCTGACACAGCTATGTCCATATGTAGTGCTTTCCTCAAGATCTCATTAACCCTCCTGACCCAGATGGCTGACTGCTGGCTCTAACTCATTTTCCCCCCCTTCTCCTTCCATCATTATCCCCCCCAGAAATGTTTCTGGTTAGTATCCTGCCTTTAAAACTGCTGCTTCATTTTCTTCTCTGCCAACATACTCATCTTCAGTGCAAAGGTGCTAAAGAAGATATATTTTCCCAGCAAACTTTATATCTCAGCAATATGAACTCTCATCAAGCAGTGATGCCAAGGGGGGAGGGGGTGGGTGTTGGTAGGATTTGATCTCTTTTTGTTGCAGGAGGTGACCAGGGAGATTTGCCTACATACAAAGTCCTAAACTTGCCAGGGTCCTGACTTTTAATTTCCTCACTTGTGTAAGACAGGCTAAGTAGCATTTTTGCTCAGTACAACCTGCATCTCATACTGACTCTACTCTCTGACTGCCTCATCTCACAGTGTGAGGAAACAAACGAAAATTAAGATTTCAGTTTTTCTGTCAACTAGAAATTCCAAGTAAAAAAAGAAAAAAAACGAAGAAACTAAATCCTCTGTCTCAGATGAGTGAGATACAGAATGCTGTTATTTTTATATCACTCACTCAATCATGAGTTAGCTATAAAAAGTCCTGAATTCCTCACGTTTCGATTTTGAGATGGAAGTTAATGCTTCATTAGCAGTAAAAGCTTCAGGTTATGTTAGTGAGTAACCTTTTGTTCAAACATGATGTCTGACATTTGCATAAGTACGTCTATCTCTGAGCTGTTGAGATGATGTGACTCACCAGACTCTTGTAAACAGGTTTGTTTTTTTTTTCCTACCTCCTGTCAATGCCATACATCCTCACAGTTTGCTTTCTCGGGAGCACAGCTGTCTACAGGGCAATGATGTTCTCAGGCTTCCTCAGCCCTTCACATCAAAACCATCCCTATCATGTACCTGGCAGCTGGTCCCAGAGGTGAGAGAGCCTAAACCAGCACTGTCTAACTCAGGTGAGCACCTGGGTTGTGTGGGATGTAGGTGCAACACACAATTCTGCAGAAACAGCAAGGCAGGGATGAAATTGCCTTCTCATGATGTCCCAAAGATCTTTGCACTGATCCTGATTTCTTGCAGTGGCAAGGTGACCTAACAAATCCCTTTTATATACTCCTTCTGTAATTACTTTTTTGAGTTTACATGTACAATTAACATCAGGACTTGTTTAGCCTCAAGCCATCTCTGAGCTCTTACATAGGAACAAACTAACCTTCGTGGGGCAGTGCATGCATATCCATACATAGAAAACAAGTTTATGCATTTATTTCTGCCTATTATCAAGCATTCCCAGTCATATGCTGTAAAATAGACAGGAATCTAGTTCAGGCATCCTGTTAAAATGCTGTCAGCTGTGAGCTCTTTAATACTTTTCCTTCAGGGATCCATAAATATTCAGTGTTCTTATCCTGAAGGGCAGTTATTTCAGACTTACGGATGTCTTGACATCCTTAAAAGCTAAAGTCCACCAAAAGCACCAATAAACTTAGCTGTTTCCAGACCCATACAGAGAAAGGCAGGTGCTAGAAGTGCAAGGTCCCAGTTGCAGCGAACTGGTTTCCAGACTTAACAGGGTAAACAGCAAAATACCTTTCCTGGTCACATTTGGGGTGTGATGAGGGGAACATGTGAGCTGCCATGAAGAGGCAGAACCTATCACACACTTTCTTCGCATTTTCCCTCTCCTGCTGCCATCTCTTCAGTCCTTCTCTCCTGCTCTGCTTCCCCTTTGTGTTGAGGCTGTTGCTTATCGGAGTACTCTGGTCCTGCTTAGCCTGCTGAACTACATCAAAACCAGTTCATGAGCCCTTTTTTTTTTGAAGGATGGATGGAGGGGAAAGTCCATTTTTTTTTCCAGATTAGGAAAGTTGTGGTGGCTCTCAGCATCATCCAATGAACCGGTAAAATACACACAACATCATCATGTCCCAGAGATGGGAAAGAAAAAAATCAGGGGGTATAAACCAGCAAATTAGATCCATTTACTTTGTCCTGTGCAACTTTCACTTCTGATGTTGCGGGCTTCTTCTCTCCCACTGTTGTGAGGTTTCCTTGACTTGCACATGGTGAAGCCTTGAACAAAAGGTGAGATTTGCCTTTTCCACCTGCAGGATCTGATTAGAAATAGGCAGTTGCCTTCAGTGCAGTAATTGGAACAAATCTCCATGGAGAAGGTAACAGAGCTCTCAGTGAAAGGACAGCAATTAGTGCCTGATTTCCCTTTGATTTAGGATGAGGCCACTAATGAGCACCCATGAAGATATGGACAATACCATCCTTTTATGGAAAAAAGACTTGTCCTGGCTTAATGTTTCATACTAATGAAAAGAAGATGCCCCATTTCTTTTTGTTTGCTTTGGGTTTTGTGCGTTTGTTTTTATGAGTGTGTGTGATGAGGGTTGTTTCATTTAGGGTTTTTGGGGTTTGTTTTTTGTCCATGCATCATCAGTTGTTTCAGAGTTTGGACTTTGGGCCCTCTCTGCGAGAAGGAGGTGGCACCTGGAGCTGAAAGGAAGCTGGAACCCAGTAAGTTCCTCTCAGGGGGCTGACCCAGACATTTCCCATGCCCCTAAGCACCAGCTTGTTTAAAGTAAGCTTTAAAAGCTGATTCTTCCCACACTCATTACCTTAGTTTTTCTGTTTCTTTTCACTTTAAAGATCCATTCCTAGTCCTCAAATGCTCCATGGAGTTATATATCTAGGATGCCCATCCTGGTAAACCAAGGAGACAAAGTCTTTACTCAACAAAGTTCATGTGAAAGGAGAATTGGCTGCTTTATGAGCAGAATGGGTCTGGTTTAAAGCTCTCCCTTGATTTGCATGTGCTGTACCCAGACAATCCTTCCTGGAGAATGGGAAGTAAATTCCAATCAGCCTGATACGTCCTCCTTCCTCTCAGATTGGATACCCAGCCCAACAGGAGGAAAAGGACTGGCTTCAAAATTCAGCAGGTTGTTTTTCTGGTTAAACTGGTGATTTGGATTCTGGTTTGGAGCATAAGGAAGCATAAATTATAAAACAAATGAGAATGTGGGAGACAGTGTGGGAAAATTCTGTATCAAAAAAAAAAAAAAAGCAGAGAGGGAACAACATTTGGGGAATAAAAAGTAGGGCAGATTTTGAAATATTCTCAAAACCATTTAACGCCATCTGTCAGGGGCTTGTGTTGCTAGGGATTTATCATCTCCTATCTACAGAATCCTCTGGCTAGTGAAAACAAATTTGGGAAAAGATGATTGAACTTCTCCTACCCATCGACTCCCACCCCTGCACCCCCACCAATCAACTCATCTTCCCAAATACGCTGGGAAGAGGAATGGCCTGAATCCATGACCAGCTCTATGGAATGACCAAGAATATGTAGCAAATCCTAATTAATAGTTGCAGTAGTGTCCCTTTTAGCTTGCCACAGCTTATACAGCCCAAAGGGTCAGCCAAGCTCTGAGTGACAATGTCCCTGAGGCAGAGGATTGATTCACAGAAGGGAAGCAGAAACCCCAAAGCACTGGATACAGAAACCTCTCAAGCAGCTCCCAGGGGTTTTATTACTGCATGTCCTGGAAGACTTTTGGTGAAAATCTACCTTGAATGTTTTTAAATCCTGTTGATCGCACATGGTCTAGAGTTTGCCTTTACAAAGGGCCAATTAATGATCTGCAGTGCTGCTCTAGTTGTATAATGATACTATGGGCAAGTTACAGATACTAGAGATGTGTGTCAAGTGCCAAAATAACCTTCTGGATCAGAAATGGTTAAATGTCTGCAAATTTCCATACCATTTTTATTTCAAATAAGCAATAGAGTCAGTTCCTAATTGCTGTAACACTGCCTTTGGGGAGGAACTAGAACATTATTTGCTCCCACTCAGTAGGTTTCCTTGCTTTCCTACATGCCTCAGGGTACAACATGAGGTGTCCTTACAGATGAGCAGAGAGGGAATAACATTTGGGGAATAAAAAGTATTCCATGGAATCCTGGCCATAACAAGCTGCAGGAGATGTAGCCACCCCCCCGCCCCCCAGGTCTTCTTTATGCACAGACAAGAATGTAGAGACAGCTACACTAAATATCCCACAGGGCATTTTTGCAAAATAATAGGGAAAAAAGAATTGTGCTCTTGTACATTTCAATGCAATGGAAAATATTTTGAAAATTACCTGGATGTTACCTTTGTGAAAAACTTGCTTAAATAATCCAGTTTTAGGCGGGGGGGAAAGTGGTTTAATAATTTTTTACAGACTCTACCATTTAAGTTTTTCTAATAAGCAAGTTATTTCAACTCCTCTTTAGGCACCAAGCAGCCTGCTTTAAAAGTCTTAGAAATGTGCCTTTGGGTTGAATGTTGTCCTTGATGTCTTTTTTTTTCCTTTCTGAAAGCAAATTATAGACTCCATGCAGATGAAATAATCAGAAAAGACTTTTAAATAAAAGTGTGTATACTGAGACAATTAAATTGTAATTGTCTAATAGCAGAGGCTCTGGAATGCCAACAGAACCCCGGGAAGTACAGTGGAGAGAAATACTGCCATGAATTATTCCTTATACTGGGGAGATGTTTGGTTGCCAAGGGGTGTGGGGTGGTCTGATTAGTGTGAGGAAAAAAATGATGTAAAGGGGGTCAGCTCCATGCTCTAGTCTTTGCTTTGTGGTGACATCAGTCCTTCCAGGGCCTTTGTTTTTAGGGGAAATAAGACTAAATGTTTGGGATGATGAGAGTTAATAGGTAGAAGGAGTTTGAGGACACAGTGATAATGGAAGTAGAAGAAAATTAGGAGCCCAGCACATGATGAGAGAGGGCTGATTTGGTAAGATTTGAATGTTGGAGTGGGTTTCCATTTCTAAGCAAATTAAAGACTCTGGGTTTAAATTTAATTGAGGTTGTCTCCAACTCATTTGGATAAGAGCTATTCTCAGAACACATTCAGGCATGAGTGTACATCATTGTTTCTGAAGACACCAAGACCTTGTATTCCTATCCTGCAGTATGACCAACTGTGGTTTCCTGCCAGTTGGAATTTGAATGTGTCATTCTTGGCTCAGCTGAGATGCCATTTTGACACCAATCCAAAGGATGAAGTGGTGTGTGTTTGCTTGCCACAAGCCAGACACTCAATGGCTCATTTTTCATTCATTCATTCTTTCTGTCTCCAAACAAAAGCCGTGTGTGTGTGTATCTGCCAGACCTTCTTGCTGGGATATTCCTGACAAACGACAGCTTCCACACAGAGTCAGAAAATGTGGTCCTTGGTCACAGCCTACAGGTGTCACACCTCTCCCTGTGAGACTGTTCTGGAGTTAACTCCAGGCAAAAGGAAAAGGAGTCCAGCACGCTGTTGACTCAGGTGTGCAGCTTTTTGAGTGCATGGGACCATGAAAGACCACAGCCCTGCACTGGATGTGGATTCATCAGCTGTGTGCAGATGAGATATGACTGAAGCTTATCTGAAGTCCAAAAAGTGAAGGTTGAATTTTTCATTGATTTCAATGGCCCTACAAAGAAATCTGTGATTCTTTCTTAAGTTAAATGTCAACAAAAGAAGCCAAACATTCCCTGGTGATTTCATGCTGCAGAGTCAACAGCAGGCAGCACTCACCTGAACGGCTACAACCATCCAAAATCTGCATCCCTTTCTCCTCATCCTGCCAAATGGCCTGAGTGATATGGCAAAGAAAGATTTCTCACGTAGGTTACACTGGAACTGTGTGTTTTGCATGACTGGCCTGCCAGCTCAACGAGAGCCACCTCTACACAACTCCTAGAAGAATTTGTCCAAAAAGCAAAGACAAAAGGAACAGCTTGTCTGTCTATCCCCCTGTTTACAATTTGGAATGCCAAATCCCAGTATCTATGAGTTTGCTGAACTATTACCAAGTGCTGAGCTCTGGGAAGCTGTGTAAACCTGCAGGCAAATCACACGGGATGTTGTTTTAATCCTACTGGCGCTGACGGCTCAGCCCTATTATCTCTAGAGGGGTTAGAATTTAACCTTGAGTTCAAAAACCTGAAAGAGTACTAACCAGATGGATAATGAACAGGTAGACAGATAAAGTGCCAAAATGGATATAAGCTTTTCTTTCATTTCAAATTGGGGTTTAGGAGGAAAGTCTACCTTAGCAACCCTTTACTCCCAGAAAGCGAAGGTTCTGAATGCTGGCTTTTAATAATTCATGCAGTGATTCTTGCTGCACGCCGTGCGGGTATGAATTTGCTTTTCTTCCTTATAAAGCTTACATTCAATTGGGAGAAAAGATCTAATATTTACATGTGTGAGGATTAACTGATCGTGGTATTTGCGAGGTGAGAAATCTTATTATTGCCGCAGAATGCGTTTATGAAAACGGGCTTGAGTTGAGGATTTGAAGTTTCCCACAGCTAAGGGAACACTGGGCTAGTCAGACAAATGCTATTCTCTGTGACTGCAAAGTAAGTCTGATTCATATCTGAGTCCATAACTGTGCTTGGAATATGTTTAAATGAGTCTTTCAAGTCCCTCTGCTCACTTTATTCAGATCCACACTTCAGTATTACTCTAACCCAGCTGTGGCAGTGACAAATCAGTTTCCACAGTCACTTAATGGCAACTCTCAGTACTGGGCCACTTGCAGACAGACCAGCTGTGATGTCTGTAATTCAGAAGTAATGACATTTGTCCACTGAAAACTCGATCAATGCACTAAATCCTTTTCACTACAAATCACAGAATTTCCGTTACTACCAAGCTAGGCAGGAGCTACTGACTCCATCAGCACATCACTAAAGAAAGAGCTTAAAACCCTCCCCTTATTTCTGTCTTCTACCCTACACATGAATTCTGCCTTCAGACACGGGTAAACAAAAACATGAACAGAAAGAGACTGATTACAATGAAAGAATTATCCAAGTTTCCTTCTCATATGAAACCAACATTTTGTTTCCTTCTTCTGTTGAAGGATGTCTCCTAGAAGAAATATCAAAAGCTGATTAAATGAAGATATAAAAAATGCAGAAAAATGGACTTTCCCTTACATGGGTTTTTCATGATTCAGACTTTTTTGACAGCTTCAGTAACTGATGAATGGAAAAGTTTTGGGGAGAGGTGTCTCAAAACCACTCAAAAAAAATTAGCAAAATATTTCAAAGTGCTCTTTCTGTTAAGGCTTGACTGCGTTGTCCTCGCTAAAATAAAGGAATCATGTCACTCATATGCACACTGGGTTTCTGGCTCAACAAAGCAAAGCCATTTTATAAGGAATCCTAAAATCCTTTTAGATATTTTCTGAGGTTTGTCCTGTTTTAGTAACTATTCCGTGCAGTGGTTACAGTAGTGACTCCCATTACACTGCTGCCTGTCTACTTGGTGTTCTCTAACACTATTTTTTCCATGTCTTCTCTGCAATTTACCTAAAAGTTGGTCATCCATCTTAAAGTTATGAAAGTGTCTTCCAAAGTCTGAAATTCCACTCAACAAAGACAACCAGGTCTTTAAGGACAGGACAGAGACAGCCCTACATGCAGTCCCTGTCATATTCTACAGGAGCTGGATGAGGAATAGCTCTGAGGATGTGAGAATGAGTTTCCCAGGGCAACTAAAGTCAAGTAGGGATCTGAAGATGGCTATACCAATGTCAAGGTGTCATGGTAATACTTGGATTTTCCCTCCTCCTACCCAACTGCATAATCCATGATAGAAATAGAACATCCTCACTGAGCTGGAGGAGACTGGACCAACCTGCAAATGAACCCATCTGCCGTTAAACCCCTCATCTTTGTCTCTAAAAATGCAAATTTATCTTGAATTTAGCACAGAACCCAAGCCTAGCTGGTGACTATTTTTTCCAGTGGGGACCTTTTGATTCATTTTCCCACACACACAGTTAAAACCTGTGCACTGAGAAAGAACTCAGAAGCCCGACTCCCTTCTGTGAACAGCAATGGTTTCAGTCTGAACTGAAGTCATTGATGCTGGGAGGGTTTTGCAGAGCATCTGAGAATTTCCTTTCCTATGTATTCCTTAACCACCAAATCCTCACCCCAGAGCTGTGTGAACAGAACCCAGTGAAGGCAAAGCAGACAGATATGTCCCCAGCCTGCCCTGACAACTGTCCTCTGTACTGGGGCCTTGAAGCACCTCCAGTCATTGGGTCAGATGGACACAATCGTGTGTGTGTTGCATGTCAGTGGCAGATGGAGCTTGTACAGCAGAAATCTTATTTTTTGCTAGTACATATGAGCCCTCCCAGAAATAACTCTTCCCAGCGAGTGCACCCATGAGCACTCACACAGCTTGAACACTGACTTTTTATATGACCTGATGCAGAATCCTACCTCTTGTCCCTAGTCCACTTGTTAGTTAGGTGAGCTGATATAAGCCAAAATGTGCACCTACACAGCCAGCATAAGAAAGTGGTGTTAGCTGGGAGCTGTAGGTGATCGTGGGACAACTTGTACTCAATTAGAATGTGTTTGTGTATGCAATTACTCGTGCTCAGAAGTTTATGTAAGATCAAGGCTTTGTATTGTACCCATGGCCTTTATATTCCCTGCATGGATAGTAACAAAAAGACAATACTCTTTGTCCAAGTTTCAAGGTTTCTGCCAATATTTGCCATCTGGGATACATTGCCTATCTTTGCTCTTGCCTTTCAGTCTGAAGCAGCAGCATCTAAATAAGCATGTGTGACTGCAAGACATGTTGCAGTCACACATGCTTATTGTTTGTTGCTTGGCTTATATTCAGACTCCATGGAGAAACACTCATAAAAATTGTCCTGATGAAAGGACAATAGCAACAAAACTGTGCAGATGTGCTAATGAGGTATCTGGGGCTGAACAAAGAGTTAAAAGTTGTGTCATTTGAAGGCAAAGTCTTTAATGGATCCATTCTCTGTGGATGTTGGCTATGACGAATCTGTTTCCAAGAACAGTGTAAAATTTCAAATGATTCATCTTCTCCTAGTGAAGCACCATGGGATTGTGCCTGTGCAGTTCTGCAAAAGCTCTCTGGAGAGCTTCTTAGGTTTAAGGTCTCTGCTTGGCATCATTACTTACACTGCAGTTCCTGACAATGCTCCCACAGCTTCATGCAGACCAGGAGTTTACTCTTAAGACAGCCTGAAAAATGTTTTAGTTTTGTTAGAGGCCAACATCTACACCTCTGTGAAAATCAGATTGATTTCTTTTCCTCCTTTGTCCCTATCTAGCGAGATCCTTCCTCTCTTGGAACAGGAGTAGGTACAAAGGGGTCACACCCCAAACCCCGTTGCTCTTCCCGGCACTAAGGATGCACTGCTATCCCGGGAAATTGCCAAAAGCCACACAAAGGACGCAGTCAAAAAGAATCAGTTTCTTCTGGTCCAGGACATGAGCACTGCAGGTGTGATTTGGAGCCAACATCTGCTGTTTAAAATTTTCCTACAGCAACACAACTGGAGTAGTGTGAACATCAAATTGCAAGAATTAATTTTAATAGCACTGAAATGTCTCGCTCCACCTGCAATTGTTTGGAATTTTGTAGCACAGTTGTCCAAAAATTATTTTTCTAGGAAAATGTTTTGCGGAAAGAAAAGTAAAAAACTTTTTTTTTAAAAGACCTCATCAGACAACTTTTTGTTTTAGGTCTGCTTCTAAGAAGACAAAACCTTTAAAACCTTCCACCCAGCAGTGTGAAGTGTCCAACCAGGATGGTCCATAGGGAAGCAGAAATGTCCATGGAAGTGGTCTGGCTTATCACGGCTGTTACAGATGACCACCAGATTTACTGAGAGACAGACACACAGATCCTTTGTCTATCCTCTAACCCTTCTTATTTATGTATTTATTTATTTATTTATTTATTTATTTATTTTTATTTTAAAGACTCCTTTCCAGCTTCCAAAACCTTCCTGATTAGTGCTTATGAATCCTACAGTCAGAAATTAAGTGGAAACCACAAAGAACCCCTTAAAAGGCTCATTACTTGAATTCAGGTGTTATTTTTGGGACTGTAGAGGTCAAGTGTGGAAAGGGCTGATCCCTATGCAGTCAACATTATTTCTGCCTTTTATGTGGGCATAAAAGAATGTTAGAAACAGCATCTCCTGTCACCCAGTCCTCACCCACAATAGGTACACTCCATCTTTTCAAAAGCCATCTCATAGCAACTGATGGTCTTCTTTCCAGCCTTGAGCAGCTTTTCAGGAGCAATTAAAATGCTTGGGGATGTGTCTGGGGGCGAAGATATTCCTCTGGCCTCTATTTAAATGGAACTGCTATTCATTCACCAACATTTCTAATTACCAGTGCTATAATTGAAATACTGGAGTAATCTATTTGAGGAAGGGGAGCAGGGGGGGGAGGGTGATTTCATGAAAACATGGGTTGGAAAACTTGTTGCCAATGTCAGCTAAGCAAATGTGATTCAGCTTGGAGGGATGGAGGTAAAGATGAAGAAGAGAGAAAGGAATGGTGCAGACACAGCCAGTAAGTGGATGAAGCTTTGACACAGTTCTCTTTATTCCACAGCAGATATTTTGGGGAGATCTTAGCCCATGAAGCCTCAGTGACATTGGTTCCTTCACAGGGGTGTGTGTAACCCAGTCAGGGTAAGTGGAAAAGACCACTCCATAAGAATGAGAGAAGGAAGAAAAGTTTCAGGATGCTCTCAAGTATCATGATCCTGTTGGCAGAGAGGTTTTAGGAGCAATGGGTTTTGCCTCTCCACTGGTCTGTTCTCAAGGTCTGAGACAGTCTGTCCCTCTAGGATCAGTTCCCAAGGCTCTTCTCATGGGAGAAACACCCGCACAGCTCACTGCTGGACATTTGGGTATTCTCCCTTCTCCTCCCAGGCTTAAGCTCTACACACCCTGCTCAGTCTTCTTCCATGTCCCCACCCATCCCAAGGCCCACAGACCTTCCCACAAAACATACAGACATGTGGCTCTGCAGCAAGTTGGGAAGAAGGAGGAAGCTGCTAGTGGGATGTTGCATAGTGGTTTTCCTTAATTTCATAATCCACAAGCAGTTGTCATAAAGGACTTGGCGGCTGGAGAAGAGCCTTTAACAAATAACAGCTCATTGCTGTTGCTGCCTTTTTTGCAAATAGCATCACCTCTGCTTTGAGGAAGCCCAGAGCAGAGCCTTGTGGACCTGGGAGCAGGCAGCAGACATGACAACTGCACTGCTGTCATCCTAGTATCACTTCTTTTCCCAAACCTTTTGCTCTATTTGTCTTTTCTGGAGGTTCCTCTGTGTCTCCTGTTTGAGCTGAAATTCCCATGGCAGATACTGGGTCTTGTTACAGCAAAGCCCTTGTCTGGGTTACATGAATGTCCTCCCACAGCAACTGCAATCAAGGGTCTGCTGCAGAAGTTTAAGATGAGGCTGAGTTCACAGATCCCAACATCAAATTTGAAAGCACATGATGAGTGAGACAGAGGAAATGACAGCCTGCAGTGAGTCTGGATGCTGGGGTGTACTGAAAAACCAAAAGATTAGAGCTTTTACCCTACCTGATTATCTCACACACTCACTCTCTCTCCTCAGCACCACCTTCACAAGGTCTTGACGTCCATTCCCAGCAGGGAATTCCCACTGCTGGTCCAGGCAACAGGTTGTGTCAGTTCCCACGTCTTTGTTTAAAGTGGAGGAACCAGGACATCTCACTCCATGAACAAGATACATGACATTGCCAATGATATTAAGCACATCTCTATGAGCAACTTGAGACTTCACTGTCTACCAAGATAAGAGCCCAAAGGTGTCCCTGCACACATGCACTGTTCCCCTCTGCACTCCTTACCTGGTCTCAGCCTTGAGAAGAATTCAGTCATCTCCATTCACTGAGGCAGGAAACACTTTAGTTCTGAGAAAGACCTGGTGTTGGGTGTTGTAAAAACAGACTGACATATGTATTCCCTTTCTTCAAAAGCTTAAAATCTTAATGGAAACACAGCAGAACAAGAGGGTACAGACAAAGAAATGAGAGCCATGGATGTCAGGCCTATTGAAAAGTCTTACAGGAATACATTTTGACAGCTGATCTTGCTCATCCTTCCCTTGAGATGTGTCAAGCTGGTTAGATGAGAGGTTCTCAGGTGGATAGTGGATGTGGCATGGTGAGACAAGAGTCACTTCACAGCAACGTGCCCTGAGGCCATGTCCTGACTGTGCACACTGACAGGTTCTTCTCTGAGCAGCCAGAAACATTTTCCACATCATCAGTGATACCAAGATAACTATTACCTGTGTCCAGGTCCTAACCCTGACAGCAATCAGTGTGTCTATGTGTCTGTCCCCATGATATAACTTCAGGCCTGGCATTAGGATAGAACATAAGTATTTTGATCCCCATCACATCTTTGACTGCACTGTTTTTCGCCTTTCCCTGTGGAAAATCAGCTATGCAGTTGTAAGCTCACTCTGTGTTTTGTACATGATTATACTCATACTTGTGTCCAGCTCTAGAGTTTAATATTGCCTGAGTAGTAAACGGCCATAAAAATAGCCAGGCTCCTTCTTTAGATAACAGCCAGATGTGAAGTCTGGATGTTGCTCCAAATATCCCCATAGTTTGGGTCTGTGCCAAACTGGGGCTGTGGTATGAGCTAATCACTCACAGAAATTAGAGGCTGCTCTGAAAGGCAAGTGGTTGTTGTGCTGAATGCACAATATTAAGATCTTATCTTGCTTTACAAGCAGACTAAACCCAGAATGAATCAATTATGAGATTAGAATTAATCCAATAATCCTCTGTTTTTCTGTGCCTGGAATCAGATGGTGCATCCGTAAAGATAGTGTTAGTTACGGCAAATGAGATCACCGTTTGTCCCATTTTATTAAAAGCCTTTCCCAAGCGTTAACAGCTCGGGTGAGAGGTTGAAATGAAATTAAATTGCCATCTCTTCTCTTTGACTGATTGCCATTGTGCACACATCTTCGGCCTCAGCAGCCCAGAGGGGATGGCCAGCACAGGAAACTGGGACTGTTGGAATGGGATGCGGAGAAGTTCTGCCGAGGGATTTCCACCCCTGGATGTGGCTGACAGTGTAGCTGGGCTGGTGGTGTGGAAGAAGACAGCAAGCATTACTGACCTCCTTAATTTCCTTTTGCAAACCCCCCTTCTGATGCTGCAGCTCAGGCTCAGGGCCGAAAGCTGAAACGTGCCTCCCTGGCCACCACTTGTGCCTGTCACCAGCCTGGTCTTGCAGTGCTTGTCCTCTCTGCTCTCTGCTGCATGGTTTTTACATTCCCATTTGTCTTGGCCTAAATCTGGGAAGTTGCTCTCTTAACTCATCTTTTGTGTATGAGACCAAGCCCAATTCTGTCATTTCCTTGGTTTTACTGTTCAATGTTTGTGCTTCAAAACCAGACTTTTACTTGAGCATTCCCTACCCTTCCCTCCTTTAATTTAAAGGATTAAAAGAAACAAAACAAAACCAAAGCCCAAAGTAACACTGCTACAGGAAGCTATAACCACTTTTTATTTGGGCCACCAGGGCTTGAAACTGAGATTTTTAGTGCTCATATGGCTCTTCCACTGGGTCTGAGACATGGGAACTGTTGAGTGGCACTGCTACCTCTTTGTATGCTCTCAAGGGATGTGCAAGATGCTGCTCATCCCAGAGCTCTCTGGAAAGCTCAGCCATGCCAAAGAGCTGGAGAAAGGTAAAAAGGAGACATGCACAGGTGGTTTTGACTATGGCAAAGTAACAAGACCTATTAGTCAGAGAAGAAAGCTGAGCAGATTACTGGGTATCACTTCTTTCCACGGGGGTTTGCCATGTTCTTTTCCCGGGGAAGTTGCCTGTTAGACTGGCACTGGAGATTTGACATTTTGCAAGGCAAGGATAAGTTTGAGGTTATTACTAAAAAGACCTGGTACAGCCTTTCTGCTCTGTAGTTACCCCATCTGCAAAATGAGGCAGTGAAGCATTTTGCCAGATCTCAATCACTGAGAAATGTCATGAAATGCATAACACTGAGTGTCATCAAAGGGAAGAGATGTGATACAATGCGGAAAGAAGAAGAAGATGACTCTCTTCACTGTGGTCCTGCCTGTGTGTCCTTCAGGAAGCTGGGTTTTGTCCAGGACCTGTGCACAGAAGATGATTATTTAGAGTTTGAAGACTTCTGCTGAGACAAGTGCTCTCCCTGTACCACCTTTCAAATCAAATTTCCAATCAAAACCACTGGGACAAACATTGATAGCAGTGAATTTTCTTGTCATTCTGCTGAAGAGAACCTTGGCAAATTTGCTCAGACTTTCCAAAATAACTACCTGATGCAGAGATACCTGGATGATCCCAGCTTTCACAATTAATATTGTCAAATTTCAGTGCGACTGAAAACAGAAGCTCAAGCTCATTTTTCCACGTCTTTAACATTAGTGCTCTGTTGTTGGAGTGCACAACTAAATACCAAAAGCCAAATGGCTGTAGGAAAGTTAGGATGAATTCTTCCATATTAAGTGAACATATTAAGTTCCATAGTAAGTTAACAGATTTACACCAACAGAGCATTTAGTGCACTGTAATCAACAGAAACCTGAGCTGAAGCTTCCAGCCAGTGTGCATTTTAAACTGTGCCCTTGATCTAAAGCCCTTCTCCAATACCCTATCTTGAAAAACAAATTGCAGTCCCCAACAGCAAGGTATAAGCAACAGCCCCATGAATATGTAAACACCTTTCAGATGGTATTTTAAAGCAGCATTCAGTAACCATTATGCCACAGTTAACTGACTTCACCAGGCTTAAAAACAGGAGTCTTTAATTACAGTCGTTTATATTTCCAAAGATAGACTATAACATATTTATAAACAATCTGTGCACTGGGTGAGTAAATGACACACGGCATGAATCATTCCCTAACAGTTCTTATATAATATTCAAAGTGGGCATGAATGTTTCATGAAGGCACTTCCGCTGCTGAACTTGGTAGGAAACTGAGCTTCTTTCCTTTCTAGGCAGCTTCCTCAATTCCTTTTTCTTCTGTGAAAGCCCTGAGAGCCTCGAATTCCTGTAAGAAAGAAACACCTTTGGATTTGCTGGGCAATTTCCAGTGCTGGATCACTGCAACTAGGATTTGTAGCATCTGTGCTGGGAGTGCAGAGGGACACACTTTGTCACGAGGAATTACCTCTAAAATAGCAAACCTCTTGTGTCTCATGGATTTGGCACCAGTCCCTTACATGTCATGATGAAATTACTCCTCAGACATGAGAGATGTCCAACACAGCATCTCAGAGATGAGAAAAGAAAAGGGTGGGAGATGAATTTGCAGCCACTCATAGGGTTTTGTTCTTGACTTGGAAACACTGAGGTGATGTTCTTAGTAGTACCTTAAGTGGTAGAAAGGCTTGGACCAGGCTCCGTCAATGCTAGACATGGACAAGCCTCCGTGTAAACCCCAGCTCAGCACTAACTGTGTCAAAAAGTCATCAGGAACATTCCTGGGGGATAGGCCCTAGAAAGCAAGTCCTATAAGAAGCAGCTGAGGGAGCTGGGGTTGTTCACCCTAGAGAAAAGGAGGCTCAGGGGGGACCTTATCACTCTCTATAACTCCCTGAAAGGAGGTTATAGCCAGATGGGAGTTGGTCTGTTCTCCTACGTAACAAGCAATAGGAAAAGGGGAAACAGCCTCAAGTTGCACCAGGTCAGATTTAAGCTGGATATTGGGAAAAATCTCTTCATGGAAAGGGTTGTCAAGCATTGGAGCTGGCTGCCTAAGGAAGTGGTGGAGTCACCATTGCTGGAGGTATTTAAATAAGTCATGTAGATGTGGCACTTGGGGACATGGTTTGCTGGTGGGCTTGGCAGTGCTGAGTTAACAGTTGGACTTCACCTTTATCATCTTAAAGGTCTTTTCCAAAATTAATAATCATAAAAATGGCCTAGATGCTTCTCTAAGCTCAAGGCATCCCTAAACTAACAGTTGTCACGAGCTGGCTCACTATATCAGGAAAGAAAATTTTCTGTGGGTGTTTCCAATTGCATTTATTGCGTCTCA
>JAWWES010000041.1:2671359-2701507 GCA_035583135.1 Lophotriccus pileatus
TTATTGCGTCTCACATTTTCCAAGGTCCCTGCTCCTGGCCAGTGTCAGAGCAGAGGTGAATGTCTGTATTGATCCATACCTTATTTTTCCTTCCAACTCATGTCCTTCTTAAACCCAAAACAACAAGTCAGCATATCTAGGGACTGTAGATGAGAGGAAACCCAAGCTGGCTGCTCTCTTGTGTCAGAAAGGAGTGAGGGATATGAAACTCCTGAGTTGGGTGAGAGACACATCTAGGCATCCTACGGCAGAGCAGGGTGTGTGGGGTTGTGTGACTGTGTATGTGCCAGAAAGGAAGGGGAATTCCCATGTAATGGTGCTGCAGTTGTTCTGAGCCAATGCACACTGTGACCCCAAGAGAACACCTCACCTGGGGAAATAATAGGGGGTTTTTGTTGTTACAACTCTTTGCTACCCTCACTCAGTCCTTTGAGGCCTATCTAATCTTCAGATGGACAGAGAGACTCTTCCACATCAGAGGGGTAAACTTCTGGTGTTCAGGGGAGATCCCACATTTGAGTCTGATTTTCTTACTCATTGTCAGGACTGACACGATGTGAGTTAGTTACATTTGTGTGTTGCTCAAATCCATCTCTCCTGTTAAATCAGTTATTGCTGCATCTGCCCAAAGTCAGGGTCTTGGCATAAGCAGGGATTTATGCTCCTTTTCTGACCTTTCTTTTCCCAAGTCAAGTCTGTTCTGCCCATAATTGTAATTGGTGAGTGATCTCTCCCTGCCCTTATCCTGACCCATGAGACTTTCATTATATTTTCTCTCTCCTGTCCAGCTGAGGAGGGGAGTGATGGAGCAGCTTTGGTGGGCACTTGGTATCCAGCCAGGGTCACCCTGCCACAGGCAAAAAGGGGTAAAAACACAGGAGATGGGAAATCAGGCTCCGCCATTTCCACTCCTTATGGAAGAGTCTGATTCTCCTTCACTTGAGAAATCATGTTTTCTTATAAAAAAAAAAGTACTATCTTGGGTTAAACAAAACACACAACAAAATGAGTCCAAGCTTTTAGTGACATTCCTAGGGAAAAGCTTGTAAAACACCCCGGGGAAGCAGAGTGAGAGACACTACTGCAATTCACTGATTTTTCATTGAAAACTAAGTACTCTGTGAAAGAAATCAGCTATTTTATTTGCAATAGGGGAGAAGCAATAAGGACCTATGCTGGTGCTGGTGGAGAGCTCACTGGTGGGGGCTCACAGCAGGATGCTGCCCAGTGGGACTGCAGGTTCTGTGCTGTGCCAGCTGTGTGGGGCTATTTTGGGGCAGTTCAACACCTCCCCAGAACTTCTGTAAAGAAGTCACAGGCAGCTGCAACAGCTTCATCTCAGCTCTGAGACAAGGACCATTTTTACTCTTTCTGTGCTTATACAGCACTAGCACAAAGGGAGCCAGGCTGTAATCAGGGCTCTAATGTGAGATGGCCCTCTAATAAATACACAATCATACCTCTAAAAACTTTCTGCTTTCATCTATTACACTTCAAATTCCCTAAACCGGTGGATGTTCAACTCACTGAATTTTCCAGACAGGCTGGATAACAATTCTTTGTGTGGACAGCAATGAATATTGATGTGAACAATCCATTGTTAGGTGAGTGGCTTTATTGATACGTGACAGCTTGGACAGCAGGGGTTACTGGAGTCATCCTGTTCTGCTTTTGCTGTTTTAATTCCCCTACAAGCCCCAAGGGCCAAATGTAAGTGTGAATGAATAAGTAAGAAGATACCCATTTGCAATATGTCCACAATTGTCTTCCTCAGAGCATTCCCTATCTATAGCCAAGTGTCCCAAAATTACACCAGGCAAATTTCACAGACATCCATTCTTCCCTGACTTTCATTAAAACATGCTGTTCATAGCAGCAATAAAGCGTATCGGTTTTAAATGGACCTAGATTTGTATTTTATATGGGCTGCTCAGTTGTTGTTGTTGCAGTAATAAATGACAGGGAGACAATTTCAGATTGTTCTGACAAAAATCAGGACTCCTAAGGGGAGTCTGCCTTGTGCTCATGAAGTTGTAGCTCTGAGCAACCAGCTCGGAAGATGCAATTAATTTCCCCCTTGTGAGTAAAGCCATTATATAAAATACCACAGTTGCCTTGAGGGCCAAATTGAAGGCACTGAATTATGTATTATCAAAACTGACTTCACAATGATGTCTTCATGGGCACTGCTGTGGCTTGTGAATGGAAAGGGAATGGCAGTCGTCTGCCAGGACCTTATTTCCCTCTCGCTCACTGTAAACAATAAACTGCAAATGGGAAGACTGAGATGAGACGGAATGACATTGCTCCTTCCCTTAAGCTAGTGGCAGAGACAGGAGAGGAAATCCTGGGAGATCTGCTTAAATATATTGTGCATAGATCTGCCCAAAAGCCACTGGGCTTTGCTCAAGACAGAGATTTAGGGGTTTTTCCACCCCGTTTCTCTCCTGTTGGAACAAGACTTGCGAAAGACCTGAGCGGAGCATCTACTTCCAATCTACTGGATTTCATGTCTGGGATAAAAGTGTGAAGCCTCAGTATTCACTTTCAGGCCTTCTCCTTCGGGATCATAGAGTCTTTAGAATGGTTTGGGCTGAAAAGGACACTAAAGATCCTCCAAGTCCAACCTCCTGCCACAGGCAGAGACACCTTCCATTAGATGAGGGAGTGGGAAGCCTTGAGGGGAATCTCTGAGGGGGTGGGTGGCAGGAGGCCTAAAAGGGGACAGAATGAGCAGAGAAGGCCCTGAGGGGACACGGTGCTGGGAAGCCCTGAGGCATTGGGAGTTGGAACATCTCTTGGCTGAGCAGCTTGAGGAGACAGCAGACGATGTGGCAACACAAGTGGCTGGAGACACGGCACATCTCCCTGTCAGGGGGGAAGAGGCACCACAGACCGAGAGCTGGAACTTCTCTTGAGATTCTCTCCCTGGAAAACGTATGATAATTTAAAACTTGTAGAGCCACCTACTAAAAGTAGTAATCATTTCTTTACAGAGGAAAAAAATTATTAAAACCTCTCAGACAAATAATTCCTGACTAGGGAGAGGGGGGATACTTGAGATCAACAAAACAGCTTTTGGAACCCTGTTCCATCTGCCACGCCCCTCTTGCACATGGATCCGTTCAAATACAGAAAAAAAAACCCTGAATAGTCAACTCTCTCTGAGGGATTCCCAATTTATTTTCTCATTCAGATTGCCTGGGCTATTTGCCAACTTCCCTTTGTGCTGCAAAGGCAAACCCTAAGCTTATTGCCCTTTCCTCTTGTTCTGAGATGTTCCTGGGAGCTTATGAAATCCTAGGTGGCAAAGCAACCTCTCAGGGAGCAGGATGAGTGTGTATGTAGTGCACTTGTGCCTGCTGGGCACCTCTACATTGAGGGGAAGAATTTTCTCCTGTCTGAGTTAGAAAGAAGCATTTCTGTTCCTATTCATTAACCACGATGGGAAAATATAGACCCTTACCAGAAATTTTAAATTCATCAGAAAAACAGTTGAGCAATGCAGAGCAATAAACACTTTAAATGGCTTTATATGAGTATTTTAGACAAAATGTCATCTGGCAAGTTCTATCTATGATTTATAGGAGCCATAGAGATGGGTTATCCTGACTGATTGAGTTAAAACAGGTGTCACTGGCCTCTAAAACACCTTTTCCAAGTTCACCCCTGTGCTTCATGCCCATCCTGATCTGCTCACACCCCTGTTGGGCCACTATCCCTGTATCATGAAATCATGGAAAGGTTCGTGTTGGAAGGTACTTTAAATACCATCTAGTTCCAACCCCTCTGCCACGGTTTTTATCCTTTGTCTACTGAAATACCCCAAGTTTGCTGTTACTTTTCAAATAAGAGGGTTTGTTCCTAACCTTGGACAAAGTGTATCATTCACAGAAATGCTGTTTGGAAGGAAGCTCTGCAAGTCTCCAGTTCCACATCCTTCCTGAGTCAGGACCATCACCAACACCAGAACCTGACCCAGCCCTTTGTCTAGCCAGCAAAATTCCTCTTTAGGATGGAGACTCCGTCACCTCTCCAGATGTTGTGGTTGGCAGCACCAACTTAAGGAGCCTTTACTCACATTGTTGGGGTGAAGTGCCTGCCTATTTACCAACCCAAAGAGCAACTGAAAGAGCAACCAGCAATTTCTCCATGTTCTAGGAGTGTCCTTTAGGCAATTTGGAGGATTTCATGGAACTCTTCAGGCTAGTGGTTTTCTCTCATACCCAGTAGCAAAAAAGTCCTTCTGAAAGGTGGGGAACCAGAGCACAACGTAAATTAACCTTTAGTTCTCCTCTCTGGATCTTGTTCCCAACACAAGAACGTGGTGATCTGAAACACAGGAATCTCCTCTTCATTTTTATCTGAAAACACAGAATAGACTTCTGAGGCATTTCTGTGATCTACAGACTAGACAGAAAATTTTTCCTACCATACAAGAAGCTTCACTGGAATCACAGCCTTTGTTTGAGCACATCCATCTGCAGGAGACTGGTTCTCCAGACTGACTGATTCCAGACTTGATTCTGCAGGATGACTGAGAGGATGGCTTGTATGCCATGGGACTGGTTTAGTGTGTAGGTTATCACTGGGCAGCAGCTGAATCAGAACTGACAGAAAGATATCAGATCCCCAGATTTACAACTGCTCCCTCGACAAATTCCAAAGGCTCACAGAAACCTTGCAGTCCTTAAACCTAGTCTTGCTGCTGTGTGAGAACAGCAGCACCGTAAAACAAGGCCCTTTGAGCCAAAGATATGGGAAACAAAAGTCCCCACGTTTTTGTCCTCTACATGTGAACTTCACCCCGCCTAATGCTGACTGTCTAAAAGCTGAGTATCGGTACTCCCACGGCTCAGAACTCCCTTTGTAGTCATCTACAGGGTCTGAGTCACCTCAGCCTCATGTAGATGTTTAGATAGATTGCATGAGTTTAGATCACTTTTATAGAAGCGTTTTCCTCTCTCTGTTAACAATGTAGCTTAGACAACCAGCTCAGATGGGGCTGTCAACATTGTGACTGAAGATACAGAAGACAAATCCCACACTTTCGTTCCCTCCTTCATCTCACAAAATGCAGGAGCATGGTCTGCGGGGAGAATCTGAGTGTTAAAAATAGCTTTGATTGACTTCACTGAAATGTCACTGTAACACTCTCCCTGAAAGTTTAGCTCTACTAATTTGAAAGATCTGTATCAGTCATCCTGAACTGATGGGCTCACCAAAAACTGGATTCACATCTATGTTGTAAAATCATCAATAGCAGCATCAAAAATTAGCCTGATTAGCTGTTGGGGCTTCCTGTTTAAATGAATTTAGGATGCATAAAGGTTGTTACCGTGACACATGGATGAGTTTTCATCGCTCTTAACTTTCTTGGATTCACTTTGGATGATCTTACCATCATTCGTCTTAAACAAAAGGACATATTCTAAATTCCTTTTCATTTTTTTCCAAATCCCTTTCTTCCTAAACCATCCTGTTGCCTTCAGTGAGATTTCCCTAAGAGTGCTGCCCAGAGTGACTAATTTGGATTTTTAACTCCTTTCCTGAAGCTTCATTTTTATCTTTCCTGTTTATTCCATTATTCATGCCTCAATCTGTAGCTACTCCAAAGACTGCACTGTAGTCCCTGTCACAGAGATGTATCTTTTGGGCACAATGGGGTCCTTTCTGGGAGATCCTGAGCTGCCCCTTTGGAGTTTGGCTATTTGGTGATTTGCTGAATCCAACCTCCTTTTGTTCTTCCTTTCTTCTGGTGTGTGATCAGTTCACAGCTGGGCATTTTCCAAGCGTGTTGTCCTTCCTGCACATAACCTGCTCAGCAGATGTGGTGCCCTTGCACTTGCAGAGGCTGCTGTGGGTACGTGTGATGGCTCAATCTTCTGTTCTGGTTAGAAATTGCTCACAGTTGAGCACTTTGTACCATCACCAGTTCCTTAATTGGCAGCCAGTAGAATTCCTGAGATGTAAAATGATAGTCCTTTTCAGAGGTAAGGACACCTCATGGCTGAGGCAGACAGGTTTGGGTAGGAGACTGGGCTTATCCAGAGACATGCAAATTTTCTTAAATATTGTTGTTTTCCTGGAAATCCTATTTCTGATGTGTGTGTCCAAGTCGTCTACACTGTGCTATAAAGGGCAGGCAAGAAATAATGAAGCTGATTAGAAAGGCAAAGTAAATGTTCAAAAAAAAAAAGTTAAATTTGATTTTAATTATTAGAATTTGCAGCTAATGGTATTTAGTCTGACTGTGACTGGATCTGATTCATGTCATTTCTTCAGACTTTATTGTTTTTGACGTATTTATCCAGTGTACCATCTGTTGTTTTACATTTCCCTGGTTCCTTTTTTTGCCTAGGGTGTAGGTAAATGAAATTTGTACACATCAGAAAGCAGTACACCTGGAGGAGATGCCAAGAGGCCACAAAGTCCATGCAGTTTTCTGAGGGCAGCACTGACCACCTAGGTTGCGTGGTTATATGGCATGTGTCATTCTGCTGGAAAGCTGTTTCATGTCTTTCTTTACAAAACCTGTTTTATCCAGGGCAAATACAGGAGAAAGATTTGGATTTGGAAGATATTGGTCTCAATTTGGAGCAAAAAGCTGGGAAATGACATCACTGAAAGAGGTCTTTGAAAGAGTTACTGTAAGAGAGCAAACCAAAGCCTGAGAAGTGATGAAGCAACAAGTCAGTAATTGACATTTTCGGTAGTAATCTGAAGTAACAAAAAATCCCAGTGGGGTTTCCCTGTGCAGAGCCAGGAGTTGGACTCAGTGGTCCTTGTGGGTCCCTTCCAGCTCAGGGTATTCTAGGATTTTTTAAGATTGTTACAGATCATTTCAGTTGGAGAGCTGGAAATCAAACCACTTACTCAATGGATAGAAAAATACAACTGAGGTAAGGGCATGAACAGCAAACTCGAATGTTCAGGGTTGACAACACTGAGACTGATGGATTAAATGGTGCCAATTCAGCTGATGTAAACAATGGCTGCCCAGTGAAATTCAAAAAGAGATTACTGGTCCTTAGCAGCCTAAGGTTTCTCCCATCATTTTTCATTTAAGCCTGTCACCCATTGGTAACACTCTACTAATTATGCCAGGTAAGGAACAAGCCAATGCATTACCACAATACCCTCAATTGATTGTCTGCATAGGTATTGCCACTAAGAAATGGGAGGACATGGGAAATGAGGACATAATCTGATAACCTGGAGTGAAGGAGGAGAGAGGAAAAAGGCAGAGGAAGTAGAACTAAGAAATAGAGCAGTTAGTGCCCTGTAAGAGGAACATTCCCTCTCGGTTCAGTCACTGATCAAAGGCAAAACCAAAAAGCAACAGGCAGATGCAGTCACAGAAAATAGAAGACAAATGAAGCAGCAAAATCAATGTACTGGATCTCATCAGCACCAACCTCCCCACCTTTTCATCCCACTGAGGAAGCTTAAAAAAAACCAAAACACACACACAACAAAAAAAAACCCCAACAATAAAATCACCAAACTGTTTCTCTTTAGAGCTTAACAATTCTTAGTGTAGTTACAAACATAAAATAATGTGTAATTGAAATTTTCTTGTGGCCTCTTCTGCACGTTCCCAAGTAATGATTTCTTATTACAACAGCTGAATTTGTCACAGATGTTGGCTTTGATTTTGACATCACTGACGATGGATCTTAAAAATCCCATTGATTTTGATTAATCAACACCAAAATTGTTACATCATTCGAGTTAAATACACGTTAAGGAATTTACTGACTCAAGGATGGAGAGAGATTCTGTTCTATTCTATGACCCAGGTCTGGATGAACTTTACCTGCTTCCTTCCTGACATATGTCTGTCTACTCTGTTTCAAGCACCAATATGAGAAAAGTTGAAATGGGAAAGGGGAAAATATGACTTTGAAAGAGATGAAAAAGGATTTAAATCAACCTGTATCAGTTCCAGTCCAGTCCTTCTTTGGTTTGTTGATCAACAGTCAGTCCCTAGCAGTGTGTATCTCTATGCCTGTGCCAGATAGCAAGATATGAGTGCTGGGTTCTTATCACTTTGAACTCCCCTCTGTGTCTTTTTCATCTCAGGTTTCAAAACCCCTGAGGTTGCACTGTGGTCTTTTTTGACAAGTCAGCAACTGTTAATGTCTTTGGAAAACAGCCTGAAAATGGGTGCTCTTGCCTTTGACAGCAACAAACCCTTTCCTGAGCCTGCAGCTAATGCAGAAACACTTTGAAAGAGAGTAAACATGAGTTTTTCTCTAGCCCTTGTCATCTCCTTCCTTCCCATCCTCTGGCTGGAGGCCTCTTCCCTCCTGTATCTTTCTGATACACATTTTGCACAGGGAGCAGGAGTTAATGGTTTAGTTACAAAACAATTTGTTTAGCGTGACAAAAACTGGCTGAATTGTTCTCTCTGTGGTATCACTTCAGCATAGGGGACTGAAAATCTTGTATCCAGGGAAACTGCTTTCTCTTCCTAAGATTTCTCAACCTGGTGTGAGAAATTCCAAGATTTGGGGTACACTGAAAAATCACACACCTCTGGAACGAGCTTGTTCAATGCTGTGGAAATTGTTGCTTGCTAAGGCTTCCTCAGTCATGGCTGCATGAGGAGAAAGGATCTGGGTTTGCTGGTCAGGAGGTTTGCAGCAGGGGAAGATATGGATACTGGAAGACATGCAGCAGTGGAAGTTGTTACATGAAAGGATTTGACTTCTTTATAAAGAAAATTGAGGGGGTTTGCAGCGGTTGAATAAGGCAGCAAAGTCTGGCAGCTGTTCATTTATTGGACCCAAATGCCTTTGTCACATGGAATGGGTATCTGAGCTTAGAGATGAGTGTGCTTTGACAAGTTCCTAATGGGCTGTGACTCTTCTGTCTCTCTGGATTTGTAAGGTCCTTGTGGAAGGGGTTTAAATGTAAATGAATTCATTTTTAAAACACGGGATTCAGGGAGGTTTATCTGCACCCTGGGGTGTACATGCCTTGTAGGGTATGTCAGGAACACAAAATATTGATGCAGACAAATTCAACCTGTTCTTTAGTCTCAACTCCACCACTCACAAGACAGAAAAGCTGGATTTCAGTGTGAAATAATGGGAAAAATGCCTATGTTTTCATGCATCTCACTTTTCTCATTTTCAAAATGAGTGAGCAAGATTAACAAACATCAGGTGATTAAAGGAACAGTAGAGTAGGTAAAATATGGGACTTAAAAGAATGGTCAAGAGAAACTTCTGACAAGATGATAGTTCTCAACACTTGCTGTTCATCTTGGTCTGTCCTGCCTGAAGGATGATGGGTTTGAAAAGGGCAGTGAGTGGAGTTTGGCTTGGTAAGAACCCTTCTTCAATTATCACATGAGAGCATACACATGTGGCCTCTTGACCACAGGATAAAGTCAGCCTGTGGCTTTCTACCTTCATTTTAAGTCAAAGTCACCAGAAAAAAAAAACAAAACCTTCTAACTTTTAATTGAGGCTTATTTGATCTTGATCTCCTCAGATAGTCACCACTCTTCAAAAAAAACCTGTATCCCTGAGATTTCCAGTTATTTTTCTCCATGTACAGTGTGAACCTTGGATTGATCTTAACCTTGGTCATATCTTCAGAGGCAACAACATCACAACAAGCTTCAGCTGGAATTTTATCAGATTCCGTTAAAAAAAATGTCTGCAGTGAACACATAAGCATGTAAATACTCACTGTTTTTATTTGTTTCCCATTGGCCCTTCACAATTTTTTGGTGGGACTGGAACCATCAGAGCTCCTTGACAAGAGCTGGGAAAAGAGCCAATATCAGGAATTTTACCTTTCGGAGGGCAGCTTCATCCACACACCTGACAACTTCAGAGTGTCCCCAAAATTCATCTTTTCATATATGTATATTCCTTTTCTTTTGCCAATCCATGGGGTGCTGCAAATCTGCCTCTCAGGTGCAAAAAGCTGCTCTCAGATGTTGCAGGATCAGGGACAGAAGTACACCACTTTCTGGGGAGAGCAGAAATAGTTTCACAACTACCAGCCTTGGTGCTCTCCTGCAGTCAGGAATATGGAGGTCCCTGGCATTCCATTGCACTGGATTATGGGGCAGAGGATGAGGATTCTTGGTACTTGTCTTTGAACTTAAACTCCTTGCTTGGGCAGCAGACTGTTATTTTATTTGTTTTGGCTAACAGCTTAAACATTGCATATTTGTGAAACTGTCTCTAGAAACAGTGGGTTGGGTCACAAAACAGATAGGGAATAATTACTAATTAATCAACCATCAGACTAATAATGGGCCTTCAGTTTTGCCAACAAACCCCACTACTCAATTGCTCCCCTATTACCAATAACTACCAATTTGGAGGCCGTGTTATTGCAGCAGTTTTATTAGTATCACATTCAGAAGGGTATTGTAGCAATAAACTGGCATAAGGCTGTAAAAAGAGGGTTGTTGTACATATTAATAATGTATTTTATGGCGCAGTTTAATATTCTGGATCCATGCTGCCTTGCTTTATAATCAGAAGAGGAAGAAAAAGCAAGTCGATCAATCATCCTCACCTGTTCTTACAGGGCCTGATAACTCGTCATGGTGATATATATGGGGATAATATCTTGTTACAAAAATCTTATTATTAAGCAACACTATTAGTTCTGATTTGTTTTAATGCCTTATAATAAGCTTAGTAATAAGTTTCTAAATGATTTATAGGGGTTTCTTTTTTAAGCAGGAGACGTCTGCAGTCTCTCCGGGAGATGTGATTCATGGCTTGAGCGAAACGGATCTCTCTGAGCAAGAGGAGAGAGTCTTGTTATGTGGACTTCCCAAGGGTGGGCACATTCCTTCCTCCAGATCTTCTCCATGTGGGAAAAACAGCATCCTGGGTGCTAAAACCACAGTGATCCATGACGAACTGCAGAGCAGGCAGGAAAATATTGTTGGATTTCCCCTCCCTGGCTTTGCCACAGAAGACTCTTACTTTCACCTTGGGCAGAACAGTTGACTCCCAGTCCGGGAACATGGAGAAATCTGTATGATTTAGGGGTTTAGGAATCTCTATGGCTTCAGGTCTTTGTCCTCAGTCTGTAAATCAGACATGTTTTATACCATTTCCTTCCAATAACAGGATGACCAAAGAAGATTAATTAGCAGTTGAAATATATTCAAATCATATGATGAGAGAGCCCAAACAAATATTTAAGAGGAAGAATCTTTGCCTTCCCCATCTCCATACTGACAACCACTGGTCTTAGTTTAGCTGCTATTTAATTTAGCTGGCTTTGTGTCCTGTGGGATGAAGGGATAAAGAGCTCATGGGAATATTCAGTCGTGAAGAGAGCTGGACGGATTAGATGGATGGTACAACATGGTCAGCTCACTCTGACTGTCCTGGCAGCAGAACTGCTTGGGAGCTGTGCCAAGGCCACCAAGGAATTAAGACCTCATCCTACTCCCTCTGTTCAGGTAACTGTGTAACTTCCCTGTCCACTTCCCATCACTTGCAGTTTGCTTGGGGCTGGTGGCTTTGCAGCCTTAGTTGCTCAATAAGTTGCTAAATCAGGGCATAGCTAAGTGATGTGAGGTGATTTTCCCGTGGGAGACAGGTTTGTTCCCATCAGGACAGATCCTGGCTCCTTCACGCCACCAGAAGAAAGTGAACCTTGATCAAAATCTAATTTAAAAGGGAAAAAGATGAAGGCTATGCTGTTATTAAAAGCAAATCCCTGCAGATCCCTCAGAATATAGCTGTTGTCTACTGGAAGCTGCTAATAAACCAAAAAAGCCCTGTACAAGGAAACAATCTATTATTTATATGACAGGCAAACTGCATAAAGACTCCTTATCAAGTTAACATTCTGGGCCAGATACTGCTTTTCTAATCTCCAAAAAGTCTAAGAAGTACTTAGGCAGAGGTATGCTTTTATTCAGTACTTTTGATAGCTATGTGAGCACCTGCCATTTCCCCAAGAGTTGTGCTCTGCATGATTTACGTTGCCGCTGGATTGTTTGGAAATATTCCTTCTGAATACTGCCAACAAATTACCGCTTTTCATGATTTAGACATTTAAAAATGTTTCTAATCTTCCCCCACACACACCTCCTTTTATCGTCAACAAATTCAATATTTGTTACATTGTCAAGGATCTCGTGTTTTTCTTTCTTTATCGTTGCACATTCTGTATGTTACAGGAATGCTTTGTTGCTCCTCACGTGACACACTAATAACACCCTTCAGCCAGATGTGGCACATCACTGAAAATCTTAAAATATTTTGTAAACTTTAATTAACTCCCAAATTTTACATACTGTTATGTCAGGCTAGATCCTTAGGGTACTTTTTCCAGGCGCTGATGAGACATCCTGCACTCAGATTGATGAAACTGGGTGAAACAAATCAACTATCCAGTAAAGTGTTTGTGAACTCAGGAACTCAGGGAGAGTCTTTAATATGTAATTTTGTCCATTCCCATCTAATCCATTGTATATAGACCAATTTTGGCAGACATTGGTCTAGTCTGTTTTAAATTCTCTAGAGGCAGGGATTGTTCCCTGGGCATAGTATGTTCCAGTGCTTCGGGGTTTTCCAAAGTCTTTCTGCATTTCATAGCACCACAGAATCATTAAGGTTGGAAGAGACCTCTAAGATCACCGAGTCCAACCAACAATCCCATTTAAACCAATATTTTCTTGAATACAGAATCACAGAATGGTTTGGGTTGGAAGGCACCTTGAAGACTATCTAGTTCAAACCCCCCTGCCATGGGCAGGGACACCTTCCACTAGTCCAGATGGATTTACTAAAAAGAAAAATTAACAATCTGTAGAGAAATCGCAAATCATGAATATTTTTTGCTTTGGTGACACATCAACAGTTTTGAAAAGTCTGTCATGTAAGAGAAAAAAGTACAAGTGCACACAAACATGAAAGTATCTTACACATCTGCACACACAAACAGCAGCCTTAAAGAGCTTTATTAAAATTTCTAGGTGAAAAGAAAAATGATAAGTGTCTCTATTCCTTTCCTTAAGGATCCTTAAGCACTCTTCATGTAGTCCTTTGTGGATATGCTTTTTAATTACAGCCATATGAATGCTTTTTTTATTATTCTGTGAGTAAATAAAACAAGAATTATTATATAATGAACTGAACTGAACGAGCTGAGGTTTGTCACATGTGAATAAAAGCTTCATAAATCTACCATTTGAGATTTTTTTAATTTGTTTTAAAGAAGTTTTCTTGAAGCTGATCTGAATGAGGTACGGCCAGATTTTTGGTTACTCTCTCAGTAACTACTGGGGCTTTTAACTTGCAAATCACTCCTTGGATCTCAAAAAGGTTCATGTCCTTCCCCTCCACTAAGCAGAGATACAGAACCAATGCACAACACAATGGAGGAGGCTTGCAGAGCATCACTGGGCAGACCCAGGGCAGAAAGAGGTGTTGAACTGTCTTCTGCTGACAACTGTTCACTGGAGTCCAGCAAATGTCTGAAATTCATCTTTGAACTACCCAAATAGTTCTGTGTTGGCTCTGTGCTTCCAGCATGAGGCAGTTCTCCATGGGATACACTCTCTGCTGGGAGATCACAAGGTGACTTTGCAGGAAGAACAGCCCTGATGCTTTCATAACTCTTTTTTTTGTCTACAAACCCACTTTCAGCCAGCAATCCTACCATCCAACAACACCTCCTTGTGTGCCAATACTCCATGCAGGGCCGGGGGGGAAGGGGCAGATGTTTCCTATATTTGCAGCTGATCTAAAACATCTTGGTTAATCTCAGTGGTTTACATGGGAAAGTCTGGTCTATAATGTAAGAATGTGTGTCTGCATTTCAGCTGAGGCATGGAAAGCACAGGCATCCAGTGGAGTTTTAAATGTTTCCTGGAAAGGTACAGGTCCCACAGACATCCCATCTCGGCTCCAGCCTCAGGAGTGTCCCCTGTGCAGCCCAAGGCATCTCATTTGCCCATAGGTACTTTGCTTGCAGCCTGGGTTGAATCCAGGGAGAAAAGCACCAGCAAAGCCATTACAGCCCAGGGGTGGTTTTCCTCTGGCTTTCAGGGTCAGCATTTTGTGAGAGTAGCAGTGAGTGGACCTCAGATTTCATGCTAGAAAATTGGGAGAGGTTCACTGTGGGCTGCCTAACTATTAGGAAAAATTTCTTCATGGAAAAAGTTGTCAAGCACTAAACAGGCTGCCCAGGGAAGTGGTGGCCACTTCACCACTATCCAAGTGAAGTTTTCCTTGTACTAAGATGGGCCCTGAGTATCCATTTGATGGTTCCCCTGTATCCAAGCAAGATCTGCCTGGCATAGCTTATTTGGGAGAGTAAGTCCTTGCTGTGCTCTTGATTTTAACAACTTTTTGCTTGCTAGGTACCTCCTGGAGTTTTTGCAAGCAGCTCAGCTCCTGCAGCAGCTGAGCTGTTTCATCAACACTTTTTAGCTCCATGCTCGAGGCAGCAGCAAAGCAGATTCCATCTTGTAATCAGTCCATTACAGCGGTCTTTTCCAATCCAAATGATTCTGTGATTCCATGGCACGCAGGCTGGCATATCCCTGATCTTATTAGCTGCACCCAGGTGGTTTCAGCAGGATTTCAGGTTGTGTCCTTGGAATATGAGGAGCCTGGGGCTCCCTGAGGCTACAGGGGCTGGGAGGCACCATCCCCAGCAATTGCTATCATCTTCCCATCATCAGTGTCAGTGGTTTGCCCAATACCAGCAGTCAGACTCTGACCTCTCATCCCAGTGTGAGAAGATACTTACTTCTTGATGAATTTGAGAGGGGGCAAAATCATCTAAGCAAAACTGTTTTAATAAACAAGTCAGCTGAATCAGGTGTCTCTCTCCAGGGAGACACATAGCTCACCAAAATGGGCAACCTTTGATAGCCTTCCCCTGCCAGAGGTGGTCCCTGTCCCCTTTCCCATCGGCTGGGTACTCAGGGACTTCCATTCCCTCACGAGCACCTACTTTGCCCCAGGTCTCACTCCCCCATTCCCCCTTCATCTTCTTCCTTTTTTGACAAATCTTTAGCATAGACTTTCCTACTGGTTCTTAACAACTCCTTGCAGGTGCAAGGAACAGTCAGAAGCACACCTAAGCAATAAGCAGCTCTAAACAAGAAACAAGGGATAGCCTCCCCCATCCCCAGAGTCACTCTGGCTGCAGCAAAACATCTCACAGTCCCACCATCAGTGATTTGCCCAGTGCCAGCAGTCAGACTCGGGCATCCCATCCCAGGCAGGGAGCTGATGCCACTCCACTGTCCTGGCACATACTGATCCATCATGCAGGTCTGGTACAAGCCAGAAAGACAATAGCAGAAAGGAGGTGTTCAGGGCCAGGCTGGATGGGGCCCTGAGAAGCCTGATCCAGTGGAAGGTGCCCCTGCCCAGGGCACAGGAGTTGAAACTGGAGGATCTCTAAAGTCCCTTCCAACCCAAACCATTCTGTAATTTTGTCATTCAATAAAATGGTTGTTGTGATGAGACCACAATCTGAAATGGGCTTGGAAAAAGGGCACCTCTGAGTCTGTCACCCAAAAGACTTGTTAGTGACAGACCGTGGCGTTTGCGTGGGACTGTGAGAGTTGGTGTGACTCAGTGTGGTGACTTCTGTAGCGTGTTTCAGGAGCAGATTATTTTTAATCCATGGCCCAGAAACTCTGGCTGTCATTTCCTGAGCTTTTGTTGCAATTCTCAAGAGATAGTGGGGTGACTCTGGGGTTGATATAAGAGTAATTTGGTCTGAGAACTCAGGTCCCCTGGAGACAACTGGCTGTGTGAGAGGCCTGGGCTAATGTCATAACAGACAAGTTTACAGCTAGAGAAAAAGAAGTGAAAGAACAGGAAGCAAAAATAAGAGGATAAATAAAACAAAAATAACACTTAAAATGGAAAAATATAATGACTTTTAAGCTATTAACGTAACTTAGTAGCTCACAAGTTTTGAATACGTTGAGAATACTAAATTCTCTTCTGTGATAGCAAAAGTATTTTCTCCCTGGCAAATATCCCTGGCTTAAAGCACAGATTTATTTGTACAGTGGTTTCATAGTAGTTCCAAGATGTAAGGTTTTTCTCCCTAAGATTCTAAGCCCTCTGTGATTTAGTGCTGGGGGAAGAGATTACCATTTAATTGATTTTTTAAATAAGCAAATGCTAAAAGCATCAAGATAAAAAAATTTTCATTCAAGATTTTTAAGAAAAAGTTGTTGTGTCAACTAAAACACTAAAACCAAAGCAGGGGTATAAACCATTTGGAGTTTGGCTCTACAGCTAATTTAATCCTCTATGTTTAGTTTAGGGGGGAAAAAAGCCCTAACAGCGTGATTTACATCTAATTCCTCCTGCTGTAATGAGGAAGAATTGCTGCCAACAGACCAGCACTCCTGAACAAGATGCAAACAATTAATCAGTCTGCCCCACGCAAAGCACGGGACATGAAAGTGCCTCCAACAAATGCCCAGAGTTTCAGGTGCTCTGAACTAATTCAATGTGGACCGAGTAACTTCTTGTTCTTTCTAGAAACTGCAGATCTCACCCACACACAAACATTTTCTAGAGCTGTTTTGTGTTTTCCTGTGCAGCAGGGCTGGCTGTGCTTGTATTGCACTAGTTCTAACATGATGATGAAAAATAAGAACACAGAGGTCAGATTTTAGTATACTTTTATATAGATTTTATATACAAACAAAAAGGTGTGTTTACAGGCATCTTGTCCTCAGGTTGCAAACTTATCTCTCGCTGCATACAGCCATGTGATGCAAACACAACATATGGCAGCTTAATCATAACAGTAAATAAAAGTAATTCTCTGTGTCAGTAGAAGGAGAGGAGCCACCACACGTCATCTGTGTGTGTTTGTCTCACACCAAAAAGGCTAAAGGAGACAAAAGAAATTGAAATGGATTGTGATGGACTAAGAGATGCCAATGACAAATTTTATTCTTTCATTTGAGACATAGAGGAAGAAGAATGGGAAGTTTTTCTCATCCTTTCTGTCTCAGACCAGACTTTTTCTGTGGCTGTGGATGAGACACATTCACGAGTTGCCTGAGGGAGCCAAGGAAGAGGATTTCGTAGGGCAGAGCAGGGGCACGTGGTGGAAAGTGTTCCCTGAGTCCCACCACTCCATGTGGGGTTGCACAAGGGGAAGAAGCCCTTGAGCCCTAAGAAAAAAAACAGTGACACCTCTTCCGTCGGTCCATGATGGTCCATCCCTTCTTTTCAGAAGCTCTGAAGACCATACCTGGTCTTTCACTGCCCACATCCCACAGGTCAGAGCCCATGAGGTAGAGTTTGGCTTGACCTAAGAAACACAAGGATTTCCACCCCGTAGCTGTTTTGCAACTGAAAACAATGGATTTCTTTGCTTCCAAGCAGGCAAAGGTTGTTTTGGTGTCTTTTCCACTCCACAAAGATCTCCAGAAACTGGTGCCTAATTAAACTCTTTAAATCCACGAACTAGATATGTTACTACCCTCATTTTTGAGAGTAGATTGCTATTAGTTTTCACTGAGATTCAGTCCACTTGGAGAATGGTCAGTAATTACACAGGTTTACAATGGGATTTTAGGAGTTTATTTTCAGATATACAGTTCTGTTTCCAGGGAGTTCCATGGATCATCATTTAAACAGGAGAAGCTTCGGGGCCTGAGCAAAATCCAGTCATCAAGGCCAGTGGATACCCACAACAAATTTGGGCTGACAGATGTTTTCTCCAGGGCTAAATTTGTACCAAAGGGTTTAGGAAAAATAACACACTAATCAGCTCACCCTGAGAGAAATGAGTGAAGGATGAAAAGATTAAAGGAACCCTGAAAACTGAGAGGAAAAGTAAAGAAGCTTTCCATAAACCATCTTTTTTGATATTCAGTAGAGTTTTCTTCAGAAGGAATAGTTGTCTAGACATATTAAAGTCTCTATCTGTTCTGCCAGCAGCACATCTCCTCTGCAAAGAAGGGTGCACACACTGCTCTGGAACAAAGGCAAATTTGGAGGGATTCATACAACATTCCTTTACCCAGCCAGGTGAGTGCTGAGATTTTATTTGGTATTTAATCTTCCTCAGTGCAAGACGAGACACAAAAATGTTCCCAAACAGCAAAGACTGCATTGCCATCCTTTTAATCCTATTTTTAGGTTGTGTTTTTTTGTTTGGTTGGTTGGTTTTTTTGTGAAGAGCAAAACTCTTTTCTCAGTTCTGCAAAAATGGCATATGAGGGCTGGGACATCCCAAAGCATAATGATATCTCATTTCTTTGTGCAGGGAGGTGAACTGAGGGTAATCTGCATTACTGTTTGAACCTCAGGTCCTTGGGATGGTAAGGTATGGAAATTGAAAGGTCTGCAACACTCTTCCTACAGTAGAGGTCTAACTACAGGCAGCATTTAATGGATCACAAGGGCCTAATTAATTGTTCTTACACCATAGTCATGACTGTCTTTGTAGGGCATAAGACAATTTCTGGCAGCCTGGAATCAGGAAGTTTTCGCTTCTTATTTTTCTCCTGCTAGTTTTCCATACATCCCTCTGCATTTGGCCATTGCCAGAGACAGGAGTGGATGGATCCATGATACAGTGCAGTGGGGCAGTTCCTCCCCTTTTCTTTCTGTATTTTCCCTTCCCCAGGGGAGGTTTAGATTGGACATTAGGGAAAAAATGCTTAATTGAAAGTGTTGTCAAGCACTGGAAGAGGCTGCCCAGGGAAGTGGTGGAATCACCATCCCTGGAGGGATTTAAAAGACATTTAGATGTGGTGTTTGGGGACATGGTGGCCCTGGCAGTGTTGAGCTAACGGCTGGACTGGATAATCTTAGAGATCTTTTTCAACCTTAATTGTTCTAAGATTCTGTGATACTCTTCCCTGAATCCTGTTGCTGCCTCAAACCTTTTCCCAAACTGTGCCAGCAAATCCTCATGTTTATCTATAGATGGCAGCAGCTTTCCAAATCAGTGGCAGATGCCGATGAACCAGGATGGTCTCTGGCTTCCCACGGACAGAAGGATTTCACTGCATGAAATAGGTAACAAACTGTACATGGATTTAATGGTACGTACAAAGAAGTTCACTCACTCCTGTAAGGCGGGGGGAGAAAGTGTGGGGGGGATATTTTTGGAATTTTTTTTTTAATGTGCTTCTGAAAAGGTTTGGATTGACAGCAGAGACACACGTGGGGGTGGAGGAGGCAGTTGGGGGAAGTGTGTGGATTTCTTTATGTTTTTATTAACTGCCAGCTCAGAAACATTTTTTAAAAAATAGATGTATAAAAAAATGTACTCCCTTACTGTGATTGTTGCTGGCTCTTAACATATGTCAGGCTCTTATCATTTCAGAGCAGCTGGCAAGTTCATGCAGAACCACCAGGCGGCCCAACGTGGCCAATAATCAGTTAAGTACAGATGTCCAAATAGATGTAACTTCCATTAAACTTTAAATAAAGATAATTTATGCTGAGTAAACAGACGAGTGAGCACATTTGCCCAAATACAGATGGCACTACCTGATAGCAGTGCATTAGAAGGGTCATTAAACAGGGAGGTTCAATAACATAGTGCTCAAAGATGGTCTTCTGCAAGGAAAAATAGCTGAGATCAGGGGTATAAAGTCTACCTCTGCATTTATTTTCTTTTTCCCCTTCTTCTTTTTAAATAGCTTGGCAGGTTTGGATTCTTAGTGGGACATAAAGAGAAAGACACTTTCTTCTGCACCTGTCCATAGAAAAAATAAAATAAGAAGAAGGCATTGTAATCTGTCTCACTTGGAAACCAGGATAAGTGTGCTCCTAAGTGTGCAAGGAGAAGATGCTTCTAAGGGTGATGGCCTTAATCTGAAACCTGATGAGTGTAGGGAGGGAATTCCACTGCAAGGGGCTTTTCATTTGCCCTGAATCCCCCGAGGAAGGTAGGCACTGTTGACACATCCACAATGCCACATTCTGCCTTGAGATGGATCCTGCATGGATTACATGCACACATATTTACACACACACAAGTGTGCCTGCCTTCCTTCCTTCTTTCTTTCCTTTCTTCCTCCCTCCCACTTCCTCTCTCCCTCCCTCTCTCCCTTCCTCCTTTCCTCTCACCTACCCTCTTACTGCACAGTAAGGATGCAGAGTTTTCTTCTGAGCTTCAATGCCACCTCTTCAGTAAGGAGATGGAATTCAGCTGAGGACTCACATGCTGGGTTTTAAGCACCAGATGCTGCGGTTTTGCCCTTCCTAGAACACTGGGAAGCTTAGTAAGGAATAAAAAGGTGGGATCATTGAGCAGAGCCATTGAAATCATGGTCTATACCAGCATCCAGGGCATCATGAAGGTGTCCCATCCTATGGACATCTCAGATGAGCATCCATCTGGTTACACACTGCTGAGTTCAGTGGCCAAGCACTGAAAATGCACAGCAGGTCTGAGTTCAGCTTGGGGCAGGGGCTGCCATCATCACCTCTCTCCTGGCCTCTATTTGCTTGGTCCACCCCAAAGCCCAGGACTTGGCTGGAACAGTGACAGCAAGGCAGGGGTGAGGGCTTTGGTGTCCTCAGCTCTTCAGCTGTGGAGATGAGGGCAGATTTTGTCAGCTGCAATGCCATTTAACATTTGTTAATGTTTAAGCTTGTATCAGCACCCAGCAAATATCTACAATTCACAGGTAACCAATGCCCCTTTCCAGCTGAGCTCTCCGTAACTTTATAGTGGCAGCCACCTCTCTGACTGTCACCTATTCTGTAATAACTCTACATGTCTCCTTGTCTGTGATCAGCAACAGTCACCTTATTTCAGCTAATTTCACGCACTGGAACAATACCCTCCACTCTTTTTTAATCATAGGAAGCACGGATAGGATTTTTCTTGCCTGTTAACAGGTGGGTCTCCAGGTTAAGTTTGTTGTCTGGGTTCCTTCTGCAGCTGGTGGAGCTTTCCAGGGCAACTCGTGCCCTGTAAAGAGCTGTGATGGATCACCTCTGGAACTGCTTCTCTCTACTGACTATTGAGAGAGTCCAGATGTCTTCACTAGGCCAGATGCCTCATTTTCAGATGGCTAATGTTAGATAAAAGAAATCCAACTCAAAAGGGAGCATCAGCCTGTCTTTATTATTTTTATTTACTGCGTTCCTCTTTTTGCCTCAACTTGGTCCTTGTGGAATAAGGATAATGCTACCTCAATTCTAATGTGATGTCCTGCTGTCTCAAACCTCCTCTCATCTGTGCTAAAATGTTGTCCCAGGGTAGCGATTCAGGTTACAGTACAATGTACAAGGGAGGGAAAATGGCAATACTTTGGGGAAGGTGCAGTGGGGATGGTGAGGATGGGAAAATGTCAAACCAGGATGAAGACAAAAAATCCACTGAGGCATTCCCAGGGAAGGAAATTCCTGCACAACTGACATGGGTCTCTGCTTCACTGCGCATTGGAGCTCCCTGTTCTGCTTCTCTTTAATGCTGATGAAGAGACCCTGTGAGCCCTAGACCCCCAGGTGCTGCTCCATCACATATTTCCACTTCAGACCTTTCCCCTCTCCTTGCAGGCAGAACACTGGGGCAAAGGGCAGCCACCCTTCCCACCTGGCTGTCAGAAAGGTACCCAGGCTCAGCCCTCAGCCTCCAGAAGCCTTTCTGGGATACCTTCAGTGGCACAACTTGTTGTTTGGTTATTCCAGATGTGCTTTGAGAAATTGAACACGAAGCTCCTGGTATTTGAGTCTGGCACTTATGAACTTATCTCCTTTTTATTTGTTACGAAATAATTTATTTTCAACTGTCTGTAGGGTCAAAATCCCCTCTTCCCACATTACAAGATATTGTCTTTCCTTTTGAGTGTCTCAGCATCCTCCCTCTAGTGACTCATTTTACTCCAGGGCCCTTTCCTAAAAACTCTTGGTCTGGTTTGATCCCATTCATGGTACTTACCTACCCAAAACCTTTCACCTCCCCTCACCTTTCCTCTCCCATCATTTTAAAATCATGCCTGTTAAAAATGTGTCACATCAAATCCCGTAACTCTTGATGGTGAGATTCTCTAACAAGAACATATATTCAGACTGCTGCAGGCACTGATGAAACATTTTTGCCCTAAATTCTCTCAGTAATATTTAAATTAATGGCAAATGGCTGGGATGAGGCATGGAACAACAGAATTTGATGCTGCATTGAAGATTTCCAGCATCATGTGTTATTCAAAGCGTTTCCTCCTTCAGGGTGATTACTTCATTTTACATTTGCTGGCCTCATGCTCATGTCACACCCCAGTTCCTGTGGCTGTCAGATTAAACACTGCTTTATCAGAAGAAATGCCACTGAATTATACAATTTCTTTGGCCATTTAACACCTTTATCTCTGCCTTGCCTCTGCCAGGATTACTGACACAGATTTGTCCTGTCCTTGCTTTCCCAGAAAACTCCTGAAATGTGTGTAGCAGGACTTCCTAGGGAGTGTTTTTAACACACCTTTAGCACACACACACAAAAGCCATGTTTAAGTCATGGAAAACTATGCAGGTACAAATCAGCTTTTCATCTTTGAAATACCATAATTTTTAAAATAAAAAAACCCTCATGGATACCTCAGCCTTTCTGAATCTTGCTGATTTCTTCCCTGGTAAACACAAGACCCTTGCTCACATAAACCCGTTTCTAGCACCTGAAAGTTGCTCCTTGGAGCTGACACTCTCTTGCTGGAAGCAGGTATAAGAGCATTAACCTTTGATGGAGCTGTCACCCAGGACCAGGGAAAGGGAACTAAAGTTCATCTGAATGCTCCAGAGCACTCAGAGCATCTCTCTGCCTCATGCAGGGGATTTTCTGCTGTTCACACACATGCACAGAGTGATTCTCCGTGGCAGAGCCAAGGGACCCCACCAATGCCATGGGGTCACAGTTCAGGGTCACGCTTGCATGTAGGATCATTTCATCCTTGGACAGCCCCAGCCTGAGAGGGGTGACAGAAGGTGACAGGCTCTGCTGTGAGGCAGGCTGTGCCAGATCAGCTGCACAGCTTCTGGCCAGCTCAGAGCACGGCCACAGCAAACGAAATCTGCTTGGGAAGCATCATCCTGTGTCTGCCTGTGAAAAACCCCGTGGTCGTACCCTTAGACATGGCAGGAGGGGAAGCAGAGGGGCTGCCCTCACCTAGGCTTGGCTTTGCTATTCTGTAGCTTAAAAAAACTCCCTTAATCTCCCCAATCATATGAAAAAAATCATGGAATCATAGAATAGTTTGGGTTGGAAGGGACCTTTAAACGACATCTAGTCCAATCTCCCTACAATGAGCAGGGACATCTTCAGCTAGATTGGGCTTCTCAGGGCCCTCTCCAGCCTGACCTTGACCCAGGGATGGGTCAAGAATGATAGGTGGAGGATTTAACCCCTAAAAGTAAGGGCTATCCCTAACTCCATATGAGGTTGGATTAGGTTCTTAATTCTAACATCAGAACTGAGAGGTAATTAGAGGTAGCAGCCAGGGAAGGAGTGGGAAGGAAGGATAGCTCCATTCACACTTTGGCTGATCTGATGATAATACTGAGTGAAAGGACTTCAGGTGCTTGGTTCTGATATGACTCAGATCACCAACCATGTAAGATTAATTTGAAAGTCATAAGAAGTTATGACAATCACTTACTCTGACTTTTTGAAGAAGCCAGAGGATCACATACACTGTGGGATGTAGACCGAGCTCCAGCCACCAAGTCTGAGTCAGGGTCAGCATTCCCTGCAAGGCTAATGGGTCTTCAAAACTCCAGATTCCTTTCTGAGGAAACTTCCAGATTCCTTCTTCAAGCTGTGAAGTCCAGCTCTGGCTTTAGGCTTTCCTCAAATACAGCAATTATTATCCCAAATAGGTATTATGGCATTTTTGTCTGTCAGCAGCAGTAAGTTTTTCTACTTTGGTGCGTCTCCTTAGGGCCGATTTGTGCTAGACATTGTCAAAACATTTCCTCATTCCTCCAAAAAAAAAAAAAAAGAAGAAAATGTCAGGAGATAACACTTCCTTAGCCAAGATGAGATGTGTCCATGTTCTGCAGCCAGCAGTCTCACTCCCAGCCATTCCCACCAAGCGATCCACCTGCCAAGTGGGATTCCTTCTTCTGGCTGCCGTGATCATCCTCTTTCCAAGAACAACCGCTGAACAGACAACTGACTCACTGCCTCAGAAAGGTACTAGGCAGGCATACGTGGGAGAGAAAATCCGGGAGTTGTTCCCCAACTGCTCCCAGTGTTTGAAATCACAGCTAATTGCCCTGACGTGGCACGTGGTGGCCACAGCCCCAGCTCTCTGAAGTACGTGGTGGTGGCGTGTGGAGAGTACCCCTCAGGGAGGCATTAGTGAATTGTTCCTCCATTTGCTGCTTTTCAGACGTGATAGTGGTTCTGACACCTTCAATTTAAACACCCGGGGCTGCCAACGTGACTGGAACCCTCGGGGCTTCTCTGTGCAACACGTCAGTCTGAGATGGCATTTTTAAATGACCTTAGTTAAACTGGTGCACGTGGCTACGGGCGAGACGCTGATTTTTGGTTTCAGCCAGGCTGAATCTCGATATTTAACCTGGTTTAAATAGAGCTCTTTTGGATTGTATTAATTAAAACAGTTCAGTCTTGTGGAAGAAAAGCCCAGGAGTAGTTAAAAGAAACCAACAAGTCAAGAAAAAAGCACAAAGGCGGTTCCGTCTCAAGGATGAAAATGAGTGTTGATGATCTTTTTCTCCCCCCTTTATATTACTTGGTCTATAATTTATTTTATTTAGTTTCAGGCCAGAGGTTTAGGAACTAAATATCCTATAGCAAAGAAAATACACCTCTTGTTTTTAATAGGGGCAGGGAATCATAGAATCATAAAACAGTTAGGGTTGGAAGGCAACTTAAAAATCATTCAGTTCCAATCTTGAGGTAAGACTCTTACTTGTTCTGCCAGAATGAGAATCCTTCAATCCTGCGAGCAAAATATAATCCTCAGTGTGACCAGATGCCTCCAACCATCTGACTGGTTTAAAATAGGAGGAACAGCTTTTCCAAGTAAAGTTATTAGGTCAAATTCTTTCTCCTTTCTCATCCCAATCTGCAGCACAGTGATGTCACCAATGCTGCTAGTAAGAAAATGTTGACTGACACAACTTGTCAGAAAAAAAAAAAAGGGGATAAGAAATGGGCTAAATATTTCAGGCTCTGAATTAACAGCCATCTGAGATAGAAGAAACTTATATATTGATGGCAAGAAACTCCGAGTGCTTGCAAAGCAGAGGAAAGGGGCTGATAGATCAGATCAGCCCAAGCACAAAGCACTCTTAAAAATGCACATATACATGGCAAGGTTATTCAGCTCCTGCCTTTGGGTGGAATAATTGTCGTGTGAAACATTAGTGAACCAGCATGAATGTTTCATAAGTTTGAATTTATAAAATATTTCTGATTTTCCTGTACACATGCCTTCCAAAGATAACTTTCAAGTGCTCGTTGTATTATGCATCTCACTTTTCAAGAGAACAGCATGATTTCCTTGAAGACATATCCGTTTAGAGAGTTGCCATGGCAATTTGTTCCCACCCCCCAAAAATGCTTAAAAACAGATTTTTTTCCATTGTCTTCTGATTTCTGCAGATTACAACATGCTTCACTTTTCTCTCTTCCCTAGAGTGGCTCTAGGTGAGTGTACAGAAAGTGAAATATTTTTTTTTATTATTTAAATTACCTTCTGATGGAAGCAGAAAGCTTTTTCCTCTAAAGTTTAGTCAAAACCAAGGCAAAATTGTCTTACTATTTGAAACAATCACTTATTAGCATGTTTTTTTTTTTTTCAATCCCAGGAGAACCCTGATAAAAATTTCCTGTGCAAACATAAAACCTCTTTTTACATATGCAAGGTAATTATTAATCCAATTAACCATCTGCATACCAGCATACTTAATTAGTTCTCAGTATTACTCTTTTCTTGCTGTCATTGAACTAACCACCTTGTGCAATCTGTAAACCGGACCCAACATTTTGTTCAGCCTTTTTTAAAAAAGAAAAGGTAGATTTGGGTAAAAATGGATTCAATTCAAGAATTTTCCATGTTTCACTTATTTTGTTTCATTGCTTTTTTGTTTATTTCTGCTCCCAAAGTAAAGCAATTTGTGATGAGGATTGTATTCTCAAGTACTGGCAAATTATGGTTTTATTTCTGGAGAGGAAAAAAAAAAAGAAAAAAATTAATATAGTGATATTTTTATACCCATTAACTTTTTAACAATTATGCTCTTTGATCATTGTTAATTGCTTGGTCTCAGAGCATAATCAGAGCATTCTGACTCAAGAACAGACTGCTTTGCTTGTAAACACTCCTTCTTTCCCTCTTTTATTGGAAAATAAAATGAAAAACTAATAGTGCTTGACAAGTCCATTCTGAGTCCCGTTTCATATCACAGGCTGTGCTGTGTTTTAAAACAATATTGCTCTTCCCCAGTTCTAGTTTTAATTACTCTGCTGGGGCGGATGGGTCAGCACAAAGAACATGTCCTGATGTTTCTCCTCCGTGCAGGAAACTCTCTGAGTAACTCCAGGAAACCAGAACACGTGAATGGGTTTAACCAGAGCAGCTCCTGGAGGCTGGAGCTCTTTCCACTGATATGGGGAAAACAAAATGAGGTGTGAAAAGGGATATTAGATGGTAGCAGCATGGAGGGTGGGGGGGAATAAATGTCATCTGCCATCACTTGAGATGCCCTGGAGTCATCTGAGGCCTCCTCACAGGATGACCTGTGGGAGACTGTGCCCTATTGGAAGCAGGCTGGGCACTGGATGGTTGTGTTGAGGAAACTGGACCATATTCTTGTCCTCTACAAACGCTGCATGTTTGCCTGCCAGCCCAGGGCCTCCCAGGTGGAAATTCCATCCATTTGTGTCTCAGCAGCAAACTGGAGCTTTGTTTCCTTTCCTGTCTCATCCTGTGATAACTCTGCTCCTGACCAAGCCACTGGAAGAACTGGTATTTTCACCATTCTGCCTGACCTTTACATCCCATCCTGGTTGATCACACTCTGTGCAGGAGGGACAAAATAAATACCCATTCCATGAAGTCAGTTCACCAAGCCTTGGATGTTCCTCCCCTAAAGGAGTCCAAGACACAGCCCTGGTTGATCACTGTACACAAACATGGTGAGAGCTCTGTATCCCAGTGTTATGTGGCCCCAGGAAAGCCAAGTCAGTCACCATGAAATCAGTGTTTTATGAATTTTAGTGGAGAATTTTAGAGGATCTGGACTATGTATTAGGAATTGTGGCTAAACCTCAGGTCCTGATGACGTATCGAAGACATTACAGCTAAACAAGTGTGCAAGACTCACAGAGTGCAAGACTTGGTGATTTCAGGCTCTCTGCAGCCTTTAGGGTGTGACAATTATTTGCTGCTATCCCTGTTTGAACAACTTAAACTATTACTGCTTCACTGAAACAGTTCCTGCTTGCCTTTGCTATTATGTGTTCTGGAACAATGAACACAATCACCCATTTTAGAATAGGATTTTGACTGTGTGTTTGTAAATAGGCTTCCAAGCAGAAAGGGAGGGTAGGTAAATAAAGGAATTGCTATCTGATTTCCCTGTTTCTCACTCTCTCTCTCTAAAAATATCTATCTATATATATCTAAATATATATCTCTAAATAAAGAGAGCTTTCTGATTCTTTGCTGCTTCACAGGATGGGTTACAAAAGGGTAAATTAGAGTCAGTGGGATTTTCTCTTTTGCCTCCAAGATATATCTATGGTTTAATTACAAAATAATCTGACTACAAAGTTGATCCAACTGAACCAGACACAATGTTCATTTCAGCAATGCAGTGTGCACGTAAGCAGAGAGGAGATTTGAATGCTGATTTCCTCTCTGCCTCATTCCTGTTTAAAAAAGAAAAGGAAAAAAAAATTATATAAGTAAGGATCACCAAGCCAGAGTGAATGTAAAGCTAAGAAATAAGTTATTGAAATATTGAAGACAATGTTGTGCTGTGCTTAGTCTTGCCCTGAGCAATATTCTTGCTCTGCCCTTGCCTGCTGTGCTGCTTTTTTGGGTCTCACAGGGCTGATTCCACTCAGATCCACTGGTGTCCTGAGCTCTCTGAGCTGGCATGTGTCTGTCACAGGCATCTCACAGTCACAGTTGCAGTGACTGGAACATGGATAGGACAAGAGGAATAGCTGGCAGGGTAAGAGGAAATGGCCTCAAGTTGCCCGGGAGGAGGCTTAGGTTGGATATGAGGAAAAATTTCTTCCCGGAAAGAGTTGTCAAGCGCTGGAACAGGCTGCCCAGGGAAGTAGTGGAATCACCACCCCTGGAAGCATTCAAAAAACATGTGAATGTGGCACTTAGGAACATGGTTTCATTGTGGACCTGGCAGTGTTAGTTTAATGGTTTGATTTGATGATCCCAGAAGTATTTTCCAGCCTGAACGATCCTATGATAAGAGCAGAAATCTTTATGTGTTCAAACAGCACTGGATGTACAATCTCAGGAAAAGGTGTTGGAAGCAAAGGGATCCCAAACTTTGCTAGTGAATGTTGCCACAAACTCAGGAAAGTTGCACAATAAAGCATAGGAATTCAAAATTGCCATCAGTGGATGCTACACCAGTGTTAGAAAAACCAGGGAGCTATCAGCCTGCTTTCCTCTGAAATAGAATAGAGTTGTATGTCACGAGCTGGCCCGTCTTCTTCCTCTGGATTGCGCTGTAGGTGTGAGACAGGAACACTCCAGAGCACGTGCACAGACACATTCATCTCCTCATTTGGCCTGAGGATGCCCCAGGAAAAAACACAATCCTTTCAATTTACTCTCTTTGTAACAAGAAATGGGAGCAAAAGCAAACAAGTTTCTACTTGCCTGTGGGTCCTAAAAGAGGTTTAACTGAACTTCTCTGGAGCTCCCTGAAGATGCTGCCGCAGATCTTGCACCTCGTACTGGCAGTTTTAAGTCACGACAACAAACCTCTGTGTGATTTCCACTTCTAATTCCTCTGATCCTGGCTTCTGACCCTTAAATCAGTCAAGAGCTTATGCAGAACCAAGACACCCTTCTAATAACCAGCCGAAATACAGCAATGCCGGACAACTTAGGCTGGTATATGCTGATCCTCATCCTTTGATTCCTCCACCACTGGGTTTTTAGAGATGTTGCACCACCCGAGCTGTCAGAGTAGCATAAAACTAATAACCAGGCCGTGCTATGTCTTGATGATGTGACAATGGTACTGATGGTGCTTATTCTCAGAGACAACAAGGCAGCATTCCTTTGATTGCTTATGGGAACACTTTACAGCTGAAGTATAATTTCATTTATTAGAGGCAGACAGCTTATAAAAATGTGTGAAACACAACAGGTACCAAAAGGAAAGCTCAGCAAGACTAATGAGGCACAGGGCTCATACCTTTAAAGAAAACAAAGGTTTCTACAGACAAACGGCTGATGCAGTTTGTTTTTTATAGACGTAAATCAATCAAAATATTCAAACCATGTTATCCTGGTGAGCTACAGCAAATGCATTTCATCTGAAATTATTGATGACTTTGCTTTTAAGCAGAGGAAGGGACCAAAAGGAAAACAGAGAGGGGAAAAAAAAATCTTTCATATTCAAAGAAGTACATCTGGAGTGAAAAGCAATCTTGCAGAAGGGGGAAACATACACAAGTAAAATTAAAATAGTATTGTTACTGTCTTTTCCTCAGAACTGTCTCCCCCCTACGTGAGCACTCCGGGACAGAATTAAAGAGGGATGTGGTGCAAACATCTTCAGTGTGGATCCAAATGTGAAAAGGTTGGCATGGTTTAAGAGCGACAAATCTGCCCCAAGCAGCCTGAAAAAGGATTTACAGATTCGTTTCCCAGCTGGTGAGAGATATCCTTGCTGAATGACAGACACGGAGCAAAGATCAAATGAGGAATCAGGGTCAAATGGACCCCGTGTGCTTCATCTCTGAATCAGTGCTGAGAGGGGGCTAAAGGGCCAAAGAAGAATCATTGATTAGGATCCTGATTAGGAGGAGGCTCAGAAGTCAACAGTGAATGTCCCAGTTCTATGGTCAAAGCAAGGATATGGAGAAGGCAAAGGCTGTGAGGGTGTCTCCGTTTGAGTGGGACACAAGTGTTTTGTTGAGACCAAACCACAGGGGAGACCCAAAACTCCTCCCCCTA
>JAWWES010000041.1:2701607-2734445 GCA_035583135.1 Lophotriccus pileatus
GTTCTCCTCCCCCAAAACCAGGCAAGGGAAAAAAGGAACAATTTTTAACCTTGTAGCAGCACAAAGCAAAACCATGATAGAGGGGTTTCCAAATATTAGAAAGCACTGGTTGTGTGTGCAGAGGGATGAAGGACCTTCAGCTTCTTTGGAAAGCTCCTGATGGCTTCCTCCTATGTTCCTATATATCTATATGTATCTCATGGACTTGATAATAAAGGTCTTATCCAACTAGATTATTTTATGTTTATATTCTATGCAGAGGTGTGCAGTGAGGCACTGAGTGAACCTGTGCACACTCCTTTTTGGTGAGCCAAAAGCCACCTGGGCAAAGTCTGATGCCGTACAGGTGACCTAGACAGGCCTTCTTCAGCCTAGAGGTTTTGAGCATTCATTTTCATATGCATGGCCAAAAACCAAAACAGAATTCCAGGAGTTCCTGACCTGCAATATTTGCTCAGGGGGATTATTGTGTCATTGTTCTGACCAGGATGCCAAACATCCATGCTAAAAACTTTTCCCCTCAAAAAACCCTCACACCCATGTGTGAGGAAATGAAAACAAGCAAGGGCCCCCCAGAATGCTGTGCTATACCTTCCAGAGGAGTACTGATTTGGGATTCTGCCAGCCTGGAAGAAAGAAGGAACAGCTCTGCCACACTTGAATCTGTCTTTCCAGACAGTTTCAAGATATCCCAAGCTGTAAAGGTCAAGAGAACTCAATTATACTCCTGTGTGATAGACCTGTTAGAAGTCCTCAGGCAAGTCAATCTCCCTTAATACCTCAATTTCCTCACCTGATAGCTGAAATTGGAGTTCCTGATCTATAATCATAGAATAGTTTGTGTTGCAAGAGACCTTTGAAGGTCCTTTAGCTCAACCCCATGCCATGGGCAGGAACACCTTCCACTAGACCAGGTTTCTCAGGGCTCCAGCTAACTTAGCCTTGAACGCTTCCAGGGATGAGGTATCCACCACCTCTCTGGGAAAGCTATTTCAGTGTTTTACCACCCCCTTTGGAGAAAACTTCTTCCTTATATCTAATCTGAATCAACCCTCCTTCAGTTTAAAGCCATTATCCCCTGTCCTATCACAACAAGCCCTGCTAAAAGGTCTGTCCCCATCTGTCTGGGCACTGAAAGGTGCTCTAAGGTATCCCCAGAGCCTGTTCTGCTACAGCCTGAACACCCCCAAATCTCTCATTCTGTCCTCATAGAGAAGGCGCTCCATAATACTGTACATTTTTCCCATCTTGGATGAGGAGCCTGTGTTGGCATCTTCTGCCACAGATTAAACAACAACTCTGAAAGTTTCATCTGGAAGTGCTGTTTTAGTGCTCTGTTGGCCATGAGCCTTTCTTCACATGGTTTTGTGGGTATGCTCTGTGGTTTACATCTGTTTATCTCAATCACAGCCATTTCTCCTTTGGGCCCGCTGTACCAGGTACCCAGAGCCAGGTTTTCTAGCACTCTCTCTAAATACTTTTAGCTTTGGATTACAATCCTAATTAAGGAATTAATGAGCGGAGCTTTGCCAGTTCCTGTTAAGAAAACAACCAAAGCATGTTTTGTGAGGGAAGAGAACAAGGAAACAAAATGTTTGATACCTTTCCCTCTCTCTACCCCCACCCCATTTCTCTGGTGACATTGTTTGTGATCCATCACAGAGATGTTATTTCTTGTCCAAATTTTTTCACATTTTGTTGTATTCAGGTAGGGACCATGGAACTAATTCAGTTCCCATCCTCTTGGCTGTGTGGTTGTGGGGTTTGGCGAAACACAAAAGGAAAGGGTTGGGAGTCTGGCAAAGACCCATTTTCTTTCATGTGAAAGACATTTAGCACTGCTGGGGAAGGGGAGATTGAGGGAGGAGTGAGTACCATGTACCTTGCCTTGAAGTCCTGTCATGTTCTGAGGAATAAGACACCTGTCTGTAAATGAGAATCAAGCCCATGGATGTGAATGGAATAGAACAGAATAGAACCATTAAGTTTGGAAAAGCTGTTGAAGATCACCAGGTCTAACCACATTAATATAACAGTGCCAGATCCACCACATCTACACATCTTTTGAATACTTCCAGGGATGGGGACTCCATTGCTTCTCTAGACAGCCTGTTTCAATGCTTGTGAGTGCCTAAGCCTTACCTGCCACACAGGGGCCACCACTCTGCTATTGCACCTTGAGCCCCATCCCTTACTTGAAATGAGCACATCACTTAGAGGGATGCTGTGTTTGGATATAACAGCTCTACATGGATTTTCACCTCGCTGAGGGAGTGTATCCCTGAGCCATTCCCAAGCCCAGACCCATCCCATATTTTAAGCCCTCTTGCTCACACTGTCTGATTTGCTTGGCCCAAACCCAATGCTCTTCATGGGATGCCAGACTCCTTTCCTTGCCCTCAGGACATGCTGAGTGCATTACCCCCATTCTGCCCTGACCACCCACAGTTCTCCTTGATTCAGCTCTTCCTAAAGGTAATGTGGTTGCTTTCATTATGAAGCACATGAAGGCAGCACTAACAGACAAGTCTGAACCTGCTTTTCCCCTTCCTTTTATAACTTACGTCACAGGGAATAGAGCACATGCTTTAGAAGCTGCCCCAGTGCTCAGGAACATTAACTCTAGGCTATCCCAGCTGATGCCAGCAGGAATGAGGGCTCCTGGGTAGGAAACAGCATAATCTCCATTCACTTCTTACACAGCTCTTCTGCTGTGTGAGGACAAGGAAGAGAAATTAGCTGACTTAGCAAGTGGTTGCATTCAGGAACAGGTCACGTATGATATCATACCCAGGATGTAATCTCAGTGCTGAGTGTTGTGCTCCAAGTGAAGGCTTTGTTACTTGTGCTCAGTGAAGTCACTGCAGCAGAATAAATGCAGTGCCAGGATGACCCTGCTTTGCTCTCCCTCTCTTCCCTCTGATGCATAATGGAGAGAAGGCAAAGGGAATGAAGAATATCGCTCGCTATTGTGCTCTGGCAGAGAGGGCTCGTTTGAGGAACTGCCAGCCGTGGAATTTTGTCTCAGTTTCCCAGATAAAATCTCCTGTTTCAGGGACTACATTTACTCTGGGTGTTTAATGTGACAATGAAAGCTACACTCACCCCAATCTTTTACATAATAAAACCCCAACAATGAAAATCTCACAGGCAGCCTAATAAGTGGAAAGTTAATAAGTGTCAAAACCAGAAGATAAAATTCTACCCAGCAAAGCAGAAAGTGAGCATTCGTATTTCTTACAACTGAAGGAACACAACAAAAAAAAACCCTCTTCTGCTGTTTCATATCCACTTAAAATATTGAATATCACCTTGTAGGTTCTCCTTGCCCACCTTCCTCTGGGCAGAGTGCCTTCAAAGGGTGGAACACTGTTCTGTGCCTACAGGATCTGGACCACTTTCAAGGGTTTTTGTTTCATCTAGTTCCAACCCCACTGCCACGTGGACAGGGATGTCACCCGCTAGACCACGTTGCTCAGGGCTCCATCAAACCCATCCTTTAACACCTCCAGGGATGGGGCAGCCATAGCTTCTCTGGGCAACCTGTTCCAGTGCCTCACCACCCTCACAGTAAAGAATCTCTTTCCTCTTTAGTAATTCCTTGGTAAAGGATTACCCTTTACCATCACCTCTGCCTTAAATGTGGAAGAGCTCAGAGACTCACTTCTCCTGCAAAAGCACTAAGGACAGTAGTTAATATCCAAATAATTTGTTGAGAAATGCCTGGGGGACAGAGAACTTTGGGAATCCTGGGGTAAATTATCCAGCAGCAGCCTAAGGAGACAGGGAAGGGACTGTGCTTGTCAAAAAGATGCAGAATAAGACCCGGAGTCATACTTTACATGCACCCTGAGTTACTGCTTGCAAGTAACAGTTCATGATCCTTCTGGGAGTCCCCTATTAAAAGTAAAGCATTTGAAGCTGACTAACAAACTGATCACAGGCTGCATTATTGATTGTACCATTAAGGTCTTCGTTTGAACCATTAGCAGGGTTAATGAAATGATCGAACGCTTCTCTCCAGCGCAGCCAGCACTCTGTGTCTTTCCAGCTCCACTTTTAGGGTTCAGGTCAGCTCACATCAGACCCAAGAGGGACCAGGCTGCTGCCTGTTGTAGGAATAGGTTGGCTGCACTGTAAAACAAGCCCATGGATGAGATATTAGCAGGGCATTAACCATGGAAGAGAATAGGAAAGTTACTGTGCACTGGTTCATTATGCAGTAATTTACTAATGAAGTCAGAGGCTGTAAATGTGAGTGTATTTAGCTCCACATCTTCTAGTCACTCAGCTGAGGCAGCTGATGTGCAGTTTGCTCCCCTGCACCACCAACCTCAACAGACAAGAACCATTTGTCTCAGTTACACAGAGAGATCAAAACTCACCTGATTCCCCACCCAAAGAGCAAGATCAAACAGCAGCAACATCGGTCCCAGGTTTTTTGTCTTTTTGAGTCAGCTTTGCAATGTTTTTAACTCCTTCTCAGCACTTTAGGCAAAAAGGACATTTACTGTATGGAGAATGAGGGTAAAATAACCTATACTGCCTTGGTCTAGCAGTGGGAATATTTTTTCCCCGGCTGCTGGTCCTTTCCCTCTGCTCACTCCCTGTGCTCAGCTTTCCCCTGCATCCCCACAACTCTCCCCACCAGCAGGTGTGGGCACAAGTAACTCTGCACCCCTGGGGTGTCACAGGCAGGGGTTTGGGTCCAATTCCAGCAGCCCATCACCCACAGCCAAGAGCAGGCTCTGACTCCCCTTATCCATGAATATGTTCCTGAGACAACTTCAGTGTGAGAAATCAGCACGCACTGGTTTGTGCTTTGCTGCCTTTTAACTTCTGATATTTTTCTGTGAAGATCCTCAAGAACCACAATGTTTTTTAAGTGACTGGCAGAACAATGGTTAAAAAGAAAACATTACATCTTCCTCACAGCACTGTTGCCTTTGGATTTTAGAAGTGTTGCTTAATAAAGCCGTTCTGTGGCATGTGTTTAAAACATCTCAGAAGTAATTGAATTCACAGTGCTTTGTAAAATTTCTACCAATTGCACATGTATATATATATATATATATAACTTAATCAACTGCAAATGTAATCTTTCAGAGAGTCCTTCTCCCATTTTCTTCCTCTGCATCCCTGCTCTCCCAATTTCCACTGCTGTCTGTGCTGTCCTCTTTCCCTTCTCCACAGGTCTTAGCTTCTCACAAGCTGATCCATTTCAGAAACCATTTTATCTGTGTGCACAGTATCTACCTCACTGGAAACAATGGAAGCTGGCAGCCACCTTTACTAAAGGCAGTTACACACCCCTATTTCAGGGAAAAATATATGGGACAAGGAGTTGTAGTGCTGGTTGCACATTTCTTGGTGGTTATGATTCTTGGTTCCTGTGGACTTGGTGCATCGGCCTCGAGAGAGCCCCTCAAAAGGGCCAAGAGTCCCCCATCATTTAACCCAATCCTACTTCACACAACTGCCATGGCCCCAAGAAAACTCAACCCTCCTGCTCTATATCACTTTTTTTCCCCACTGGATTGAAAATCCCGGTAAAAATCCAATTCCAGGTTTGGATGGCTGGAGCTATGGAGAAATTCAGCTTTAGTGATGGCCTAGGAGGTGATGGTGAATAAGGACAGATGATGAGAGAAACTGCTCCATCTCACTGCTGCTGCATCTGCAGGGACATAGACACATCATAAGGGGCATGAGCAAGTAAGGAAGGTGACAGGAGGGAAGCAAAAAGTCTTAGAGGGATTTTTGCCGCTCAGCAGAGTAAACAGAACATCAGCATTCCTGTGGCTTTGCATCGAATGGGCACTATTAAGAGGACATGTGGAATTAAGGGATGACAGCAGTTGGGTGAAGTAACTTTTTTTTTTTAGAAGAAAGTTAAAAAAATTATCTTCTTGCTGACCAGTTCTTCATGGCCTTTGCCTTCTATTTCAATCCATTTAAATTGCAAATATCTTATCCCAGTGACTTTCTGCTGACTGTTCACCTGTTGAGAATCTGAGCTCACGGGTCTCTCTCCCTGTGTCTCCTCTCTGCTCTCCTCAGGGAAGGGGAAGGGCAGCTGCCTACATCCACTCTTATCTCCATAATTTCATTATGCTTCGTAGCTTCTTTGGCTGCCACTTCATCTTCTCCAAAGTCACCTCTGCAGTGAACACAGAAGCCCAGGGAAGGATTCAGGCTCTCACCTCGGGGGATTCAATCCGGCTGCACAAGGACAGGTGAAACTGGGGGGGTCCTACCTGGGCTCCAGCTACTGTTCCAGGCAAGACTTGGCTCCTGTAGATCCCAAGTTGCACTTGCCGACCCTACAAGGATTTCTCAAGCAGCATTTTGTCTGCAACGAGGCTCCTGCCTGTGGGAAAATGACTCAAATCCTTGTTGGATTATTTACAATTGGAACAATCTATGACTGCTTAAAAAAAGTCTGTATTTGAGCAGGTAGAAGGCACTGCCTCTACTCAACAATAGACCACAGGGCACCTGGTTTTGTCCTACTACTGGAACAAATGCAGGGAGATAGATCTGCTTACCCTGAGCTTTTTATCAGTCAATCAGCAACCTTTCAAGAAACAAAATATTTCTTTTTCCTACTCCTATGACTACATTAATTCTCCAGCAGCTTTTCTTGATATATCTTCCCTTCTTCCCTCAGAAATGCTGTTTACACAGGGGGGAAAGAATGGAATTTAAGCACTGGGCCAGGATTTTTGGATGCCTAGCAGCCCAGACATAGCAGATTAACCAAAATGACCTCTGCACATCCCGAAATGCCAAAGATTGATGTTGTCAGGGCAGTGCCTGCAGTGCAAGTGATCTGTGTCCTGCTGATTCTATACAACCAACAGATGACTTTGATCCCCACTCTTGGAAAATATAAACTGAGGCCATACAAGTGCATGGATTGCTCTGCTGGTCCAAACTGAGGTGAAAATTAAATTTTTTTTCTAAGGAAGAAGAATTCTTTAGGAGAATAAAAAGGGCTGGGAAATAAATTTCAGAGGTAGTTTAATTTTTGGTTTTGAGCAGGCCAGAAACTGTTTGCTTTAAGCAGTGCAATGTTAATATATATATACATACACATATATATATATATATACTTTATATACATATATATATATATATATGTATATATGTCTATCTAGGCAGTATCACCACAGACATCTGCTTTTCCCACTGTCAGAGACCAGGATGTCTTAGTTTTTATTTTCTGGCTCAGTGCAGCTACTTTTGTGTCCCTGTGCCCTGAGAGGAGTGGTCACTTCAGGACCCTGTGCCTCAGTAGCATTCTAGGGATGGGACTTGCCTCCATGTAAGGGTCTACATTACGGATGTCTGGGCTTGGGGAGGACACAGCTCACTGCATCCTCATTTTTATCCTAAATCTGTACAAAAGGGATGTCACTGCCACACATATTTGTTGTCAGTGCAAGGTATTAAGGGACATGAGCAGCTCAAACACCATAAACCCTTCAAGGTAAAAGGGCCATGTAAAAATCACCACCCTGTCACAGTTGCTTCTTGCACTGGAGCTTACTGGGATGCTGTGGGTCTTGTTAGTCTCTACTTACACCATCCTTCCCTCCCTTGCAGGTAAAAGCTGTGTTACCTGCTTAGGACCACAATACTTGTGATTTATTTCCTCTGTGTGAAAACAGCTCTTTCACAGAGCACAAATTCTCCTGGATTTATCAATCTGAGCAGAGGCTTTGGAGAGCAATTAAAGTTTCCAGGGAGAACAGGTATGAATGGATATACAGTGACAAAAAGTGTACAAGGGTTTGAAAAAGGCAATTTCTTCCTATGGTTCGAAAGAGGAGTTGGATCCTAAAGAAGTGATTGTTCCTTGAGAGAGTAACTGAGTTTTGCTATTCCAGCAAGAGAGCAGTCAGTAGTTTAGCTCCAAGGAATTATATTACCAGTCCAGCCTCTCTTTCTTTCCCTCTACTTTCTTTTCCTTTCTGTCTTTGTAAAGTTCTAAGTACCTTTCAGTGAAGAAAGGAGAAATGTGATTTTAAAATGAGTTGGGGTTGAGCCTTGAGGCAGAAACAATACTCAGAAACTGTGTTTTAATAAACAGAAAATATTACACTATGAAAATCAGTGGCTGTTGCTACTGCCTTTTTTTTTTTTTAAGGTATGTTAATTTTTGTTGCTTTTAAATACTCTCGTTGCCAGGAAACCACGTCGAACACTGTAATTGAAATTGGTTCTTCATATCCCATTTTGTCCTTGGCAGGTTTGAAGTGTTCTTTAAAGATAAAAATTCTGCTGAGGAAAGGCAAGGTGCACCTAATGGCAGATCCATTGGCATTTCTTTGGGCAGAAAACATCAGCAAATGCATTCAGACAAATTAGAGCATTGGGGCAGGGTATACATTGAAACTGGCAGGGGGTTATGGTGATCGTGTTGGGTGTGAGGAAGTGGGCGAGAACTTTTGGAAGGGTGAGAAGGATATTTAATGGACTGTGGGAATTAGAGGTTCTATTTCACACAAATCCACCTCGGTCTGAAATCACTCTGGCACCCAACATTTCCCCCTTCAGGGGTTATAACTCTTGCTCCCAAACTTTTCAAGGCTCTTGTAACACAGACAGTTTGCAAAGCTCTGACTGTGTAATAATCAGTTGTATTTTTCATTTGCAGATCAGTTTGCTCTTACTTATGTTTTAAAAGATGTGTCACTTTTCTATCTTTCTTTTTTTCCCCAGTGACTTGTTTAGCACCTTCTGTTATCTTGCAGGATTTGTACGAGTACCTGAGCAACGTGGCTTCAGAGTAAAGATCAGCACACAGCTTAACTCTATTTTAAGATGCTTAATGTGCACTCTTGTACTAAATCATTGTGTCTCTGAGATGAAAATATACTTGCTGTTCCTCTGACATAAATCCCTCTTTTATCTGCTTTGTTTGGCTTCTCAACAGAGTGAAACTTGGCCAGATCTGAGTACTGGATCCACAGGGAGAAAGTTAAACCAGAAACACTTAAATGTTATTAAAGGCAAAGCTCTTGACTCTTCACCTTCTTGATTAATGCTGTTTATAACTGTTTCTTATATAAGAAAGAACAAGAGACTCAGAGAAACAAAGGCTCTGCTAAAGTTTATGGGCTGAATTGCAGCAACACGTGTCCCACTCCCTCCTTTATTCTCATCTGCTCCAGCCTTGCCTCTCCCTTAGCCTGTAAACTCCTCTGTGCACGGCTCTGTTGTGCTCAAGTGCTATTCACATCTTTCATCCTACATAAATAATAATACATCACAGTAATAAAGCAGCTGTTGGGAGTTAATTCCCACCAAACTGCAATCTACCCCCATGTAACAAGATGTCTGCACAATCACTCTCGGTAATAAGTCCTGGGAAATGCTGTGCAATAATCTCAGTGCTTGATTAATTTTTATTTCATAACAAGTCTTTATTAATGGGCCAGATGCTGATGGGTTTGTTCGTGGTGAGGACTTTCTGACTGCAAAAGATGTGGCCTTAAAAGAAAGCAAGTGCAAACTGAGCTAGCCCAAGGATATTCTGGTGCATCACTGCCAGAATAAAACAGCTAGTGAGTCGAACAAAACAAGATCAGCTTTTAGAAGCAAGTACAATGACTTGCTGCCTCGAAGAGATAATATTCCTCTTTTAGTTTCTTGTGTCACGCAGTAAAAGAACAGTGAAAAGTTCCCAGAATATCTGTGCAGGGAGTTAACATTTCCAGGAAAAAAAAAAAAAAAGGAAAAAAAAAAAAAAAAGAGAAAAAAAGCTTTTAGAAAAGAGGTTTTCTTTCTTCCAGGCTCTTCAGAGAAAGGCTGGGTAAAAAGAAAAGAGTGAGGAGAAAGTCCGGCCGAACTCAGAAGAAAAACATCAAGTCTTTTCAGCAGGGAATGAAAGCACAAAGGCAAGTCCCTGGCAAATGTCAATATTTACATGAATCGTGGTAAAACCGCTGGCCTGGGGGAGAGCAGGGAAGGGTATTCAGAAAAGTGACCCTCTGGCCACCATGCACAGGCTTTCCTTTGGCGCTGCAGGGTGCAGGGTCACCCACCCACAGTGACCGAGACAAGAGCCACCGATGTAACGACGACCCCGCAACGCTGAACCAAAACCACCCCGGCCAAAAAAAGCCCCAGTCTCCTGATGAATTGATTCGCAAAGCCAGCAGTTCTCCTCGGAGGGCAAAGCAAGATAAATTGGGTGCAGAGTCTCCATAGTCAAGGTGTGAATGCCAAAACGAGTCGTGCTGTCATCACTGCCTCATACAAATAGGAGCAGAGTTCTGGGAGGGAGAACTTAAACTGCCTCAGTCGACTACACCCATCCTACACTTAGGTAGTTCGGTGAAGTCAGCTAGTTCAGTGAAGTCAGCTAGTTTAGTGAAGCCACCTTGATTTTACCCTGAAAATGCCAAGGACCAGCTCAGGCCCTGCAGATCTGCACTGATCAAGCCAGATGAAAGAGCCAGGTCCCTCCTCAGTCACGCTTCAGATATCATCAGCCTGACAAACCCAATCCATACTTTCTCCTGAAAATCATTAGTCATCATATTAAATCATATTATGTGCACAAATTGCTTCCATCTTCGTATTGTTCAAGCAAACAGTCAAGTAAGGGGCAGCTTTGGTTTGAGAAAATGACTTGGCCTGAGCTGATAGCTAATTTTGTGCACTAATTGAAATTCTAAATTAACACCATGTAACACAGTTTGACTTAATTGCTTTAAAAAGAGTTTTCCAGGGTACAGTCTTGAAGCTTCCACTGTTACACTGCCGAGGCAGTTCTAACTTGTGAAGGTGGAGGAACCAGTTTAGGAAAAGCTCAAATGTTCCTTTTGACCACACTGATTTTCTTCTGAGTTTATTAAAATCTCTCTTCAGCTGTTGCAGTACTTACTGCTCTGTGCTTGATCCCAGGAGATTCTTCCTCTGTGAACACAGATGCAGACATAACAGGACTCCTTAATAACTTCATGCTTTATAGATCCAGCCAGGATCAGACCCTGAGTGAGGTCTGAGTACCCCGGGAATGCCAGTGCTCTAATGAGCCCCACACAGGCACGAGGGACAAGACACAGAAGGAACAGGAAAAAAATATAGAAAATCACTGGCCTTTTTGCAAAAAAATAGAGCTAACAAAAGAGATTTTCTAGATAAATGTTGAATCTTAATGTAACCACAAACCATAGATAATGCACTGCCACTTGAAATGCTGTGGGGAATCAGAGGTGCTCAAAAGGAACTGAGAGATACAGTTGGTTTTAGGGGAGATGTTCACACTGGAGGCCAGGAGGATATCCCAGACCACCAAAACCAGCACTAGACCCCACGGTCAGGCAACTGGATGCTAATTTACATTGATTATCTTGGGAATTTACAATCACAACTTGCACAGAAAAACATACATGGACATACTGAGATTTTGAAATTTTAATCTGCAAGCTAAATCCCACAATGGAAGCTAGATGAATTTATACCACCTCACTGAAACAAGCTCTGACATCTCTAACACCAAACACATGAGCAAGAAAAATTGTGAGCTGAGCTTGGTTTGAGTCTCCAGAGGCTCATCTGCAAGCCTGTGTTCCTTGGAGCAAAGCAGACAGATTCCAGTTTGAACTTCACCTATGGAAGTTTAAGCATTACATTAGGATAAAATAGAAAAGGTTAAGTCCAAAGAACAAACTATTATGGACATGTTTGTATTTGCACAGCTGAAACAATTTAAAACCTCTGCTTGTACCAGCTGTGTTTCTGTGAGGTGCTTCCAGGGACATCTGCTCTACCCCAAACAAAGAACATGGGGGAAAAAAATCTTTAAATCCTATCTTAAAGAAAACACCCAGATGGAAAAACGGGATGTTTCCAAAGAACCACAGATGTAGGTGAACCTGCTTTATCAGGTGTGTTGGACTAGAGGATCTCCAGTGCTCCCTTCCAACCCCAACCCTTCTGGGATGGCGTGATGCTGTGGGGTGATCTGGCTGTCCTTTCAGCTGAGCTGTAGCTGCAGACTTTGTGGGCATTTCCAACCAGCACCTGCACAAATTAAATGAGGTCAAAGTAAATCACAGCCCCAGGATGGCAACTTAATCTGCTGCCGGTCTCCCACAAGCACATCTTTCAGCAGGACACCAGCAGCTCACGTAAATCTCCTCGGCCACCCGCACAAACCAGTGGCTTAACCTGGTTCTTTCCACTTTTGAGACATTAACACAGGGCAGGCAGCACTGAGAGCACGTCCCACAATGATCCTCATCTCTGTGGGGCTGCTGGGACTGCTCCTTCTCTGTGTAGGTCACTCATTACACCATCCCAGCACCCTCCATGGTTATTAACTTCAATAGCAACAGCCACAACCCAAACCAGGTTTCTACCAGTGGAACTCCAAAGGCCTGGAGAGGCTGCAAGAGCACAGCCCTATTTGGCACAAGCACACATGTGAAGCTGTTACATGCCAGTGGTGGAAATACGATCTGTTTTTCACTTAGTGCGTCCTTCTTGTGATATATCTTCAGCCTTTCAGTATCTCAAATGGTCAGGCAGAGAAACAGTCACGACCTGCAAAAGCCGGAGGAAGGGTTTTAAATGTTTTAAAAGTTAGTCTGCTTTATACCAGGCCAGGAAAGGGACAGGAATAGAAGATTTCATTTAGATTACGGATTCCCTCGAGAACAAGCTGCCTTTGAGTGTGTTTCTGTATGGTGCCTGACATAATACACTCTCTGAATGCATATCCACAAACCTGGACGTATCTCAGAGCAGAGAGCCCCAAGTGAAGCTACAAGAGCCTAACATGCATTTTGCAGTGCCATTTCCTGGGGTAGAAATGACCCCAGGAATGTTTTACAGGTCTCAATTACAGCAAACCACATCTGAAATATTTATCTTAGTCCGTAGAGAGCAATGGGCATTTCCCAGACATGATTCATCCGCACTAACCCAGATTAGTTTCTCCCCAGAAGGCCTTATTTCTCTCTTCTGACTATAAATGTGGAGGTGGAGAAATTTACCTCTTACGTGTCTACCTTTGATCGCACAAATCCCATCAACGGTGGCAAAGACACCGTGTTGAGAATGCAATTGAATTTCCCAGGGACAAAGGAGTCATTTGGCATTTTCTTCCCCAGCCCATCATGGTTATTACAGCAAGGGGGAACAGGCAAAAGGTGCCCAAGGTTCCCACCGCTGGTGGTGGACACTCTTTATGATCTATATGAAGGACTGAAGGTGGCTGAAGAGTTCCTGGGTACTGCAGATGGATATTCTATCCTGAAGTCTCATTTCCAACGAGCAGAGAAAGGCAAAGACCTCTGGAAAAGAAACATTTCTGGACTTAAGTAGAGCAAGGAAGATACTTGTCATGTAAGATATACAATGACCTATTTGGTGAGAAGATAAAGCCACAGTGGTGAAGATGCTCTCCATCTTCATAGGAGAGTATTCAAGGTGTCAGGATGAGTAGTCAGGAGAGTGTTAAACCAGGAAAAATGGAAGGCAGAGAGGGAGGAATGAACGAGCATTCATTTAGCTCGAAATTAAGATGTCAAGAACAAAATTAATCAAGGCACCAAGGGATGTGAAGAGAAGAAATTCTTTAATTGCCTGTACTCTGATGCTGGGAGTCTGAGTAATAAACAAGAACTGGAATTGGAGTAGCTCATTTATGAGTATACATTAGGCCTTGCTGGCATTATTGAAATCTTGGGGGAAGATTTGCATGATTGGAATATTAAAATCACTCATTATAATCTATTTAGGAAGGATAAAGTGGGCAAATGCAGAAGGGGAGTGGCACTCAACATCAAATGTGTTTCTGTGGGAATCAGGTGCCTAAGCACTTCTTGTAAAGCCTTTCAGGCACTTCTGTATGTTTTACATCTGAAGAGACAGAAAAAGAGGGATGGCATGGATTTGCAAGGTGCGATCTTTTGGAACCTCAGCTTTTGGAAGGTGCGGGATGTTTGTCAAGAGGAAAGGACTGTATCTCAAAAAAAATCAGATTCTTGGTGAATGAAAGGATATTCTGGGCAAATCATTGCTTTTTTACCACACACAAAAACTGAGAGCACAGTTTGAATGGCATTACTGAAATTTGCCATAAATAAAATGAGACATAATCAGCTTGATCCTACACTCTGATTAAATACTACAGACATCTTGTTGAATTACAGAGACTAAAGCATTCAGAAGAGCATTAATACCTAGCCGTGTTTGACCCTTCCTGGCACTACACACAGAAGAAATCTGGTCCTTTATATTTTTCAATGGCTTAAATTATCGCTGTGCCTTTGGAAGATGCAGTATTGGCAGGTCTGCAGAATAAGAGAGGCTCTAATCATCACTTATTCTTCTTGCTGCTATTTCCCTGACATCACTTTAAATTCTCACCCTCACTATATATACACATATTTTATTTCCTAGGTAATTTTCGTGATTCTTTCTACACTTTTCCAGATGAATGAGCTATTCCCTAAGCACAGAAAATTCTCTAAGCCATTATCTCCTATGTCTTTAAGGCTCACCTTTTTCCTCCCTCCTACCCTACTGAATCATTATATCCATTCTGACTTTGGCAACAATTTAATTCATCCTAATTGAAAATCCTACACAGTATCACAGAGTTCATACTGCCAAGCTAATTTCATGCCCTCATTATTGTGATCTTTATTCTGCTTCACACTACAGAAGCCCCCCCCCGACTCCGCATCATGCTATCAGAAAAACATCTCAAAAACCCAAATGCCAGAACAGCTCCAAAGTTTTTCTTCCCATATGTCAAGAATTATTTATTTTTACCCAAAAGTTCAGAGCTAAACAGTAATAACTTGAATATGCCTTGATTACTCTGAAAAGTTCTTTATGAGAAGTTCTTTATGTGTGTGTGTGTGTTGTAGGAGTAAAGACAAAAAGAATCACTAGCTGTCCTGAGTTGGAAGGGACCCACAAGGATCATCGAGTCCAACTCCTGGCCCTGCACAAGACACTCCAACAATCCCACCACGTGCCTGAGAGCGTTGTCCAAACGCTCCTTAAGCTCTGGCAGCTTTGGTGCTGTGATCACTTACATGGGGAGCCCATTTCAGTGCCCCACCACCCTCTGAGTGAAGAACCTTTACCTAATATCACACCTAAACCTCCCCTGACCAGCTCACCTCAAAGTGGGTGGGTCACTGTGTTGCAAGGTGACAGCCAGCAGTTTCTGGCTGGGCTGGGACTCGTGTTGCACAGGTCTTGCACAAATCCCTTGGTTGTGTGTAGAGAGATTTCTCTCTCTCTCTCTCTCTCTCCAAAAACATGTGCTTTTCTGGTGTAAAAAAGGGGTTCTTGTGCTGCCTGTTTGAGGCAGCGCCTCATGCTGCCTTTCCACAACAAAGCAAACTGAAGTCATGGCAGAGCATGAAAGAAAGACGCGGTTCAGACTTCACTCCTGATTTTATGCTTGAACAATATTCTTGAGTACAAAGCAACATCAGTCAGACTCTTGGCCATACAATGCTGGGCTAAGTGAAGGCAAAATTGGGATTAACAAGGTCTGTAGCTTTGCAAAGCTTTGTAATTTCTTTTTTCACCCCACAAAATTAGTGTCAGTTTATAAACTGAATAAGGCCACTACAACACAGGGTCCTTCAGCCAATTAACTAATTAGTGCATGGTTCCCCAGTTCCATCTGAAGCTCAGCCCAAGCTGCAGCAGACACATTTCCCCCCAAGACAGTACAAGATGCCCATGGTTGTTACAGCACCGTGTTCATCTGGATGAACAGGCATCTATTCATACTGACACAGTTCCAGAGGCACTTCCCAGAATCTCCTGGGAAATCTTACTTGAAGCAAAACTCACTGAATTAACTCATGGGGAGACACTGCCATGGCTATGGGGCTGTAAACAAAAGGCAATGTCTGTCACCTAAGACTGGAGTTAAAAGGAGATATCCTGGACATGCTGGCAGTGTGGAGAGCAGCAGATTTGGTCTCTGCTCTGCTCATACTAAAGAAAATAGCAGGTACTGCTAACAACCAAAGTGAGGAGCAGCAGTAAGGGCAGAGAAATAACAAGGGAAGAGGTTAGAAATACCAGCTGGAAATAAGGGCTAAGATTCAGCTGAAGAAAAATAACATGAGGAGGAAGTCTGGGACCACATCAGCGAGGTTTAAGATTGCAGTGGGGCATGTGAATGGGATGCATGATATGCAGTGATATGCATGATAAAAAAAGGAAGATTGTCCAAGAAGGAGGAGAAATGATCTGGCAACTGGTTGGGTTGGTGTGTAAAGAAAGACTTGAAAAGGCAGGTATTACTTGGCTCAGTGAAGTGCAGAATAGAAAAAACAGAAAAAAAGACAATGATAATTTAACCATAGATTTGAACTGCAGGGCAAAGGTTCCATCCCCCAGGCCACAGGGCATGGCAGTTCTCACTCCTTCACTCTCACAAAGGCTATTTCAGGGGCTGTGCCAAGGGAACAGCAGAGTACAACATAAAGCAGGTTTAGATTCCAGCCAAAGTCCTGGAGGAATACCAAGACCAAGAGAGCAAAGACAGCAGCTCTTCTTGGTCGTAGCTACATTGGGATCACTCTTCCTTATGTCCCTCCTCATTCCTTCTTGATTTCTGCCCCTGTGCACCGAGCTCTGCTACTTTCTGTACAGCATCTTCATCCACATCATTTGTATGGGCTTGTGGGGGTCCCAGAGTAAGGATTTTAAGACTCAACTAGACAAAAGTAGTAGGAGCTGCTGCTGAGGGATAATTCAGTTTTAATGCAGAGATGCAATTACTGATCTCCTGTTTCGGCTTTATCCCTGGTTTAGCACACCTATGTCATTTAGATTAAGTCATTCATCACTGCAGCAGCACATACCTCATCTGTACTGATGGTCCTGGCTAACTGTAGTGCTCAATTTAATTTATTTCACTGAAGACAAGCAATAACATTTGCCTTTTCCCAAACTCTTACAGAAAGCAAAACTCTTTAGTATATATGCCCTTTTAATAAATTATGTATTACATTGGATAAAATGTACAGTAATGTGTGTGTGCATGTGGGTGGACAAATACACTGTGTTTTTTTGTTGCAAATAAGGAATATTTTTGCGTTTAGGTGGACACAAGCTGGCAATTGTACGAAGCCAAGGTCGGACCTGATTATCTTGTAGGTCTTTTCCAGCCGTAATGATTCTATGTTTCTTTGCAGTGCCACAGTCATCAGCCCTGTCTTTCTTTGCCTGTTAATCCTCCCTATTTTGGTTCTTACTGTCCTTGTTCAAGTTTTCAAAGTGCAGTGGGCACTGCCATGCTGCTGCCATGCTCTGCTCCTCAGGACTGTATTTGTAAAAAGAATGGATGAAGGTTGCGTGGCAGTGGAGAAACACAACAACAGCCTCATGAAAGCAAAATACAGCTGTCTGGCACCTTTCAGCTTCTCTTTGTAATTCGTTATATTTTCCCAACACACCATCAGTGTGGTGTGTAAGGACCTCATAGATCCCAATGGCTGGATACAAAAATCCTCCTTCCTAGACCAGGAGGGACTCCATTGGTGGGGAAGTGGATCTCAATAAGAGGGAGCAAGTTTGAACACTTAGATACCCTCAGCCATAAGGACACAATCCAGTCAATGCCAGTTCGCCTGAGGACTTCAGACTGGTCCTTGGCTCTTCTTAACAAAGTGTCACAGTCATCAAAGGGAACTCAGGACAGAGGGCATCATGTGTCCACACAAAGCTGGGTGCAGAGATCCCAAAGAAACAGCATTTTAGCTGGATTCATAGCTGGAGACAATGCTCCCATATTAACCACCGCACAGGGATTCCTCAGGCTAAGAAGGGATTCAGTAACAAAGGAAGAGCACCATGCAGAGATGATGGTTGTAGGATGGCCCTGAGGTGGTGTTCCTTAGCCCTGGGAACACGCCAGCCAGATCAGGTGCTCCTGGCCCACACACAGCTGCAAGGTGCCCACCTGTCTTCATCTGCACAGCCCAGGGAGTCCCTTCAGGTGGTTTCTGCCATAAACAGCTGTGCTGCATCTGGACACATGAGCTCCCTTTTTGGGTCAGAGGAAGACTGGTATTGCTGTGATGTGCTCCAGCTCTTAAAGGGAGAGGTCAGCATACTCTGCACAGACCCAGGGTGTGCTCAAGGCTCCCGAGGAGACCCTCCACCCACCACCGTCTCTGCTTGGCCACCTCCCAGAACTCCCCAGAGCAGACCCTCCTTCCCTCATGGGATACTCCTCTAGTGCCTTCATGAGAGCTGAAGAAGCCCCTCAAGGAAGCAGAGACGAGCTAAAGCCAATCCATCATGCAGGAAATAACTGCAGCAAGTGTTGCAAGGCTCCTTGGATTAACTAACCCACTTCAAAACACATTTCAGAAGTGATTTATCTTTTCCTCTTAACACTTTTAAGCCAGTTGTCATTATAATGGGCTACAACAGCAGCTCCTATAAAAAAAAAAAAAAAATTAAAAAACAAGCAAACAAAAAGAAAAAAAGGGTTACCTCTATTCTTCACAGTGGAACAGCAATGATTTAGATTTAGCCTGATATGATATTGCTGTATTCAGGGTTTTTTGTTTTGGTTTTTTTTTCCCCCCTCTTTCTTTTTAGTTTGTCTTCCTTTCACAGGGAAATTGATTGTTTGAAAGAACCAAGATTGATGCACCTAATATTTACGAACAGCACACACTTCTGGACACTCTATTTTCTGGTGTAACCTAATAAGAAATTGATTTGTTAGTTGATGGGTCTTCGCCTTGTTCAACGCATCTTGAAATATTTATATATGTACATTAGGGCTAATCAGCCTTGAAAATGATGAACAGGCTGGTTAGAATTCTAATAAACTGAATTTTTGGTTCTACAATATCCAGTAGAAATGATCAATCTAAAATTTTTCTGTCATTTACACACATATCTAGGAAATATTTCTTAGTTAAGGATGGCTTTTCTGGAATAAGCAAGAATTTTATCACTTTCTTCTGTGATCATCTGTTGTCAGCTCTGTATCCCTCAGGCTTTTGTGTTACTCTTGTTTTAATTTATCATTTGATCTTTTTCATTTTGTCATCTTTGAACACGACTGAAATCCAGCAATGAGGATCATATGAAAAGAAACACATTTTTGCACACATTAAAAGCTGAAAGAATTTAATAAGAAGCTTTCCTCCCTGTCTCTCAGAAGGGAGCATTCATCTGGTTTGTCTCTGGGTGTTCATGTGGGCTTCTGAAGTCCAGCACAACCACGTTCCTCACTGAGGCAGCAAGGAAGACTGATGGGATTTGTAGTCCCAGAAGTAAAATGTCCTCACAGAAATAAACTTCCAGAAGGATCAGTCTGGGGGGAACATGAAGGGCTGGCTACTTTTGAGATTAAATATTTCTTCGAATACTGAAGTGGGGTTTTGAGATGCTGAAATATTGAAAGGGGAACAAATCCTGGGCTTGGGTTGAAAGGCACCTTAAAGGACATCCATGTGTCTTAAAATGCAATCATAGAATCATAGCATAGTTTGGGATGGAAGTGATCTAAAAGATCATTTAGGACCAACTGCTGTCTATGGGCAGGCACACCTTCCACTATCCCAGGTCACTCAGAGCCCCATCCAACCTGGCCTTGGACACTTCCAGGGATGGGGCAGCCACAGCTTCTCTGGGCAGCCTGTGCCAGGGCCTCACCACCCTCATAGTCAAGAAATTCTTCCTAATATCTAATCTCAACCTGCCCTCTGTCAATTTGAAGCTATTCCCCCTTGTCCTGTCACTCCATGCTTTTCCCCAGCTCTTTTGGAGTCCCTTCAGGCACTGAAAGGGGCTCTCAAGTCTCCCCAGAGCCTTCTCTTCTCCAGGCAGAACACGCCCAGCTCTCCCAGCCTGCCTCCACAGCAGAGGGGCTGCAGCCCTTGGAGCATCTTCATGATCCTCATCTGGACTCTCTCCAGCACGTCCGTGGATCTACATTTGGTCTAAGAAAAGCCAAGTAAAAAGAGGAGATTATTTCTCATGACCTTCTGGCTCCATTTATACCAGTTCAAACCGGTATCCTCTTAACACCTCAGGCTGCTGAGGTGACCATCTATGCCAGGTTCTCTTCAGAACTAGTGGTAGATGGTCACAAATGAACACCTACCCCATGTTCTTCTCAGCAGAGCTGCCATGGCAGAATGCGTGAACATGCAGCTCATGGATTATTTTCTTTGTCCAGCACAATGAAAATATGACCCGTCCTCTAAGCACTAAACTTTATATCCAGAGAGAGCACAGCTTCCACCTAGCGTCCTCAGCTCAGGCTGAGCACTTCCTTGTCCCCAGGTTTGTTCCTTAAAAAGCCCTTGGGCTGCTCAGGTTTCCGGAGTTGGAGGCTGCCTTACCTGAATCTGTCACTACTGCTTTTGTTCCCACCCTGTTCCTGTGATCACAGCACTGCACTGAGTAGCTGCTCCCTCCTCAGCAGACTTCCTGACAGGTGATTACTTTACAATAAAGATTTAGGATAAAACAAATGTTGAGTTCCCAGTGACACCCTCCTTTTCTCCCTCCAGCATTTCAAGTCTTGGGTTCATTATCACCTCTTTAATTGGGTAATTATAATAGAGCTGACAATCACTTGGTGCCATCCAACTGCATTTTTGATCTCACCTTTTTTTTTTTTTAATGTGTACATGAAGATATATATTAAAAGCAGAACAATTAAACTTCTTTTCCTTTGTCATACCCTTTCCAAGAATACCAGAGAGCCCAAACTGGATGTAAATGTGTGTAGAGCCAGGAATGACCCAGTCCCCAACCATTATCTCACCCAAGCAGCGTCATGGCCACTCATATACTGATTATCAAAGCTAGAAAGGATGATGAGGAAACCCAATTTAAACAGTACTTAACAAATTAAGTAAAGAATGGGCATCCTAACACCAAAATCAGCCAGGCATAGCTACAGCTACTTCCAGTATGACTGTATTTAAAGGGAGGTGGTGGATCACTTCACTAGTCTCACCATGGGAGAAGGAGAAGCAGCAAGACAAGGAAGCTCTGCTGACAGACTCTTCGTCCCAGGAGTGAGCAATATTAATAGACTGCCTGCAATCTATTAGGAAAAGGAATTAATTAGTATCTTTAGATGAGTTTGTTTTGTGTTTGTTTAATTATGCACAGAGGGAAAAAAAAATACCATCTGCCCTTTTGAAAAAGAATAAAAATGCAATCACACAGGAGCAGATGCCTGGAGAAGGCAAGTGGAACTGCAGCACACAGCCAAGCTGATGGTAACAGAATCCTTAAGCACTGCTCCATTTCCTGTAAGCACTTTTTAAATGGCCAAAACTTTCTTCTGCATCCCCTGAGAGATAATATTATTGAAGGGAACTTTTCTATGCTGCAGGAAAACTCTTCTATCAATACTACGAAATGGTCTGTTTTGGTAACAGCACAGTCCATTTGGGATAATCTCTGCAACCCTCATTGTCACAGAACCATTGAGGTTGGAAGGGATCTCTAGAGAGCACCCATTCCACCTTCCCTGTTCAGAGCAGAGGCAGCCACTGTAGGTTTTCCCAACACCAGGTCCAGTAGCTCCTGGGATATCTCCACAGATGGAGACTCAACCTCTCTGGACAACCTGTTTCAGTGTTCAATCATCCTGACAGTAAAAACCTTTTCTTGTGTTTAAGCAATTTGATGTGCTTCAGTTTATGTCCTTCGTTTCCTGTTCAGTAACTGGGCAACTCTGAGAAAAACTGAGCTTCAGATTCTTCATTCCCCCATCACATATTTATAGACACTGCTAGGATCTCCCTAGAACTTTATCTCCTCCAGGCTGAACAGCCACAGGTCTTTCAGTTTCTTATATGCTACCTCTTAATCATCTGCAACCTCTTAATCACCTGCCTAGCCTTCAGTGACTCTGACTGTTCCTTCCCAGATGCAGGACTTCATCTCTGTTGAACTCACAGCTTTCACCTCTGACCATCTTTCCAGCCTATCGACATAATTCTGAAAGCAATGCAACCATTTTAGGTATCCACCACTCCTCAGAGTTTTGCATCACCTGCAAACTTGCTGAAAGAGTGCCCTATCCCATCAACCTGATCAGTTGGTGTTACTTTGTTGGTCTCAGTACTGGCCTCTGGTGCTCACCACTCGTGCCTGATCTCCAGCTGGACTTCATCCCACCAGTTGTGACCCTTGCAGTCCAGAAATTCCATTAGTTTTCAATCCAACTCACTGTCTGCTTGTCTAATCTGTATTTCATCAGCTTGAAAATGAGGATGTTGTGGCAAATGATGTCAAAAGCCTTGTTAAATTATGAAAATAGTCTCTCACCCACTGAGCTGGTCATTTCGTTGCAGAAAGCTTTGGTCAGACACAGTTTCACCCTCATGAATCCATGCTGACTACTGAGCATGTAGGGATGACATTTGGAAAGCTTTACTACGTCTGTATCCTGGGTGACCTGATCTGGCCCTGCTTCCACCTCTTATACACTCTTTTTTAAAAATGTTTGAGTTCTATTGGAGCCCTTCATCCATCCATGAAGGCTTTGTGCAATCTCTGCTTATGAGAAGTACTAGTCTTTGCTATATGCAAAGCCTCAAACCAGCCTTGGCACTAAGGAAGAAGGAATCTGCTCCCCAAATTATGGGCACCAACCATTTCCCCAGAGGAGCATCGGAAGAAAAGCTTCAAATTCCCATCTAGCTCTTGGCATGTAAACCTACCTTTGGCTTTGCAGAGGCTGCACTGCAATAACTGAGTCCCTTTTCCATAACTGCCTCCATCCAGGATCCCTGGAGTTTTGCAAATCAATAAGAATTGATCAGAGCTTTAGAAGATGTTCTTATCTTGAATACATTTTCTATTCCTTATGGATCTCTTATGGGAGATAATGATAGTTGTAGACGTCAGATAGTTTGGTAGTAGGGATGAACCACTTGGACAATCACATCCAACACATGATATTATGCACAGTGCAGGTGATAAAATCCTTCTCCTTAGTATATTTTCCAAGAGAAGAGAAGGAAAATGGAATTGAATTTTTTTGGTGTTATTAATTGCAAAGAGTGGCCATATTTAAAAGGCAGAATTTGTTGAATGATGAGCCTGTGATGGGTGTGTGGGAACCAGTAAATCCACATAATCCCTTTGGTTTTCCAAGCCAAATTAGCACCACTTGCTATTAAAAAGGAAATTGCTGTGATTGTTATGCAGTTGTGGATCACATGCAAAAAGGTGCCAGTGTTTTTTAGTGACACCGTATATTTCCTTAGACTTGGAGGTACAGAGGAAAGATGTTCCTTCTGTTCTTGGAAACTGGTGTCACGGCCTGATGGTAAAATCTCTGATTCATGGAAATGGTTCCATTGGCACCAGTCAGTCTGCTCCATGAATGTGACTACACACCACAAGGGATTATCAGTCCAGATAAGCAAATTTTTTCCACCCAGTGATCAGCTCCAGTTGTTTCAGAAAAACAGGGAGAAAACCTAGGTGCAATCAGTAAATGGACTTTCTGTATTTAGAGATCATTTTCCTTATCATCAGTTCTGGTAGGGTGGGTTACAGCTTGGAGTGGTGGTTTTCGACCCTTCTGAAATCCATATTTGGCTCATAAATAAGAAGGTTTTTTCACTGGAAAATACACAGCCATGCAAGTTCAGCTCCAGCTTGTTTTGATTGTTTCCCTGGGATCATCCTTTCTTGCAAGTCCCCGTTAAGGACAGAGTAATTTGCTGAATGAAACAACATTTTACAAATGTAAACTTCCCCTTTACAAATGACACTTCCCCTTCCCAGACTGCTACAAAGAAGGACTGTTAGTCATATCACACATTTAGTTTGACTGGAGAATATAAAGTACCATCGAAAATTTCTGTGTTAAAAAAGTCCAAGGGAAAATTGAGCTCAAGCTTTTCCCCAAACCACTGGTGCTTCAACTGTTCCTTCCTCAGGATGGTTCAGATCTCTGTCCTGCCATGGGCTCCTTTATTGCTCATGGACAAAGTCTCAAACAGACACGTTCTACCCAGTGAGATGTAGGAATGGTAACACCCTATCCCTGGAAATGTCCAAGGCCAGGTTGGATGGGGCTTGGAGCAACCTGGAATAGTGGAAAGTGTCTCTGCCCATGGGCAGGGGGTTGGAACTGGATGATCCTAAAGGACCATTTCATGTTTCTATGACACATCTGATTTGAGTCTACAGGAGAAAACCATTGGGTGCTGAGATTTAATTTAATTTCACTGCTGTGTTAAATGGATTTTAGAATTAAGATACACGCCACAGGAATAGTTGCTATATATATTTAATGTGTATCATTTATAAAGAGACAATTTCTTAGGGCTATGTGGAGACATCCAGGGGCATGTATCAATATGTATGGGTTTAACAGAAAAGAGCTGGAAGGATTGAACTGAAATAATCTGTGCTCCAAAAACGTCTATTTTAAACAATGAAACAACAGCGGCAGCATTTGTCTTTGTTTTAGGGATCATGCTGAGTGGCTTAACTGTGCCAGATGGTTTGCTCATGTCTTATGAGTGAAAAGAAATGTCTGTGAGCTCACCCAAACTTGAATTTCCCTTGCTGAGACACTTCTGACACGAAAATAATGAAGATGCTGAGATGAAAGTAACTTATAGGACATTTATTCGATTTCATACCAGATATACAAAGAACAAACCAGACAACATGTCACGGGAGATAGCAGCAAGGAAAAGACTGAAAAGAAGGAATATATATAATCTGTACAGGTGCTGCAGGAACATACAGGGTGGGAGCAGAGTTATTTATGAAGGAGCTCGGGGTGCCCAGGAAAGATTTGCATTCCCCTGGGATCACACTTGCTTTATCCTCTGCTCCAGGCTGCAGGGCTCAGCTCAGTACGAGTCCTGAAGGAGAAAGGGGTATTTTATTTGAGCCTAAGCTTCCTTATAAAGAGCTAAGTGAAACTGAAAAATGTCCCTTCATGGCAAATCCTCTGGATATTTCTTATTTTGTGTTTCCCCCCAACATCAGGACAAAAGAAAATGTGTGTTTTTCTTTCTGCAGAACGGACGAGGGAGCGACAAAGAAATTCAATTTGGAAAGGTCAAAACACAACAGATGTCAAATGCTCTTTTTGACATTTTCAGCTGAAGAGAAATGTTTCGACATGCCTGAAATCAAAACCTTTCCATTTGGGTTGCTGAAAGGTTTTGTTTTGAGTCATGTCAACGTTCAGTTTTGTTTTCTCATGGCAGCACGTGGTCTTGTGGGACTTGTAGTTAAAACAGAAACGTTCACATTTCCCCCACTCTCCTAGGCCTGGCTTCCTGCTCATAATAATTACATGCTAATTACAAGTTAATGTAATGTCCATGACATGACACATTTCTTGACTGGTGGGAAGTCAGCACAATTCCTTGGTAGAAACACAATCCTCTGAGGAGATTGTTTTGTTGGTGAAAATGGGGCTAAAACTAGCAGTCCCATTGGGCTGCACAACGTCAGGAAAACACAGTTTAATATTTTGCTAAGCCATTTCCAGAAGAAGCACATTCTGAACAGCCCAGAAGGAAATTATAAGTATTTAATGAATCTCCCGAAATTTTTCCTTAAAAATTTATACATATATAGAAAAGTTTTTAGGCTGGAAAGGTCTTGTTCTTCTGTAATTAGAAATGATGTGCCCCATCCTGGTGAGCCACAGCCCTCACAAATGACATGGAGAGTAAGTCTTAGTGCCTACAGGAGAAAAGTGTTTTAACAGTGACAGAACACAAAGAATAAAAAGGAAAAAAAATTATAAAATTTTAACTTTGCCACATAATGGAATATATTCTTTATTGAACAGCCCTCCTACACAGAAAAATTATATTAAAAAAAAAACCACCATAAAACACAGCAGAACTGATTCCAGTCCGAATGACAATAATTATAATGTACATTTGTGTGGTGTCAGTCATCCTCACAAAATCCCAGGTGCTTCTTAAGCTGTGAATAAAGAGATCCTTCAGCAGTTATTGGGGTGGAAGGCAACAACCACTCTGCACCAGCAAAGGTGCTCATTGGATATTTTGGGGATGGATTGTGCAACTGAGAGAAGAGGTGGGGGATTTTTTTTGCAAGCACAATTCCTACCAAAGCAGCAGGGACACCGTCCAGGGATAAAATCCTTTAGGAAGGATCTAGGAACCCTAACTAGGGTCTAGGGTTAGATCTAATTAGGGTTAGATCCCCCAGCTTTGGCACTGACCTAGCCTGGAAACATTGTCTGAGCTGAAACAGGACCTCAAAGGCACATGAACTCCTGAGGTGCCTCAATCTGTGATTTTGCTTTTCTTGCACTCAACTCTGTGTCTTTTCACGTACCTGGAATGAGGGTGGTACACAAAGGATAAAGAAGCCAGGTGGGCATCGTGACAGGTATTCCCCAAGCCAGTGTCTTTGGCACAGTGTCCCCAGAACACCCAGCCCCCTAACAGGGCTCAGATGCCCAGAAAATGCCCCTTGGTTGCCAAACACCACTTAGAAATAAAGTTATTACCCAAGAAGTCATGCAGAAGGGTTGCAAGGACAAATTTGTGCAGAACAGCAAAAGAAATCTTGCTGGAAGAGGTTATGAGTGCACAGCCTTGAGCAGAGGTGAGGCAAAGTAATTTTATCCTTTCAGAGCCTTGGCTGTAACCATTTCAAGTAGATAGTTGCATTTACAAAACAAAACAAAACAACCCAAAAAACAAAAACAAAAACAGCAAAAAAACCCCAGATAAACAATTTCCTTCTGCTGCTTTTTAGGATGATTCAGTCTTTCTTCACTCTATTTACACTGTCAGCTATTAAAAGCTCTAAACTTTCAGCTCTTGTGCTTGAAGCTTTGTTATGTTTTCTGGTTATACAGAAACTCATTTCCCACCCTCTCCTAGGGACATTCTTGCCCTGCTTTAAGGTCTTCTGGGTGCAAGATGGTGAGTGGATAACAGAAAATACAGTTAGCATCAAGATGTTAGATCCCAGATTGGGAAGCACTGGGATCACTGCGGTGCTTTGGCCACTAAGCACTCAAGTGCTTCTGGATGCAGCATGAGAGAAATGCTTCTTCCAGGGAATTTCAGGAAGGCAAATGGAAAACTGGTAGTCAAAGACATAGAGTGAAGTCCCATAGAGAGCTGAGCTAACTTTGCTGCCAGCAAGGGAATCTTTCTTTGGGATAGCTCCCTTTTCCCTGTTCTTCTCACCTTTCTTTCCCTTTGCAAAAACCATGTGCTGTTAAACTACTTCAATCCACTTGTGAAAACATCAAAATAAGAGGCTGCATGAGTTAACATGAGTCACAGAGGGAATATAAAACCATGTCCAGAATAGAGCTGCTGTACAAGGAGAAAACATTCCTCTGGTTGAGTTGGTGCTCTCCAAAGGGCAGATGAATATTTAACTAGGCAGGGCAAATAAAATAACTAAGCAGAAGGGGAAATAAATGTATAATAATTGGGGAAGAGACAAGTCATTGGGCATGTCTAGAGTTTATTTACAGATTTATTAATGGTATATATAGAATAAATGGCTAAAGGTAACAACATAGGACAGTTCAGTGGGGATGTGATGGTGTGAGCACACACACCTTCTAAGGTTCACCTACTAATTTACAGCAGAATCCTTCCAGTCAGTAAATTTCTGTGTTGTTACAAACCTATAAATTACTCTTTTCTTGGAAAGAAAAGGACTGGAGTGAAGCAGACAAGAGATGACACCCACTGAAAAGATAAATACAAATATATTGCCTTTTCTAGCAGCTTTCCTTTCACATTAACAAGCAGAAGAGTAAGATGCTGCACAATTGTCTGTAATTACCTGACTGTTACGGTGCGTCCTTTGTGAGTGAGCAGTTGAGTCTCACAAGTCTCATCCAGTCTTACTTGTTGTCTAGATCCTGACATGGTGAGGAAAATCCTGTTGGATGTGCTGATTCTTGGGAATTAGGGTTTACACTCTGAATTATGTTACCAATGGTGTAAAATTTTCACTGAAACTACAGTAACTATGGTGGTTTACACTGAATTTGGGACAGGCTTATTAAAGTCACCTTCTCTCATCGTTCTTCCCAAGGGCTGGAGTGACTGAATGGCATAATTTCTTTTTAGTTTTTTTGTATGAATAAATGCATTATGGTGTGGCCTCAGATTCCCGTATTCACTCACCACATTATTATTAAAGTTACTAACATTAACTTTGCTTTCAGACAAACTAAATGCATTAATACCAGCAACCCCCCTAATATTTAATACCAACAAACACAAGTTTTCCTCCTGTTCTTCCATTCCATGGAGTTTTGCATGCCTACAGGTACACTTGTGTGTACTTTCAAGAATGATGCTGCCGTTCTGGAAGGAATCACCCGGCCTGTATTTGTCAGTCAGATCCTTCCAGATTGGCTGTGATTTCCTAGAGCCATAGAATGGTTTGCATTTGAAAGTTCATCAAAAATCATCTCATTCCAACCCCCTGCCATGGGCAGGGACACCTTCCACTAGACCAGGTTGCTCCAAGCCCCATCCAACCTGGCCTTGAACACTTCCAGGGATGGGGCAGCCACAGCTTCTCTGGGAAAATTGTGCCAGGGTCTCACCACCCTCACAGTAAAGAATTTCTTTTATATATCCAATATAAACTTACTCCCATATTTCCATTTTGGCACTCAGACAACTATTAATTATTGATTTGGGGTGTCTTATCTATTAGAGGACTTGAACTGTTCATGTGTACTGAAAAACTGATTAGAGCATAATGGGGTAGAAGATCTAAATCTGAGAGCTAGAAACACCAAGGATGGTGTAGGACAGAAGGAAAGAAAGAGAAATACATCTCAACATGTCAGAAACCTTTCAATTGGCTTTAAGCCTCTAATTTTATGATAATGGACAAAGTCCAGACAAAAAAAACAAACACGTGCCTTCAGACTGCTGCCCACTTAGGATTTCCAGCACTGGTACTTCTTCCCAAACCTGGAATTCCATGAAAAATATCATGCTGATTTTTGGTGGATTCAGGTGGCCTTCTTGACTATTGAGCTAAATGAAGGGAATGATGAAGCCAGAAGCAGATTTTTTTCCTGGAGGCCAAGGAAGGTTTCTCTGTGTGACAACCCTTTCTAAGCCATTCTGTGCAGCAGTTGGAGCTGTCACCTTGTCATGCAGAAGAGTTGCAAGGACAAACCTGTGCAGAACAGCACAAGGCATCTGCTGGAAGAGTTTATGAGTGCACAGCCTTGAGCAGAGGTGAGGTAAAGTAATTTTATCCTTTCAGAGCCTAGGCTGTAACCATTTCAAGTGGACTGTTGCATTTCCAAAACAAAGAGAAACCAATTTCTTCTACTGCCTTTTAGGATGATTCAGTCTTTCTTCATTCTCTTTATTCTGTCAGCTATTAAAAGCTCTAAACTTTCAGCTCGTGTGCTTGGAGTTTTGTTGTATTTTCTTATTAAACAGAAATTAATCTCCTCTTGATGTTTTTACTTGCCTTCGAAAGCTCATTAAAAATAACAAGTAACAAATTGGGTGGAAAAACAAACCGCTGATGAATCATCCTTTTTTTTGTCAGCCTGGGAAGACTGAACCCTTTTCAATTCATGAGCAAAGAACAACCACTCGTTATCCACAGCCATCTAAGTGCCAAAGTGTGGCTGCAAGGGGTGCCATGAGCACGGCATAGTCTGTGACTTTAATACCTCCTCTTGACACCCCTAAAGGCAGTTTGTGAAATCTTTGTCAAATGTCCCTTGGGATGCTCCAAAAACAATCTCTGGTCATAGCCAGGGTGATCCTTTCAGGCTTTTGGTCAGGATGGACAGAGAACTTTGTCTTTAGTGTGTCTTCTTGCAGGATACACACTTTAAACATCTGAGGGACTAGTCCTTTGGAAGGACTTCTGCATAGCTTAATGAGTGTTTGGAAAGTTTGTGGACCTTCTGAAGAGAATGCAACTGCAGCCACATGAAGCTTTACTGGAAGCAGAGACCCTGTCTTGCACACACGATGGTAATGCCTTGTGCTAAACATGATGCTAATACGGTGCTTCAAAGCCTAGGCAAGATTATGTGACCAAGTTATCACCATGACAAAACAAAACATACCTCCAAAGACCCATCAGGCTGTTCACAGATTTGGCCAACAAATGATAAAGCACAGAGCCAGTAAAAAAATCTTAGAAGGGAATATATCTTGAAGGAGATAATGTGCCAGGGAGAGCAGTCACACCTTCTCTTTGCCTCTGGGGAGGGAGTCCTTTCTCCTTTCTACAAAATACTAGTGTAGATCTCCGACACAGGATATTTTTCCTGCATATTTTAAGCACTGAAGCAGTTAATAACGTTGCCATCAGAATCCTTATCATGTTTATCTGAACAGTCCTCAGGATAATTCCCATTTGAGACTCTCTGCAGGCTCGTGCAGATGAGGTTCACCACTTTCAAAGTGGATCATGTTATGTGGCAGCTTATCAGAGCAATGGAATGGGCTAAGGAGTTTCAAATCAAAGAAAGGAAATCTCTGCACATGTTCAGTAATGAGTTAAAAGCTATGTAAATTTTAGAAGTTAAATAGTAATTTAAACAATTTAAAATAATAATTAACTAATTAAACCCCAAAGCTGTGAAGAGTGTTTGTTGATTTGGATTGCGGGGAAAGGCATAACTTGCCCAACAGTCATTTGGCTGTTGCATTATGTTGCTAATTCCAGCGATTTCCTCTCTTTACACGACTTGCTTTTGTGATTATTACTGAGATGTTTTCTAAAAGAGATAGATATAACTTAGTACTCCTCAAAATGTAATGTATATAAACATACCTCTAGGGGAAGGCAATGAAACAACTGAAAAAATAAACCCATCAGTTACACTCTTATAGCACGCAATGCTTCTTGTTCCAGACCCCATTTGTAGTAAGGAGGTAAAACCATGTAACAAAAACATGAAGATCCTCATCCAAAGTCATTGTAATGGGACTGCAAATGAGATTCAAAGGCCTTTTGTGGGGCTTAATTCAGTCTTATGTTCCTAGGAAGAGCTCAAGCCTGAAATACTGCAAAATTCCAAAGAAAATATATAGAAACTCTTGTGAGTTTTGTATTTTGTTTTCAAGAAGATTGATTTATACCCTTATCTGGCACCCTGGCGCCCAGACTCATCCAGCCCCCGTGTCCGACAACTACTCCCTGCATTCCTCCACCTCATCTTACTGTCCCCACTTATCCATAACCAGAGTCTTCCTCGGTCATTGAGCACTTCCCTACTTTGGTTTGTGTCTTAAGATACAGTCACAGAATCACAGAGTGGTTTGTGTTGAAAGGGACTTTTAAGATCATCTTATTCCAACCCCCCTGCCATGGGTAGAGACACCTTCCACTATCCCAGCTTGCTCCAAGCCCCATTCAACCTGGCCTTGAACTCTTCCAGGGATGGGACAGCCACAACTTCTCTGGGGAAACTGTGCCAGTGCCTCACCACCCTCACAGTCAAGAATTTCTCACTAATATCTATTCTAAATATACCCTCCTGCAGGTTAAAGCCATTAATTAAGGATCTCAGGCTCTCTCCATTAAAGCCATCAGCCACATTTGGGTCCTCTTCACCCCAGGCGCTTACCTGAGTAAGAGCAAGCTGAAGTTAACCCCTGGTCCACTAAGTAACAAGCCAGACCTGCCAGTGAAAGATCCGCCTCAGAAACGGAGTGTCAAATCCTCACACTCCGAGTTGTCCGTGTTAAAGCCTTGTGAACATCACAAGGATGATGAGGACATCCGTGCTCATCACAGACCCTGTGTCTCTTTCTTTCTCGCCTTTTGCTCAGAATGAGGCTGCTCACTGTCAGTGCCACGCTCAGAGAGCACACATGGAGTTAGGTGGGAAGTGTTTGCTTTATGGGGCTTTCTGATGACGATGGCGAGGCCGCTTCCGATGAGCTCCCGTGAGCTCCTTGTACCCACCCCGCGGGACGGCAGCATGATGGAGAGCTCCCATTACCAGGGCTAGCACGGGGAGGGGGATTGCTTTCCACCATCCAGGCCCGGGAGCAGCTATTCCTCATGATATATTGGAAGGAACGCCGACAAATGCAGCAATGTCACCCCCCGACAGCGAGGACTGCCACGCATGCTGGGGCAAACGAAAATAGATGGGGTGTGTGTACGTATTCAAACAATAAAAGCTGTGGGAGTAAATCATCTCTTATTGCTTCATACATCTTCTCCAGAGCTGCCTCCTATTCGTTAACCAGCAGAGCCTCCCCAGTAACGCTGATTTTCTTCCTGCTATTCCAGATGTGTTAATATCGTTTATCCAGCTGAGGCAAAAATGCTGACTGTTCTCCCCCTGCCCATGACACACCCTCACCTCCTCCCCATGCTTGTTTCTTGAGGTATTTTTTTCAAACTAAGAATAGGATTATGAGGGAGGTGAGGGAATGGAGGAGAGAAATGCACACCATCCTCGCAGTGGGAACTGGACAAAGCCACATCTCCACTGTTGTCATCCAAAGGCATTTTTCACCAGTTGTCATTATTTGTTCTGGAATGTTGATTCACAGGGGTGGAAGCTGTTTTTCTTCATCTGCTTGGTACATTTTGTCATCCACTATGAAGGAGGTTGCTAAGTCTGGTGTCATGTTTTGTGTTTAATGGCACTGAGGACATCAGGCAAATATTCTGTCCCCATCATCCATACTTTATAATTTAATGCACTGGATGGATACTGCATTATTAACAACAGCAATAATAATAATAATAATGATAACCGTAATAATAATAATAATAATAATAATAATAATAATAATCCTGACTTTCTGTAGTTCATTTATATAGGAATCCCCTAGC
>JAWWES010000041.1:2734545-2746737 GCA_035583135.1 Lophotriccus pileatus
TAATAATAATAATAATAATAATAATAATAATAATAATCCTGACTTTCTGTAGTTCATTTATATAGGAATCCCCTAGCACTGTTCAAAGGGATATTGTGATCTTAATTTAATATACAAGGAACCTGAGGCAGTGAATCACCATTTCTTGCTTGTACGTTGGAAAAACTGAATTCCAGTCCAGATTTATAATCCTCTAATTCCTACAGTGTCTTCTGGAGAAATAGCTGTAACTGGGTGGTTTTGGCAGTGCTTTGCTGATATAAACATCCATTCCTTAGGAAAGCTGATACACTTTCAGTCAAGGTGCCAATCTATACTGACTTAGGATGCAAAGTAAAGGATAAGTGATAAGGAGGGAAAACTCTGAATTCTTCTCTCACTGGGGCATAGTCTCCCATACATAAAGGACAATATATGTTGTGGGAAGGCATGTGCACAAGCTGCTCTGGAGGGATCTATGTACCAAACTTTGTACTGTTTGATCCTATTCTAATTCATTCATGTGATCATTGCCCTCATTAAACTGGTGAAATGGGCTGTTTGGAAAATTCCCCATTTAAAATTTGCTTGCTTGCTTCCAGTTTTTCAGATTGATTAAGTATTGCTTGTTTTCAGCTACTCCATCTCACACTCTACTGATAGTGTGAAACAGGATAATCATGTCCTGACATGCCTTGTGGCCCTAAGAAGTCTTTCTCTTCCAGTTTCTTTTGTATTATTTACCTGAATATTAAGGATGTGTGCCTGGAAGATGAAGAACTTCGTCTGTGTCCTGTTTGCTAAGGTGCTTACATTTGCTGCTTCAAATATTTAAAGCTATTTTACAGCTTGCAGTAAACGTAACGTAACAAGCAGAAGCCAATAGGAAATTTGGTGTTAGTGTCCCACTTTTCCAAGTTGCAGGGAATGGACTGAATGGTCCTCAGAAACTCCTTCACTCAGAGTGGAGGGTGTAGTCAGAAGTTGCTTCAGGATGCATTAAAATTTGGGCAAGTAAAACCACAGTATCTCAGACTCAGGCAGTGGTGGCTTTGGGAAATTTTTGCAAGTTAAAACTCAGCACAAGTTCCTGACTCTTGAAAGTGCCTTTATTAATCTGAAAAGGCCTTTTTGAAGCTTTGGGCAACCTCCGTGCTGTCCCACTGGGGGAAATAGCATGACTGCAGGGCACCCTTAGTAAAGAGCTCCCAATGACTTCATTTCCACCCTACTTTGTTTCCACCCTACCACATATCCCATTTTGCCTCCCCAGTTGAAGAATTGTCCTCTAGGAAGGTCAGCAATGCCACAGTGGGATGTTTGTGGGTACAAAGGGAAAACCTTAGTGGGCAGTGCTGGGGGATGGATTGGGTGGAGGATGCTTGGCTCAGCCAAGGTTGGAGCCCACAAATATACTGATTAATAAAGCATTCAGGACATAAATTGATTATAGTGGTGACAAATAAATGCTTACTTCCCATTTTCATACAGGAAGTACCCAGGAGGAAAGATCATTTAGGTCTTACCTGTTACTTTTCTGGGTCAACGAGTGATCCAGAGCTGTCCCTTCTCCAATTCCCTATCCCCTTTTTTCTCCTTGGACTGATGACATTTATTTCCAGTTCTGCACAAGCCACTAGTGGTTAAATTTCATGCCTTAGGCAACAAACGCCCAAGTTACTCCTCACTGTGGTATCTCACTGCAAAATTGGAATAAACTCCTGGGACTGTTCCCCCAGGGATCTGCCAGAGCCTTGGTCCCTGTGTAGGAAGACAGACAAAACTTAAGAGCTTTTCGCGTAGGTACTGCAGGTAGAATGGATACAGCCCAGTGGGTTTCACAGAGATTTCAGGAATTATAAAACATGGAAGAATGCAAGGCCAGAGAGATCTGTCTGGGATTCCCCTGGAAATGCTCTTACCCAAAGACAAACTCTTTTCCTTTTCACCCATAGAGACCAGACAAGGGCTTCTCTGCCTCTTTAATCTGCCAGCCTGGATTTACACCCTTCTATCTTCTTAATTAAAATATGGCTCTGTCCCTGCTAAAGACCTTGCAGACTCTGGATCTGTTGTATCACCACAGTCAACAACAGCAACCTGGTTTAAAAGAAGTATTAAAAAAGGATATTTAGTCAGTTAATTGAGATCTGTCAGCTGGGAACATCAACTCACCTGCACTTTGACCAGCACATAGCACCGATTGTGAAAAAGTAACAAACTGTGTTTTTTAACTGCCTGCACATACATGATATGAGCAGTATTGCACCATGCAGTAACCATGAAATAAAACCCATCCATGGCACAGAGGATTAACACAATAGAGGAGGAAGAAAGAGCATGAAAAGAGAAAAGAGAGGAGGAAGGAAGGAGGAAATAAAGGGAGGATGGGAAGAAGAGAGGGTTATGCAAGTCCTCTTTGTGCTTAAGTAGCTGGAAGCCTGTTCTCTACTGTACAAGGAGCTCTTGCCCATCTCCCTCTACCACTTTTGGAGATGCCACCTGTCTGCCCCAACCTCTGCTGGTGTGCACTGCCTCCAACCAAACACCTGCCCCACTTCAGCTGCTCCACTTCATGCGTGGCCTCCAACTTCTCGTGAAGGTGAGTTTCTCTCAGGACTCTGGACTGTGAACAAGCACTGCTGGGACATGAGCATATGTTTTCTCCAGCTGCCTCTGCTGCAGGAGCATGACCTGTGCTGAGAAGGAGGCAGCAAGCATCTGGGAGGAGCTGATGCTGTCATGGCTCTTTGCTCAGTGAATGCCAGCTGAATATCCAAGATAATCAATGGCGAGAATGATGAGGCCCCAGCGATGCCCACTGCTCTGGACATGCAGTTGGTTTGTGCACCTGTAGCTCCTCGTGAGAGTTCTCCTGTCTTTCCCTTGGCAATCCAGCATTGGCTCTGGTCTCCCAGTGTATTTATAGGCACAGACTCACCTGGAAGTCGTGGAGATGACACAGGTGCCTGAGGCTCCTGGGGCTGGTTTTGTCACTGAATGTATTTTCATTGCTTAAATACGTTTGTTCCTCTTCTTATTCACAACTTACTTGTCGTTTTAATCCACTATCCTGTTATTTTTGCCCCTTTACTGAGACTTTCCATTTCTCTGGAGACAAACCTTGGTTAAACTGGTATATGAAGCTCGGAAGATTCTGCAGCATCAGGCTGCAAACATTATGTTAATTGTTTTGGTTCTTTACCACTTTTCAGACCATGTGGGACATACCCATCAGGAGCTCCGTCCGTCCAGAGTGACTCTGTACAGAGACACATTGGATAGGCAACAATTTCGCAGTTACTCAAAATTCATACATTGTGCAAAGGCAAATTTTCCCCATCTCATCATAAAAACAATTCAGTTTAAATCTGACTGGATGGGTTTAGAGCAGATGGATTAGGTCCTGCAGGGAAACTGGACAGAAAGACAACCCAGTTACCAGATTAACTGCCTTTCACTCCTAAATAAAACCAAACACACCCATACAAAGTAGGAGAGGCATTATTAGAAACCTTCTATTTTTATGGATAGGAATGAATTTTTATGGAGCTGATAATGCAGATAGAACACACAATTGGTCTAGTCAAAATGAAAGATGAATACAAATTGCAAATCAGCTCCTGAGCTATAAAAATTGGTGTAACCTTCTCAGCAATAACTGATTGTTTAGGAGGCTCAAATAGAGTCACAGTGATGTTTCTTCCAGCCTTATTAAGCATCATAGTTGTCATATTAAACCAATGATGTATGAGTATTTGCTTATTGTAAATGAGTTCTGGAGACAGTAGCTGGAACAGCGATACAAAAAACCCTCAGGCTGAAGATTTTGGATATTTTTTTCTCACTCCCTGAGGGAAATATTTCTCTCTTTTATTTCACTAACATCAAAGACTGTCTCAAACCCTGATACAGACAGAACTCCTGAAGCTAAATCTCTGGGATCTAATGTCCCTTCCCCCTCAATGGACTGTAAATATAACTCCAGGTGTATCTGATGTTCTTGTGTATTTTCACTTTCCTGGGAGCAATTTTATTATTGTATATGGTAGGCTAGAGGATCCCAAATTCCTTTCCAAGCTTTAGCAAAACCCTCTTGGGAAATAAATTTGGAGGTGTCAGTAGCCGCGTTGTTTGGAGGTCAGGTTCTTGCAGCAGTAGGAGCTTTGGAGGACTTTGGAGTAGAGTGATGTGGGGCATTGAAGGCCCAGCTAAGAGAGCTTCAAAGGGAGAAAAAAGATATGTGCTGTTGAAGAAAGCTTGGAGAAACCTTTAGGGAGGAGAGGCAGCCAGGTGATGCTTGATTATCTGATATTCATGCTACACATGTGTCTTATCTGCTTTGGAGCAAGGCCACTTGCAGGGCAGCAGCTACTAAGAAGATGCTTTGATGTTCTCATGGGCAAATTGAAGTTTTTTATGGCTGTAGTAGGAGGTGTTGCAATGACATATCTAGTAGCCATGAACTTCTATATTCTAGCCTGCAGCTCTGTTAAAAGGAATTAGGATGGGGAGCACACTGATCATCCCCCCACCTTGTGCTTGAACTGATGGTGGGAGAATCACAAAATCTATTCATTTCTTGATGAAACTTAAGTCCATCATTTCTTGTTCTGTCTCCTGTGGGCACACAGAAAAGTTTGTCTTCTTTATAACAGCCTGGTTATAACTTCTCCTTAATTCTTTCTCCTTTGGCTAAGCTCTTCCACTAGTTCCTACGCAACATTTACATCACACTTACGATCATATCCCCCCTGGGAACACTCCCATCGGCCCAACCATCTTTCTCGAAGTCTGATATCAAAACCAGACATGGGAGGCCACTTGGGACAGACTGGAGAATGGCTTCCATTGTCTCACAGGCTATTGCCCAGCTGACACAACCACACTGTTTGAAACAAGCTCAGCTCGTTCACACTGTGTTGTATAACTGTTGGATTACTCTGCCCTGGAAAGGAAGTTGAAGTCAAACTGAATTATCAGCACTTCCTTGTTTCTCCCTTTTTTCTCTTTAACAGCCAGGCACTTTTTGTTGTTCCTTAATCTTCTGGATTCACATCATTACAGGAGATATTTAAGCCCTATCTCATGCTCAAGGCAAATCCCCTTTGCCTCTAAACATATTCCACCTGCACAGGCGAAGAAAAGAGGAGCTAATTCAAGTTGTATTCTCAAACATAATCTGGCCTTCCTTTTCCAGTGCTTGTCTTGGCAGCTAAAAACATTTTTACAGAGCTGTCATATGTCATTATTAGAAGAGTTGCAGCCATGAGCTGAATTAAATCTTTGCAAGGCTGGTAAGTTTATTCCATACATTTTGCAGATGGGGTCTTTGTCCTTGGGGAGATAAGTGATTGCCAGGATTATATAGGCTTCATCTATACAGTGTTTGGGATTTATCCAAGAAACAGACCACAGTCCCCAGGCCATGTGGTGGAAGCTGTTTTATGTCTATACTGTTCAAGTATCAGCAGTCTTTGGAGCTCAAGGTGTGTCCTTGCAGGAGACTTTGAGAGCTCTTCCTGCTGTTTTTCATGCCTAGAGAACATGCAGCTGCTCCCAACCCACTGGGGAAAGCTTGGCGATTGCTGGAATAGCCTCAGAAGACAAAAATGGCCCGAGGAAGCAACATCTTGTGCAACTTGAATGCAGGCTGTATGTAAAATACAGATTTCAGCATGAGATATTTTCCAGTCTGTGTCATTCATTTTCAACGAGGAAAGGAATAATTTCACACTGGAGTCAAAAGTGTGTTGAGCTAACATATCTCCAGTTATAGTTGTCATGCTAAATGAGACGGTATTCATGCTGGATTAAATATGATAACGAACTTTGTTGAGTGGAGAAGGGAAAGTGGTTACACTCTTCCTTTTTCAAATGTTTCAGAGAGCCTACAGGTATTTTAGAGCTGTCTGGAGCAATGAAACTTGTCATGATATAGCAGTGGCCTGCTGTTAGATAAATACCAAGACAGGCACTGCCAGGATGTCAGGACCCAGGCTGGGAGAGCTGGGCATGTTCACCAGGAGAAGAGAAGGCTCCAGGGAGACCTGAGAGCCCCTTCCAGGGCCTAAAGGACCTCCAAGAGAATTGGAGAGGGACTTTGGACAAGGACATGGAGTGACAGGATAAGAGAGAATGGCTTCAAATTGACAGAGGACAGAGTTAGATGGGATATTGGGAAGAAATTCTTCCCTGTGAGGGTGGTGAGGCCCTGGCACAGGTTGCCCAGAGAAATTGTGGATGCCCCGTCCCTGGAATTGTCAAAGGCCAGGTTGGATGGAGCTCTGAGCAATCTGGTGTAGTGGAAGGTGTCTAGTGGTTGGAAGTGCAGGATCCTTAGGATCCCTTCCAACCTAAACAATTCTGGATTATATGATTCCATGAATGTGCATCTTTCCTTGACAGCCCCCATACACTTAAACACATCTGGAGAAAATGGGATTTGTTTTGTTTATGATTCATTTTAGATTTTCTCAATGTAGGCTTTTCAGGTATCATAACAGACTTCATGAGCAGTTGCTACAAATCCCTGGGTCAACACGGGCTGCACGTGGCAGAGCCTTTAGTCTTGTGCTCTACAAAGCAGGATTTGCAGTGACTGTTCACAGAATGAAAAAAAGATATGATCCTATTTGCCTACTCCTTGACCACCTAACAAAGCAGTATATTTTCCATGCAACAGGCTGTAAACCAGGTTAAAGAGAACATGAGCTTGCGCTTTAGTTTCAGACCCCTCTCCTGAGATTATCTCAGAGGTGGTTTCCATGACTCACAGCACCAACAAGACTAAAACCATAAAAACACCAGTCAGTTCCTGCAATAAAATTTGGCCTCAAATATTATGTGGTTTAAAACTACTGAAATGCAAGCTTTTGTTCCTGCATCTTTGCAGCAAGATGCCCTATGTTCCCCTTTTCAATTTTTTTTTCCCTGTAACAAGAAAGAAGACTAGGAAGACAGAAAGAAGAGAGGACAAAAAGGCCAGAAGGCCATTCTGTTATGATTGCAGCAAAACTTACCAATAAAAACCTTCACCAAACGTAAGGCCCTGCAATGTACCCCTGGGAGTTGGTAAGATCATGTCAGACATGCAGAGCAGAGCGCTTTTGCTGTCATCCTCCCTGATAATTATTGATTTAAAAAGCAAGTTGAACCTCTGTGAGCTCCTAGATACACACAAGTTGGATTATTTGGACAATTAATAGAGGTGTTACATGAAAAACTCAGTCACCATCTGCTCCTCTTGAGTCACCAGAGGGCGGGGAGCCTCTGAGGAGCACTGAAAATACAAATCAAGCCCAAGGGATTGTGTTTCTCTCTGGTCATTTCAGAGTAGGGATTTCAAGCCCTTCTTCAAGTTTCAGACCATGTAGACACTTTACATTGGAGATGAAGACCTTGAGGATTAAATTTCCATCTGTTGACTACAGGCTGACTTTCCTTGGTTGTCTTTTGGGTTCACGGCAAAGGCTCAGATGTGGCAAGCTCCTGCTTGAGAGGGTGCCCAGGATTATTAGCTATACTTCCATTCAGTGCTCCAGGGTTATCTGGGATGAATCCAGAGCTGATTGCTCCCAAAAGGATGCTCACTGACAACTTCCCAGGGAGGCCTTATATAGAAAATTTACGCATTTTTGGATGCTCTTCAGTGACGATGCTTCTTCCCAGGCTCTTCTGGAGCCAGGAAGCCTGGAGGCAAGGGGATGTTTCCAGGCTGGATTGTGAATGCTTAAGAAGATTATGACATTAACTGAGAGGTGTAGATGAGTTATGACTAAGGGATGCTCATGTATTGACTCCTAAGAGTCTGGCCTTTAAAGCAGTGAAATCTCTTCAGTGTTGGTGAGATGCTTCCCTGTGCAATGTCTGGGAACTCTCACTTCAGTGACAGCTGAAGTGTTCCAGCAACAATAGACTGAGGATAACAGTGGTATGGAGGCCAGGGATAGCATTTCCAACCTCAAAGCTTGCTGAATTCAGCTCATCTAAATACAGAAGGTTCATGGAGGGGGTAAAAAAGGCCAGGATTTCAGTCACAAGCTTTTTTTTTTTTAAATAAAAAAGGCTAAAAAGGCACTAGAATCTGATAAGGAAAGAAACTGAGACTTGACAGCTTAACTCTTGCCATAGCTAGAAACTCAGCAAAATTTAAAGAACTCTCTACTTTTGTTTTGTAAATGAAAATTTTTCATAGGCAGTAAGTATAAATATGCTCACAGAGGCTAACACACTTTATTCTGGTTTTACTACTTCAACAAAAAGGTGAAAAAGCGCTCCAAAGTTCTCTGAAGTTAACGAAAATCTTACATTTTTACTCACAAAGTCCCAAACGGCCTTTAATTCCTCTTGAACAGGGTCTGACCTGAGTGAAATAAAAGCATGGGGATCATGAAATTTGGTTCAGTCTTTCTCTAGACCAGACAAAATATGCATGCTGATTTTTTTTATGAGAATACTCCATGAAGTATTACATCTGACCGTTTTTATATTGCCTTTGTGACATTTCTCTCTCTGTCTCCGTCCCTGGCCTGGAACAAAAGCACCAATGAAAGACTCACAGCAGAGAGGAGTCAGGCAGCAGACAGGCAGAGGACAGCTCTCTTCAGTTCAGTGTGTCCAGAAAGCCAACAACAGCCTGGGCTGCGTCAAGAGAAGCCTGACCAGCAGGTCATGGGTGGGGTTCTGCTCCTCTGCTCCACTCAGGTGGAGATCCCACCGGCAGAGCTGCATCCAGCTCTGGAGCCCCAACACAGGAAGGATGTGGAGCTGTTGGAGCCAGATCAGAGGAGGCCACGGAGATGCTGTGGAGCCTGGCTGGGAGAGCTGGGGGTGTTCAGCCTGGAGATCACTTCATCTAAGAAATGCTATGAGTTAATCTCTGACCTGCCAATAAGCCCATTCAGAGATGAGTTAAATAAAACATAATTTAAAAAAAAATCAGCAAAAAACCCATCAGGAGATAGAGTAATTTGGGTTTATCTTCATCTGGGATCTGGAAAACCTTTGTTTTTATATAAACCTTAGGGTAAGAGTCAGATTTCTCTATTACATTTTACATTGCCTATTGGGTAGATATTTTATGTTCGTTTGGGTGTGTATGAACAGGCTTGTCTTTAGCAGAGCCATTCATTCTATTTTTTAGTGGAAGATGCTCTTTACTCAGAAGACAAAGCTCTTTAAATGGACAAGGGAAATTTTCTAGATTGGAAAAGTATATACTTTGACATATACTCACATTTTCAAGAAACACATTTCTGTATCTGGAGCAGCTGTGGAAGCCTGTTTGGATGGCACCACCTCCCAGTTTTCAGTCTGTTCAATTGCTCTCAGAGTTTCTAGCACAGAGTTTAAAACAGAAGTTTGGGGGAAGTGGCTCTGTAAAGCAAAGGACCTGCAACCAGCCCCATTGCTCTTCCTCCGAGGCAGACTGGGGGATAGAGAGGAAAGCAGGGAAAAGCCAACTGGCTCTGCAGCTCTGGAAATGGAGGGGATTAAACAGTTTGACAGCCAAAGTATTAACTTTTTTTAAATCTATTTCCCAGAAGCACAGAGCTCCCCACAGCAGATGAGAGAAAAGCACTTTTGTGTCTAGTTTAACCCAAGCATGACACCTGGAAACTTCTCTGAGCAGCCCATGTCACACCATGATTCCTACTGAAGTTGGATTCTGAAATCCTTCACTTCTTTATTTTTGTGTCCCATCAACTACAGCACAGTTTGCTTTTTTATCACCTCTGAGGCTCTGCAGTCAAAAGGTACATTCATCCATGAGTCCAGCACAGTCCAGCAGAGCTATAAAGTCTGTCAAAACTCTTTTGCTTACTTCCTTTTGAGGAGAGGCAGGTGGAAGTTGTGTTTTGGTCTGCAGACTCTTGGATGCAGCGATTGATTTAATAGTTTAATAATTAATCAGTGGGGGAAGAGTGAAGGCATTTAAAAAGGGCTGATAGGAAATCGATGGCAGGGAGAGCACGTGGATGCTCAGGGAGAAATAAGGAGTGCATCAGGTTGGACTGAGAAAAATAATCCTGAGAATATTTAGAGAGGCTGCAAATATTCAGTCTCACTAAGAAAAGGGCTCTGGCTTTTTTTACTTTTGCAAGCAGGAACGGCTGAAAAACTTCTCTGGATTTGTGAGATGAGAAGAGAAGGATATTTGGTTTTCCAGTGCCCTGCCTGCTGGTCATGGGGGAGGCATGGATTCCTTTCCCATGATTTTCTCACCCTGTTTTCTGTGATTGGTACCCTGGGAGACTGTTCTTTCCCAGGAATCCCATGAAGCAGGTTTCTTTAGAAGAGAAGGAAGACGTATTCTATAACTTCAGGAAAAGGACTTTATACTGCCTATTTGTGTAGAAATCACAATCAAACATCTCTAAATTAAACCTCTGCTGTCTAATCCAATGTGATTTGGCCAATAGATTATTAATGAATTTAATTAAACTAATTATAAAAGAAAAAAAGAAACACAAAGGAAATGGGTTTATAATGTGCTCTGGTTTCTCCTCTGCCCAGAAAAATGTGTTTATCTGACTCATCCGAGCATCTTCAGCTGCCTCTTGGGCCAAAAAACAACTTGACTATGGGTAAATAATTTTATTTATTTATTTTGCAGTTGCACTTTTTGGGGTTAAACAGCAGCCACTGAATAGAACATGAGAAGCAGTTCCCTGGATTCACTGTCATTTGAATAAGACACCCAGCAGTCCTTAGACTAAAAGAAATGCACCAAACTGTTAATTGATTTTTAAAGGAGAATTATGATGCTTTTAACAAGCCACTTATCTTGCTAAGCATTGTCAGGCTAGTGTATCTTCCACCGAAATGGCTGTTCCACAATGTGAGTCCCTAATTGCTTATAAAGCACACTGTTTATTGAGTATTAGCTCTGGCATAGCTGTTTATTACAGGAGTGCATTGCTTAATGCTTGTGAAAAGCCATCTAACTTAAATATGCTCTGCCTCATCCCTCACCCTCCGATGCTCCCGTGAACACATGCTCTCCATCGCTAAGTTTGCAGCGGGAAGAGAGGAAAAGTATCAGCGGTGCTGTGGAGAGCTGGAGGAGGTTGCCTGGTAACTGCGGAAAAAGGGAGTCTGACTCAGGAGCGTATCGACTGTATATCATCTTCCGCGCTCTGCCTGCAATTAATGGGTCAGTGACCCGGTGAAACATCTCAGATGAAGTCAAACTATTAGTTGGACAAATGTGTCTCAAGCACCGCCGTGTGACCGCGATGCGTTCTGTGCTGGAGGAGGGAGCGTGAATCAGGAACACGCTCGGCTGAGCCCGCGGTGTCCTGCGGCCTCCCGGGCATGAGTGATGCACGTTGTCATCGTAAGACATGAAGCTTTCAGTGCCTGTGATCTACAGGGTGGTTACTCTGCAGCAGAGATGCAGCTGCTTTGTCCCGCTCTGCTCAGCACCAGGGAGGCCTCACCTCGAATACTTGTGGCAGTTTTGGTCACTGCAATGTAAGAAAGGCATTAAGCTCTTAGAGCATCCAAAGGAGGGCAATGAAGACGGTGAAGGGCCTTGAGGGGAAGCGGTGAGTGGCCTGAACTTGTGTCAGTGGAGGTTTAGGTTGGATATTAGAAAAAGGTTCTTCACCCAGAGGGTGGTTTGGGCACTGGAACAGGTTCCCCAGGGCAGGGGTCACAGCACCAAGCCTGACAGAGCTCAAGAAGCATCTGGGCAATACTCCCAGGCACACAGTGTTACTCTTGGGACTGGCCCTGTGCAGGCCCAGGAGCTGGACTCGATGACCCCTGTGGGTCACTTCCAGCTCAGCATATTCTGTGACTCTGTGATTCTATTCCATGGGCATTTGTCATTCCTTTTAGTGACATGGGCAGTATTTTCTGGTGTAGGGAGGAAAATGCCATGAGAGAGAGGACTAAGCAGTGGAGAAGAAATATCTTCATTTTAAAACCTTGCTTGCTCTAATATCAGATAGAAATGCTGCAAACCTGCTGGTGCCTTGAATTTAGGAGTCTGGCATAAGACTTTGCATCTTAGCATGCAACTGTTTGTTTCTTGGAAATACAGTTTCTCCATTCTTCTGTCCAGTGAAGCTGTTACACTGCTTTGTTGGGAAAAAGAGAATGATGTGAGACTGGTATATGAGATGCAGATTTAGAGGCACCAAAGTGTGGTTTGCGTAGATTTCTTTACTCAAATCTTTGTTGATGAGCTGGATGAATTCTTAA
>JAWWES010000041.1:2748504-2801740 GCA_035583135.1 Lophotriccus pileatus
CCCTGACCGGGAATCGAACCCGCGGTCTCAAGGGTACCAGCCCTGCGTCTTAACCACTAGACCACCGGGGGCTCCCATATATATATATATATATATATATATATGTAAATATTTACTTTCAGGTATATGTGATTTTTACAGTTATCACTGTGCCAGATCAACAAGCTGTGCTAAACTACATCTCATCTTGCAGAGAGATACCAGTTCTTGATGAAATAATGGCAACATAAATTTAACCACTTTATAAAGTAAAAAATGTCTGTCTCCATTGCCCAACTGGGAGCTGAGGGTTAACAGCTGTACCTTGTATGAGTGGAGTTCATTTAACTCCGGTGGCTTGTATATCTCATCAGCTAAATACAAACATGTGTCATCCATGGCCACTGAAAAACCATGGACTCTTCACAGACAATCAAGTCACCATCTGCTGTTGCAACCACAGGCTGTTACCTTGGAGAGTTACATCTGGAAGAAGAAAAGTAATAGAAGAAAGTGGTGAGTTATCTTAGTGCTTGTCTCTTTGCCATACTCTGGCTCTCATGCATCAGATTCCTGAATCTGTACTGACAGAATTACCAAAGGCTTTTGAAATGCAACTCAAAAAAAAAGCTGGATGGTTGAAAACATCCGGAATTATTTATCCTCACTGCTCCTGCCATCCCCACCTCTTGTCTCCAGCTCTTCTTTCTTTACACTGTCCCTTAGGCCATGCAGTCATATATTTTCTTCTTCTGAAGACATAAATATTTCTTGACTAAAATCTTCAGCAAGACCATGAGTTCAGAAGGAAAGGACTTTTTAGATCAGTTTGCTTGCATTCGACCTAGCAGAGTTGATCCATCATCTCAGCTTTGTGCAAGGGTGAGCTGAGTAAGGGAGGTCAGTAAATACATGTTTGGTAGGTTATCTCAGCTCAAGAGACACACTGATTAGGCTTGTGTAACTTTGACAACATTAGTGCAATTGCCCTGATTACACAATCTGAGTCAAATGAGTAATAATTACTGGCAGAAAACTTAATTACATGGACTTATTTGAGCTGTGGTCATAAGGAACATTATTATGTGATATGATTCAGAAAAAAAACCCACAACTTTGACAAGATGAGTTGAGATGGGCTACAGATGCCTACAGAAAAAAGAGGTTGGAATAATCTTCTTCTCAGATCTCACCTGGCAGACTACCTGTGGCTTTACTGTGGAGCCCTCAAAGTCACTCTAAATGTCATGAGCTCATGAAGTTTCTTGGTAAGCAAAAAACCATCTTCAAGTGACATAAAAATACATGTTTGGTTATACTTTATTTGACTACATCCTACTCCCAACACTCTCCCCAAGCTGTAAAGGTCACCAGAGTGACTCTTCCCAGCAACCACACTCACTCTGTGAGATGCAGGGGCAGGATGTAGATACCATAATGCAGTTAAAGCCATGTGAGCTGAGTCTATAGATTATCATTAACTTGGCAGAGTCAGTAGATGAACAGCAGCAGCAAGGCTGATCCTTTCCTTTGGTGAAATAGATAAATAATTGTTAAGACTCTTAATGATGGGGACTCTTCTGGCTCTAACAGGACCACAGATACTCATCGCACAGGGTGAAACCATTGTCAGTGCTACTCAGAGTTAGGGAACCAACCAAATTGTCTAAGCAGAGGTAGCAAGTGCCACTTAAGCCCAGTCAGAATGTCCTGCCAAGTCTGTGGTTGCTGCTCTGAAAGGGAACAGGTCCTCTCTCATCTCAGGTCATGTCTGGCATGACCGTGCTGAACTGCTACAGCATCTCTCTCCAGAGATGTTAGAATGTGTGTAGGAATTCAGAGTAGACCCCACCCCATTTCCTTTGAGGCTGCTGACTTCTACACCTTGTTGTTAAAGTAACTGAAATGGACAGCCCCTTTCTCTGCTTATTTATGTTTATTTGTTCTCTCTTCATTTGTTATCTCTAAAAGTTTTTTCTGTCCCATCCCTGGAAGTGTTCAAGGCCAGGTTGAATAGGGCTCTGAGCAACCTGGTCCAGTGGAAGGTGTCCCTGCTCATGGCAGGGGAGTTGGAAAGAGATGATCTTTAAGGTACCTTTGAAACCAAAATATGGTTCTATGATTCTGTTTTTTACCAGAAGCACATGGGAGTTAAACCACAGATTTAGGTTTCTGTCCTATCATTTCTCCTTGAAAATGACCAGTGTCAGCCATCCCTGAAATCCTGTCTAGGTTGGTTTCCACTGCAAGAACAATAATGGAGGTTTCTTCACTTGGACTAGTCACCTATCCTCTTTTCTGAATCAGTGGAGGCAAACAGATGTGGTGCCCATCTCATTTCACCCTAAGCTGACCATTCCAAACAGTTCATACGTGAGAAGTATTTCTTTGCTTCCACTGCTTATAATGGCAGGTGCAAAGGAGGTGCCATTTCACCTGTACATTCATATTCTATTTCAGTGCATGGCACTACAGTAGTACAATCCATTTCTAGCACAATCAGCTGAAGAGAGCAGGGACACCAGCTCCAAACAACCTCTTTTCAAACCAATTCATCTTCTCTGCAGGGTCTTCTCCATGCAGTGGGGCCTCCAGCCAAGCCTTTCCTCTTTTGCTCATGAGGAGTTGGTAAAATAACTTCTTTAGCAAGTCTGTTGTCAGAACTGTGCTTTGATCTGCCTGCATTTTCCTCTGCAGTGTTTGCATGGATGTAATCAATTTGTAAGAAGGCAATCCTGCTGCTTTGCACCTTTTCCTAAGCCTGCAGTAGATAAATGTATTAACACTTTGTGATAACAATCTTGGAGCTGTTTCTAACCCAGTATCAACTCTCCCACTGACCTCTGCGTAGTATTATTCATAATTTTCAAAGGTGGATATCAAAGTCCAAATTACTATTACTTTCAGTATTTTATGGTTGCTTAAGTCCGGGCAGACACATCACTGAGAAGACCATGAGATGGTCAGTGGAGTTTGGTCACAGGATGAGAAGGAGCAGTGGGATGAACAAAATGGAAGACAACCTTCACCACACACAAAAACCAGCCAACCAAAAAAAGCCCAGTCTCATACTCACCCAAAAGAGGTGCAATTTCAGTGCTCTCAGAAGTGGTAGGAAGGAATAATTGGTAGAGCCATCCTGAATCCAGCTTACACCATCTGAAAGGGTTGTCCCCGTGCATTCCTTTGGATGTAAGGCCAGAAGAAAACTTTCTATTTACAAAGCACAGCTTTTGTAAACACACTTTTTGGTGATGGCTATTTTATTGTCTGACTGATGCACTGTAGGGAGCACAATTCTGAGCTTTCCTGTAGGCTACATTTTTATTTGCAGCCAGATGTCACAATAAAATTGTATAAGAAGAAACGATACAAATAAGATGCCAAATTGAGAAAAAATAATCAGCTCAGGGAGGAGGAAAACACATTTCACTCTCCAAAACATCAGCAGAAACTCTTATATTTCCATTATAAAAATAGATTACATTCTTAATGCAGAGGTCTGACATGCTCAGTAATATTATATTGTCCTGCACATAGTTAGTTTGTGAGAAAACTCTATTATAAATATTCTCTTGCTAAATCTTTTCTACTGTACCTTATAAATACCTAAAATCTATTTGCAACTCAGATTTGGTTAGCACGTCAATGTATTTTGGGGAAAAGTACCATAAGAGCTGCTTGTTCTCCATCATATTTGAGGGGTGACTTTTATGTGTTCGCTACATATTTTGATAAAGGGCACCCCAGGGCAGTCGAATTACTGAAATTCTGCTGAAATCACAGAATTAAGAAGGTGCAGCACTTCTGGCTTCCCAAGTTTTATTTAAATCACTTATGTCCTAATAGTGAGACTGTAGCACTCTCAGATTATTAGTCTTACTTTTTAATTTAGGTTTCCAAGTGTTCTATGGCATTAACATTGTAACTGTTGAAAAGTGGGAAAAGTGAACATGTAAATGTGAAATTATTTGCCCTAAACTGGACAGTGCCGGGAGCAGACAACAGGACTCTTGGAGTCCAGTGTTCACTTCAGCAGGAGAGAAGCTCTGCCCACAGGTGCCTCCAAGAGCTGCAGCAGGAACAGGGCAAGGTATGAGCTGCAAATTGAATGTCCCTGAATGTGACAGCAGAAACAGCTGAGCCAACTTTCTTCCCTGTGAGGGTGGTGAGGTGTTACTCTCTCTTCTTGGAGCCACACCATACATCTCAATTGCTTCACTTTAAATTTATTCAGGGGAAGCAAAGATAAAAATCACAGAGGCTGATAAGTATTTTTTTCTGGAGCCCCAGAGCACCAAGAAAAGCAAGTCTTGTCCTCCAGCAATACTTACATGCCCCTACCAGGCAAAGCCAGATGGTAGAAAAACCTGTGAGAGGGACCTACTGTCCCCTGTGCTCAGGAGTCCCTGCCCTCTAAGCCATGTCTCCAGCCCCTCTGCAATGCATGTTTGAACAATTTATGCAAAGCAGAGAGAGATGCGGGAGAGACTGAAAGAATCAGACCAGAGAATCATGGAATGGGTTGGGTTGGAAGGGATCTTTAAAGGTCATAGAGTCCAAGCCCCGTGATGCAGATGCAGAACATTACCCATCATTTGTGGTGCTGGGTTAATGGTTGGACTCGATGATCTTCGAGGCCTTTTCCAAACTCAGTGATTCTATGATTCCATGATTTGCATCCTCCCAGGCAGAGAGGGGCAGTGGACAACACCCGAGACTCCAGAACTGAGCATATTCGCACTGAGCTGCCCCTTTCCCCAGTGGATGAAGGACGCCTCAGTCCAGCTTTCCAACTGTCACAAATTCCCAAATTATAAATATGAATAAAGCATTCTGACAATTCATAGGAATTTTGTGTTAGCTGCCCCCCAAACACTCATCTTTTTTTTTTGCATATGAAAAAAAAATTATTATTTCCATCTTGAGTCAAGTCAAACTGGATGTTTGTATTATCTTTAATTTGGAGGGTGGACAAGGGGTCAGCCCCCAAACAGTGACTCATTTTTCACAGCCAACAGGAAGAGGCACCTGGCATGAGTTTATAAACCCAAGCAGTGGAGGCAGGTTACAGTGAGCCCTGCCCGAAAACCTGCTCTGAAAGAGAAAGCACACATTCCACTCAATAAAAGAATAATAAAGTGTCAGGTAGGAAATAAATATTGAAGCTCATTTCCCACCAGGGAAATCTCTTTGCAGTAACTAATTTAGATGGAGAATAAAACAAAAAGGCCCTATATCTCAACCTTGGCAATAACCTGTCACTGAGCACCGCTCACCTCTTGTGTCTGCTTAGACCTGATGCCTGCATGGGAAGAAAAGGTTGACAACTGCTTTGCTGTCTCCCTTTATAAATCAAATCAAGTCAAATAAATCATGCACGAAAGGAGTTCTTGCAAAATAATAACAGTGCATTAGGGTCCCCTGGACATTCTTGAGCAGCAAGGACAAGGTTTTTCCTCTCAATGCTGTCAGTAATTACATGAGATACTGCAGGTGAAGGGATTGCTTTGGTATTCTGTCAAGAAATTAAAATCTTTTCATGGTGAAGGCAAAGCTGTTCAGTCGCTGCTGGTGGTTTTCTTGTTTTAAACTTCTCTGATAATTAAAACTAAAGGCTGGATGAACAGTGCAGAAGGGATGGCAAAGTGTTAACATGTGGAGTTCGTGGGCTGGAGACCACAAGAAGACAAGTGATGTTTGACTGCCCTGGAAGCAGAAGGAACACAGTGATGTCCAGGACCCACCCAGGCTGTCCCTGCTGAGGTGAACATGGCACTTCTCCATTCTGGCTTCCCCTTGTGCTCCCTCTCAGGGGGAGACCTCACACTGTGCCATTGACTCTTCCCTGCACAGCAGCTCGTGGTGACTTTGTGGGTCTGACTGGCACAAGTGTATCTGTTGGGACATACATACACTGGGGGGCCCTGTGAGCAGCTGCACCCCCCACTTGTGGGCTGGCATTGCAACCTTTCCCTGGAAAACTAGATGTTGCTCCTGTGTGACCTGCTTGCAGAGCCCTGTATGCAAGCACCATGGGAAGGCCATATCCTCCTTTTTTCTGTTTCTGCTCTCCTGGAAGCAAAAATGGGGAGAGCAGCCAAGTGCCTTCTTAGCAGTCATAAGGAAAATGTGTCAACTGCTTTCTGTGTGACAAGTGCCTTCTGAGCAATCAAAAGGAAAACCCTTGCAGAAAAAAGAAGTAGGAAAAAAAATTAAAAGTCAGTTAGAATCACTGTCCTTGCCTGCAGAAAGCCCATATCTGAGTTGTCCTCACTCTGGAATATATTTGCCTCCACCCCTGACTACACGGAGTAAAGATTCAAGACCTTGTCATGGTCCTTCCCTGATATCACCTGTCAATGTGCAGAATCCAGCAGATCAGAGTGACTGTTTCCTGAAGGCTTGAAGAGAATTTCTATTTAAACAACAACATCTGCTCTCTCAGACACTTCATAACCCCTAGGTGGGCTCATCCTCCATCAAGCTTCTTAGTTAACCTCTCCCAGCTCCGTCAGTGCCTGTTTCTCTTTGCTGTGCTCCACAACTCAGCCTGGGCACAAGGCTCTTGCTCACACAGAGACCTCTAGTATTGGATGTGCCCTCCTGGAATGCCTGAAATGACTCCCATGGTGCTAATGGGGCACAGGACAGATGGGAGAGGTTCATTTTTGGGGCAGTAATTAGAGGTGTGGCAGCAGACAGTGGAACAGCACTGATAGTGATTGGCACATGCTTACACACTTGAATATTCTGTTTTCTGTATTTTCCTTAAAATATTAATAAAAGTGTTCATATGCCCATAAATATTCCTACCTTAATAAAAATATTAATATGTTTATAAAATAGCTTTTTGCAGATGATGCATGCCTGAGTTTGCACAGAGCAAAGCACATCCATCCAGTATGAGATATATCTACAGCCTGAAAAACAACCATTAAAAATTAGGGTGCTCTGTAAGGGCAGAAAAATATGGAAGAAATCATGGAGGAAAGCAGTTTTACTACTGAGGCAGCATCAGCCCAGAAATGTCTGTGACTGTAGGTGGAAACACCTACACTGGAACTACTCATCCAGGGTGATACTCCACTACTTTAGTGTCCTGTGCACCACTGGATGGTTCCTAAATTACTTGAGCAACCTACACACACTAATAGATGTGCCATCATCTACCAGGGGAAACAGGGAATTGGAAACAGAGCACTATTGATCTCAATGATCCTAAACACCTGAACTAGAGCAGGAGAAATCATTCTATTGGAAAGGCTGCATCTCTCCAGTGATTTTAAATAAGTCCAAAAATCCCTTCCAAGAAAGAAATGTCCTGTTTACACCAAACCTCTCAATGTGTAAGTGGTAATGCAAGAGCGAAAACAGTTCTCACCACCCTCACCTACACCTGGAGTGTAAGATTCCTTCATCTCCTGTTCGTCTTGCTCTGGTATCTCATCAATATCTCCCTACAAGTCCCTGGGACAAGGAAACTTGTCTTCCTGCTACACCTGTAAAGCATCATGTAATTTTATGTGAATGCTGCATTAAAATAAATAACTGTGTGTTTCTGTGTCTAAGGGTCTCAAGCCCAGAAAATAAATTGCCCATCTCACTTTACAGCTTTACCATTGGCACCTTGAAGAAGTAGCTCATTAACGAGTGAAGGAGGATGCAGAAGAGGGGGGGAATCCAATTTCTAGCTTGCAGTATTTTGCTAAAAATGTTGATAACAATTTCTGCTATTAGTCTCTGTCAGAAATGCCAGAGTCATTACTGAGATGGTGTGGCCAGAGGGCACCCAGCATCACAGCTTGCTGTGGAGTCTGAATAAACATTATAAAGCACAGAAAAATGGTCTGTGCTTGAAAGTTTTCAAGTAATTGAAGAAGTAATCAGCTCTGTTGGTAGCAGACAGTCAAGCTGGAAGGAAATCTCACCTTTTGCTTTACCACATCTCAGCTAAATCAGTGCACGGTGGTTGCTGTCCCAGCCTGCATCTCTGTGGGTAGGCCTGGCTGAGCACACATTTGAGTGTCTGGCCCAGCAGCAAATGGATCCACACTAGGATCCATACTTTGCACTGGGGTGGGAATTCAACAAGCATTTTCCCCCTTTCCACAGTTCCTTTCCTTATGTCAGCTGGTGTTGTGTTACACCACACCATCCAGGAGAGCTGAGCTCACCTGTACACCATTGTGTCCATCAGGTCAGGACTCAAATGCGAAGACAGAAGAGTTCTTGAATGGTGAGAAGAGAGGCTTTCACAGAGCTGTCAATCAAGATCAAAAATCTTGTTGCTCCAAAGCACAATAAGTTGTCAGTGGATAAGTGTGTGCCTTCATCAGGACCATGTTCCCAAGAACATCTTTGAATGTGTTCCCACTATTTCATAGAAATCATAGAATATCCTGAGTTGGAAGTGACACACGAGGATCATCGAGTCCAACTCCTGGCCCTGCACAGGACCACCCCAAAAGTCCCACCCTGTGCCTTCCACAAGTCAAAGGAGATTTCTGCCTCTTGTGTGTTCACACTCCCTAGGGATTTCCATGGGCATTGGGTACTGAAGGGACGTTGTGAATCTGGGTTTACCACCTTCCTGAGCACCAAAGCACCCACCAGCTGCAAGATCCAAGAAGCTTGAGATCTACTATCTTTACTACTGACTCTCTGTATAAATGAAGTAATGATTCACCTTTCGGGCACACTGCGAGAATTACTTAATGTTTGGGAGACGTTTTAATGACATGAAGTGTGGTAAAAATGCTAAGTATTATTATTGTTCCACTTTGTCTTCCACTTAAATATAAAGGGGGGATTGTACAGCTACTTTCCCAAGTGTCTCCCAAGGGTGTTTCTAAAGCAATTATGTTGGCTGACACTGTCGAGCTCCAGAAAATGGAAACCATTCAGGGGCTGACCAATCAGCCCCTTTGCCAGCAGATGAATCTAACGACTTCAAAGCTATTCATTAGGCAGTACTATGAATTGATTACATAAATTAGCATGCTGCTGACAAGGCAGGGAAGGGAGGAGAAGACGGGAGAGGAGGCCGACATAACACATCCCTCATTTGGCAAAGACAGTGGTTATTAGGAGCCCAGAGCTAATGAAAGAGACAGATCCATTAGGCACGTGTCGCTGTAGGGGATTGATTGCTCCCCCTGAAAAAGGGCTGCTCCTCTTGTTAACTGGAGGATTATATTTGTTCTAGCTTGTTGATCCAGGGGCAACTGTCACACTGAAAAAAAAAAGAGTGGTTTGTAAAGAGAGGGAAGGGAGATGATGAACCTGCATCAAAACCGTTATTGAAATCTTTTAAGCCTAAGCACTGCAAGGCAGGTCGCTTTAGTTGCTAAAAAGAAAGATGTATGAGGAGGATTTTCTGTTCTGAAGCAGCTGTATTTGGGAGAATTCCAGTCAGAACCACTGGAAACAGGAAGATTTTCAATGGAAACCTTGTATGACAAAATTTAACTGGCACACTTGAGCCCTGCCTCTGATGAAAACTGCCTGGCCAGGAGTAGCACAGTGCTAAGTCTCAGTGAAGGCTCCCCTGAGCTTTTCAAAGCTGGACCAGAGGTAAGAGGATCAGATCCTTTGTGCAAAACCTCATCAGAACTCAGCTTGCTGCAGCCAGACCTCCTCTGTCCGTGTTTGGAGCTTGCTTTCCCCTCTGCACTAGCTGGTATGTTTGTCCCTACCTGGGACAGCATGCTGTAAAATCCTTCACTCATGTTTGGAGACACTTTAATTTCAGCTGGGTCAGCCAAGAGCTGTCAACATCATCTCTCCAGGCAAAGCAAATATCATTTCACAGAGCAACTTCCTTCCGTGATAACTGGAAAGGGGTTGAATAAAACAGTCTGATTTTAATGATTTATTCAACTTCTCTACTCACAGCTCTCTGGACAGTCCTGCCAGTAGCTCCCTGTTTAGTTTAGTACAGAATATTCCTGTGTAGCTCTAAGTATAGATAAATCCATTGTATTTTTTGTTAGAAGTGGGTTTTCCATTCATTGGAGTTGCTCTGGCTCTGCTTTAGGGGAAGCTGGATTCAGTCATCTTTTGTTGCTGGCCTGTACTGCAGCATGATCTGAGTAATCTCTAATTAGAGGGGCAGAAGTGTGTTGTTCAGCCCTCCAGACCCTTAAGTATATGCTTAAAATAAGCACATGTTGAAGGGCTCTTCTGAGTCAGGAGCCTGGGCAGGCTCGGGCTGAGTTTTCTGCTGCATGTTGAAATTACTGCAATCCATTATTCCAAGCGCAGCTCCAGCACTGACACTAAACAAAAGCTCTTGGAAAAAGAAACTCTTCAGCAAAAGTCACATTTTGCAGACTCTACTTGGTGTGTTTGATGCTGCTGTTTGTTTAGCAAAGGAACATAACACCCTTGTCATTTTGTGAGTCATGTTAGTTAACAAAATATTTTGTACTCTTTCAAGAACGAACTGATCTTTTACTCTGTAGCTTTCTTGCCAAAGAGGCAGCAATCCTGAATGTGGTCTCTATTCAGATTTCCTCCAAATTTGCAAGAAAAATGTTTTGATTTAAGGAGGAAACCAGTCACAAGCTGGTGAGTGTGGCTCCAGGAACAGACCTCCCCACAGTTCCGGATGGCTTGCTCGTTTCTGCTGGAGAAAAACCGGGGCTTGATGGATCACCAAGAAAATCCATTATGGCAACTGAATGCTGATGGCAGCTGCACAAATTTAGAACAACTGACTTTTCATGTTGCTGTAAGAATTCAGCAAGATCAGAAGCTACCAGAGCATCATTAAATTTGGATATTTAAGGGAGCAGCTTTGTGCAACAACTGAACTTCAGAGAGGCTTTTTCTGTCCTTCACCACTGAAGTAATTTGGTGGGTTTGTTATTAACCAAGAAAAAAACCCAACTGGCACAGAATACCTTGCTAACTCTGGCTGCCCAGGGATTAACACAGAGCCTGCTGTATTATGCAATTGTTCCTTTGCATATTTCACTGACTCTGGGGGACATATTAAAATTTATAATTTCCATATTTTCAGATTATCGTACACTCTCCATTGATTGTTCTCTCAATTTTTTATAATCTGTCAATTTTCACACTTTTTTAAAAGACAATTTGACTGCATTAATGCCAGGAAAAAAAAATCTCACAGGGTATTTTCTTTCTTTTTCTTTCCTCAGCACAGGAAAGTCTATTTTTAGGACTAGAAACCTATCATTACCATTCATTGAACACCTTCCCTTGCCATTGCAGCTAAACACTGAGTTTAACAGTTTTTAGCCTTGAAAAAAAAAATAAATAAAATTTCAAATCTGCTTCCAGGAAGTCTTTGGTAAATAACATGTCACCATGGATTGCCACATTAATAGAGAGTGTGAAATACAAGTGTGAAGTCTACGATATATCTATACCCTGTGCTTTTATGTGTCATAATATTTAGTTATCCACAGCTAAGGAACTCACAGGATTTCTGAAGTGCAGTAAGCAGTACTTTGCACATTTTACAGACAAGGAGATGGAAAAATACACAAAATAGATGTGGTGGCTGGCAGGAGCTCTCGAGTACAGCTCTTGGTACTGATCTGCCACCTTCCTGTCCCATGCACAGCCCAGTGCCTCCAGATTTGATTAAAATAAGAATGAAATAATAAGACTGGGTGAGGTAAAAGGCTTGATGACAGGAGATACAAAGCTTGTCAACAGGGAGACACATGTGAATGATTTTTCACAATAATTAACAGTGGGAATTAAAAATGGATTTGTCAGTTCCTTTTTCAAGTCTCACTGTCAATACTTGCTCCAAACGAATTGCCCGTAAATTTGTTTGCACAAGAAGCTGCTGTTGGGGGGACAGAACAGCAGGAATGTGTCTGACATCTGACAGTGTCTGACATCCTGTTCTGGTGGGTTGACCATCACCCCCCAGTTTTCTACAAATTGAGACTGATCCGAGTGTCCTCAGTGTGGGATAACAAGTGCAATCACTTCCATTCTACACTGTGCAAGGTGCAGAGGTTTCCTGCAGATCAGACACCTGACAAAGCCACTCTCCTGGGAGCAGGGGCTTTCTAGGAGGGACACAGCAGAAATGGGTCTTGAGACACATTTCCTGAGTCAGGCTCTAGTGCTGCTGCCAAAATACTTTTCACTGAAGAAAACGATGAAGTATGCACTGCTGGAGGTCAAGTGTCTCTCTCATGAGATAAGCAGAGGGGATAAGAGGCAAAACTCTTAGGAATAAATCCTTGATTATGAGGGTGGTGAGACACCGGACCAAGGTGTCTAGAAAGGTTGTGGATACCTCATTCCTGGAAGTGTTCAAGGCCAGGTTGGATGGGGCTTGGAGCGACCTGGTCTAGTGGAAGGTGTCCCTGCCCATGGCAGGGGGTTGGAACTAGAGAATCTTTAATATCTCTTCCGACCCAAACTATTCTGTGATTCTATAAAAATAATAGGGAAATACCCATCCTGTTTGGGAAGCCACTAAACTCTTCACAATTATGTGATCCTCTGGCATGGCTGAAAACACACGGCAGGGCCAGAGGCTCTGAGCATCCTCCTAAACAAACCTCAAAGGAAAACTTACCCTTTTTCTGCTATAGAAAAAAATAAGTTGTAGAGCCAGAGAACAATTCAAACTCTTTTAAGGTTTCATTAGTTCCTAATGAAAGCTTTGCAGATGGAGGAGGCAGCAATTAACAATTAACAGCAATTAACAATTATTCCTTCTGCTTGCTTCCTGCTAGAAAAGGGAGAGAATTAAAGTCTCTTGCCCTATCCCTGCTCTTGCCCCTCTCTACTTTGGGAATCATTTTATTTAGCAAAGTACCTACTTTTGCTTGTGGTAAATAGTCAGTGCCTCAGGGCCAGGTTTTTAGAAATGCCTGAAAATGCAACTGAGTACTTCCCTCTCAGGTGCTTTTGGAGGGAAAGAGGGAAATGGCATTTAAAAATGTTAAAGATTTGGGGTTTTTTAATGGAGCTAAGTCAAGCTGTCATCTAACTGAAAAGCATAAATAACTGATGGCAAAACTGAAGTGAGGTCAGTGGCGAAAGACTGGTCAGCTTTTACGGAGGAACTAATCAGTATGTCAAGAGAATGAGCCGTGTGAGACACAACAACTCTCCTGCCCTGCACGTGGTATGAAAAAGTGTCTGCCCTTGTCTCTTGGGCTATGGCAACTCCTGTACCTGATTCCTGTGTAAATCCATGTGCCACTGAAAAAGATGATCCTTTCTTCCTTTCCTCTTTCCCCTCACAAGTGCTTGCTTCTCCTCATCCCAAAATACTGAACAAAAGTTCATACTAGTTCTTTGTCTCCTGTAACTTTTTCACACTTCTGTGCTCAGAAACTACCAACCTGTTTCCATCCAGAACAGGCTGACTAAGGAAGAGATATTGTCGAATAATATTGTGTGACCCACTAATCCTGATCTGTGAATGCAAGAGATATTCTGTAATTAATCATTTAGAAACAGGCCATTAATACTCCAAAGACTGTAATTTATACAGCTTCTGCCAGCTTTGCTATCCAGATAAAAGATAGGGGCTGTAAGGATCTGAGAAGGAAGCAGCCCACAAATCTTCAATGCAAGCTCAGCACTGAGAAAAGTTAGTGAGCATTAAACTGCTCATCCATCTCAGAGGAGTTGCCTAGACCAGTGTGCTTATCACCCCAGGTACTCCTCCAGAGACTGAGACAACAAAGAAAGCGTGAATTTGGATGGTTCAATAAGGCTAATGGAAGCCTAAGTGTCTGTGGTCGTACCTGGTACAGTCAGTGGACCTGTAGGAGCAGAAATCCAGGTGGGACTTGAGTGAGTTGACACAAAATGATTGTTTACCACTATCTGAGATGCCCCAAAATGCCACTTCTGCTAATGCCTAAAAAGGGTGAGACTTCTCCTTGGATTTGCCATCCTGTTCATGTCTTGGATGCCCTGGAGTGATCACGAGCTCCAGCTCTGGCTTCTCAAGTGAGAAGCTCTCTGCCAAGGCACCTGAAAATTAAATAACACTTATCCTAGTGCTGTCCTGCTCTGCCCTTAGTGCCTGCAAGCCTCAGCCCATAGGCTGCTTGTACAGGCTGCTTGAACAGCCCAGACTTCCCTGTCGTGTGCTCATCCAAGACAAGACTGATCTGACTCCTGCCTGAAGGGATGAGATTCCTCCAGATAATGCACGATGCTGGATCCTTAAGCCCTTTTCTCCACAATGCCATCAGCCAGGCTTCTCCTTGCCTGCTCCTTTCTGCCCTTAGTCACATCTTAAAACCAGGGTGGTCACAGAATCACAGAATGGTTTGGGTTGGAATGGATCTCAAAGATCATCTCGTTCCAACCCCCTGCCATGGACAGGGACACCTTCCACACTTTCCTCACCTGGAGCACTACCTAAGAAAGGTACAACTAAGATGTTCACTTCGCAAACTAAGATTTCCATCAGTATTTACTCTGCACTGTCAGATGGTGTCTAGGAAATGTTTTATGACCATTTCTTTCCAACTCTGCATTTTCTAAAATTTCACCAATTTCATTGTTATTCCAAAATTTAAAGTCCCTTTCTTTCCACTTCTACAAATTCAGCCAAGTAACCACTAGATTATCTGAATCAAACCTGTCTTCACATGCTTGTCAATAATACTTATAAAAAATGCAGCAAGTGCTTCTTTGCCTCACATCTCTAATGCCCTATCAGTAAAAATTAAAGATAGATTTGTCTGAAATAAGTTATAATTTAGAGTGTCTTTTCCTATTCTACATGAAGGGACTCATCTTCAAAGCAATCTGCACAAATCCCATTAACAGCAATAACAGAATTCGTGCAAGTAACTCCCCAAACACAACTTTGAACATTAAGCCCTTTACTTAATTCAATATCAGATAAAAACACGATCTAAAGGAAACGCAAAGATTGGATATTCTGGTTTGTGTTCCACAATGGGCTGGAGACTCTCACACACAGAGACACACACAGAGACACCACAGCTCAACCATGATAAACGGAAATAGAAAAGCTGTTTCTTATTAGAGGAATTAAATAGGGGGAGGTGGGTGGGTGAGTAAAGAGAAAGGTCCCAAAGAGCAACCTCAAACAGCAGCTCCATTCCCAGAAGAGAAGTAAAACCTGGAAACACATTTCTGAAAATGTCGGATTGGGTTTCAGAGGAATCATGGCAGAAAACATCTCCCCAAACTGGGTGCATCAGTCTGCTGCCTGCAATTAAAATTCCCACCCTCTTCTTTTCCAGTTTTCCATCTTCTCCCCCTCCTGTCCTACTGTCTATCCCATCAGGCACTGGGCATCTGGGCTCCCAGCTTCTTTTAAGTCAAAGGAAAGACTGCCTTCACTAGGTATGGACCTGACCCCTCCATCACCTGCATCCCAAGCTTTGGTCACCTCCTGGTGAGGACCTTCTTTGTGGGCACAATAACGAGCTCAGGACTCCTGATGGGAGTGATCACCACCCTTGTTCGCTTGAAATCTAATCCATCTCAACTATGAATTTTCTGCTCTTACTTTTATTAATTGCTACATTAATCACTAGTCATATTGAGCTTTTCAAAATGAAGTGGCCCTTCAGTGGCAACATCAGCTGAGTGGTTTTGCCTGGGAATATTACACTTCATCATCCAAATGCCATCACTTTTTTTTTTTCATATGCTGTGGAAGTGCTGGGGACTGGCTTGTTGCTGGAGGTCTTCTTTTGACACCCATCTGAAGGTCAGGTTAAACAAATGCCAAATAGGAGTAAGATTTGTCTAATTGGTCCTGCCTCGCAGAGGGGAAACAGTCAACCTGACACCTCAAGGTGTCCTGCAGCACTATTTTTTCTCAGGTTTTAAGATTTTATGACTTATTAGAGAAGACAGCATAATTACAGCTTCGGCTGAGATGTAGTTATAAAATCAGCTTACAGTAATTGAGTGCAGACACTACAGCAAGAGGTGTATCATACTGAAGTAAATATTGTAGTAGTAGAGGGACTTTGAGAACCATTAAATTTCAGAAAAAGGCATGAATCTTGAAATTAAAAAAAGCAATAAAACTGCTATCAAAAGCAGCACCAACAGCAACAGCATGGTTATTAAAAACAATAATTATTTGCCTTGGAAGTCTGTCTAGAAACCTTAGCAATAAAATACAACTGCTTGTTCTGTTCATTCTGTACAAAAAAAAAAAAAAAAAGAAAGATGGTGTTTCCTCAGAGACTTGAAAATCCAACTTTATTTTTGTAGGCTTTTTTAATGGAGTAGCTGACAACATGGTGTTCATACTGCCACTTGCAGGAGTGCTTGATTGCGTCAACAAAACAAGGATCTAGAAATCCTTCATAAATTAATTGCACATTAAAAAAAACCCACTAAAAATGGAGGAGTCTTCAAAATCCTGGCCTGTCATGTCAGAAGCAAGATTGGCTGGTAGATTTTTCTCCTCCCCCCACCTCCAGAAATTATATATGGCAACTATATTTCATGTGTTGGTCATTAATTTCAGAGAGCTCACTTGGAATATCTTGCCAGCTTTTTACTAAGAATCACTTCACAGTACATTCTTCAAAAATTAGCTCTTTGCAGAGCTCTGAGTGTGGCTTCCCTGAGCTGGGGCAGAAATTTAAAAACCAGTGTCTGACCTTTGCGTTACTTTTAAATTACCTACGTAATAAGCTGCAGGTAGATACATGGATTTATCTTCACCTCTGGATGCTGAAGAATATCATAAACCATTCAAGCTTTTGCTCTTTTAGTTTTATGTCGCCATCAGATTTATCTCAGAATTATTTCCTTTTATAAATCCTTCCCATTTTCTACATCACTTTTAAGTGAGGTTTAGTGAGGGCCACACTCTGGTCCAGGCAGCTTGGGCACATTCATCAGGCTTTGTGTGGACCATGCAGAGCAAACAGATACATCAAAATACAGCCCAGTCAAACAAAAAACTAAGCTGGAGAGATAGATGATTTATTCTTACTTTATTAACAACATAGCTTACAACTGTTTCAAGTAAAAAGGGGATTTATTTAATTCTGAATAAAAATTAAAATATAACTCTGAATATAGATTTTCACTTATTTACATGAAAACATATATACAGAATAGAATCTTACAGCAAACTAACAACATGCCCTTCGCCCTGTGAACTTTAAAAAGTAAAAACACCAGCATTGATTGATTTATATGTATATATATATATACACATACTTATACACACACATATATATACATATATATATACACACATATGTATTTGTAACACACCAAAGGGATTTATGTACACCAATTTTAAGTCAAAACTTTCAGTACAAACTGGAATTCAAAACAATTCAAGGGTTTCCAACGTGCATCACCACGAAAGGACCATAAACTGCTGGTTGTGGAGGAAAATTTCTGCCATTCCGGAAGAGAGAGGAGGGTTCAAGTGCTTGCCTTGTCCTACCATAGTACAGGAAAAGACTCAACTCCCCTCAAAGCCTGCACTTGAGACTTTCACCTCTGTTGGAGCACACAGGTGAAGGCTGCTGGAATAACTGCAAGTGTTGGCACATCCTGACCAGGTCTGGCAGAACAGGGATTGGGAAATTTGATGCATACATTTATTTATAATGTATAAATTATGGACCTTTATAAGTCCTTAATCCCCAGTGAGACTGGAGCAACAACAAGCAGGTAGAGTGCCTTGGGAATGAGCATTTTCATCCTGTTATGTCCTAACACAGAGTATTTTGTAGACCCATAACCTGAACTCAGGGCACTTTCACCTTTTCCTATGGGACAGAGCTCAAGTGTTAGCCCAGTATTTCCTATGCAGGTCTGAAAGGTGCAAGAGGAGGTTCTTCAGTCCCCAAAACTCAGAAGACACTCCAGAGTCAGGTACAAGGAAGCAAGATTCATTTCTCCTACTATCCAGCCAAGGGGCCTGGAGACACCTGAACCAAATTTCTGCACCTCCTCTGGGAAAACAAAATACGAACCTTTCAGCACTGTAGCTCTGAGTCTACAGCCAGCTTCTTTCCTTCCTCTCACCTGGTCCCGGCCCCTCTAGGGACTCAAAACACCTCTGCTGTGAAAAAGACCCAGAAAAGCTTCCAGGAATGATGCTCACGGGGCCCAGCTGTGCTTCTCTTGTTGTGAGAGGTCCCTCTCCACAAAGACACCTCTCTCCTTCCTAAATCCCACCCTCCCCTCTCCCACATCCTTGGCAGTCGTCAAGACTTACCTTTTCCATCGCAAAAAAAAATTGACATAAAAGAGGAAAAGAAAGAAAGGCCGCAAGTATTTAAAACTATGACCCCACGTTGGGTTTGTGCAGTTCACGTGTCCCCTGTGAGAGAATTCCCGCGCAAACCACCGCAAAACCACTCTTCTTCTGCAGGACAGCTGACATTTAAAGGACTGTTGGGCTGTAAAACCCTCATCTTTGATGACTGGCTCATATTCTACAGGCAGCCATTAAGATCATTTATACTTCTTGCTGGGGTATTGTACTAAAGCATAAATGAGAACATTAAAAGCTTCTGCTCCTTTATTGGGAGTTCATGAGCACCTAAGGACACAAGCCCTCTCTTATGAAGTCTGGCAGAGTGCAGCTGGATTTCTGCCTACCAGGAGCAGGAGGCATTTAAATTTTCTAATAATTAAGTGCAGGTTTTTTGACTTTTAAGTGAAAAAAATTGATGAAGACTTGGTCCCACAGCCCACCCATTTCTGAGGGCCCTAACACTAACCTCAGTTATTTCTGGATCAAATCCTGAGTAACAGATTCCTTTCGTTCTGGGTCAGCTGATGTGATGAAGAATATTACTGAGGGGGAAAATATACATGCATCCACATTCTGAAAGAGTTTTTACATAAATATACTGTATAAAACATCTCCAAGACTCACAGGATTGGAGGTGAGGGGGTATTTGTTGAGTGTATCTGAGTTAAAAAGTGTACAGTCACAAGAAAAAAAAATCCTAATGTTCAAGACTTTGGATATTACAGAAAAAATATTTCCTGGTGAAGGGAATCAGCTTTGTAATCCCAAGCAATGGAAAATACAGCGTGACATATCTTAGCACCAAAATGGAGCCCTTGAGACTAAATTTATCCACGTGTAATAAAGCTGGTTTTAATAGTGTTCAGTTGCAGCATGTTCTTCTCTTTTGGCACTTGAATTTGGAAATGAGAGGAACAGTCTGAGTTCATCGTTTTCCAGACGCACTGCACCAGAAAAGCAAGAAGTATTTGAAGTGGCCTGACTGCACAGAGCTTCTAAAACACTGAGGTGGCACAGCAGCTTTGCCAAATTTAATTTTGTGCCCTGCAAAGACCAAGGCAGGCTTTTCAGGTGATTAAATGTCGATTGTGGCAGCCCAGCATTGCCTGGTTTGCTTTCAAAGAGCCGAGATGGTGTTTGCTTCATACCACAGGACTGGGCACTGCAAAAGGCTGAAGGTTAAAGCCAAGGAATGGTGACTCTCCAGATTAAGGCAAATTAGCTGTTTGCCCAGAGTGAAATACTAAAGGGGCTTTAGGTTCCAAATTTACTCAGAAACTTGCAAATCCTAACAGACATCCAAATACCTCTGGCAGTGGGTCAGGCCATCTCAGCTAGGATGTGCATCTGCAAGATGCTTCACTAAGGACAGGGTGTGCAACCATCAGCCTGGATTTTGGTGTTTCCTGAGGGAACACAGCATTTTTGGGAGGTTTCTGCACCCCACAGGACCAAACTATCAACGGTTATGGCACGTGGTTAACACGGTGGAGCTGGAGACCCTGAAATCCTTCTCAGAGCTGAGAGGCCATCATGCCTCTGAGAGGTAGAAAAAGCCAGGGTTTGGTCTTCCTGGCATTGAGGAAAAAAATGGGGAGTGTGGGTGGGAGCTGTGTTTTGGGATTGAAAAAGGAAAAAGTGCCCTGAAACCAAAGGAGAGCATTTTTCCTCAAGGGAGGAGAGGAGCACCCATGACAGAGGGAGGAAGGCAGGACAGCCAGCCAGGGAATCATGGACATGGAATCATTCCCTAAGTTACTGCTTTAGTCCAATTTTAGAGATGAGTGCTTTGGGTCTGAAAACTGGGAATTGGTTGATTCTGTCAAGTGCTGAGAGGATGGAAAATGGAGCAGGGACCTGCCCACGAATCTGTTCAACCACACAGTGCAAGCTCAAAAGGAGCCAGTGCAGGTGAGGATGGGCAGGTACCACACACTCTTCAACCCCCTGCTTTTCTTACAGAAACAACCATCCTTGGTCCTGTGCCTGGAGAGAGACCAATAACAGGTACCTGCACACCCTTCTTGTGGGAGAAGAGTGGTCTGTGTGAATGTGCTGCAGTTCAGCATCCAGCAGCCCCAAAAGAACAGCAGGGTTGCTCCCCAGTCCTGGGCCAGTCCTGGGCAATGGCCTTGGATAATCTGGAGTTCAGTACTTCACAGCTGTGGCCTTTTGCAGCTGATAATACAATAAACTTCAGGCCTGGATGCCAAATTCAGAACAGGCAGGGAGAAGATACCAGTGTCTAATATTGTGTATCTGTGAAGGTGCACCAGCTCTGAAAATTTAACTTAGAATCAGGTCTGGACCAAAAAACCCCACACTTCTGGTGGTTTATATTTCTACATTGAAAAGTAAAGTGATATTTTGCCCTAGGAGGATCAGGTTTCCATCATTTCCTTTGAAATACATTACTCCAAAGCCTTACTAATGTTCCAGAATTGAAATGAAGTCCAGGCAAGAGTAATTAGTTCCTTCTGATCTCTGCTCAATCCAAGCATACTTGTCCAGTTAAACTACACACCATCCACTTTCCACTTGTGTAAGAAATTGCCCACGAAATTCATCTCCAGCTTTTCTGGAAAGCAATCAGTGCAAGAGACAACAATACCCCAATCCCACATTTCTTCCCAGCCTACAGACTAAAAAGAAATAATAAAGCATTTACCACCCAAGGTAACTTTAACATGAAGATTTCAGGTTATCAGCTTCTCTGAAAGGACAGAGAGTGATAAACGAGTTGACACTGAAAGACAAATTGTGAGGACAAAGAAACCTGAGGAAATAAAAGAGCCGGCGCAAGATAAAATTAAAAACTCTTTTTTTGTTGTTGTTTAATAGGCGAGTTTTAAATATGATTTAGCTTCCCTGAACAATCAGTAAAGATTACCATGTTCTTGACTCAATGCTTCACCCATTCCCTACTCAGCCAACATCAGAGCTGGTTGCTCTCAGAGTCTGTGTCTGTCTGCTCCCCCAATTTTGCCTCCATGAGTAATTAGCTGCCATAGGAATATCTACAGTTACAAGTCTGACGGAGGAAAAAACAATGACATTTTTGCAACGTGTCCCAGAAAGCATTAAATGTCTCTTGACAAATCCCAGAGGCGAGAAACTCCAAGAACATGAGAGCAGCAAAGGATGCTCAGAAGGTGGTGGATGTGGCAAGTAGAGGATCGGTGCTGGGATGCTGTTTAACAAACAGCCATTCTGCTTTCCCTTCCTTGGAATGTCCTCACACACCAGTTCTCCTGACAGAATTCTCTCCTGCTGACAGATGTAACAGCAGAGCTGGGCTGAAGGAAGGAGGAGCTGGGAGAAGCACCCACCCTGATCTTCTCAGCTGTGCTCTCATTTTGCTGGGTCCATTCCTTTTGTCTTCAGAGATGAAACAAGGAGCAATGTTTTTAGGGGACCCTGAGAGGGATCCAAAGTGATTATCAAACCAGTTGCATTGACACATTTCTCTGCTACTGTCAGTAGGAAATCCAGTCTGAAATCCATTTTTTTGATGTCTGCCCCAATACAGAACCTTATTCCTGGGTTTCTGAGAAACAAAAAACCACCATTTGATGCAGAGGCAACTCCCTTGAGTTGGCTAAAACTTGAACAAGATCTTCAGTACAAAGCAACAGCTGAGAACAGATCCAGTCCTGCAGATCTCCCATGTAAAAAAATTTCTGATGAAGTCTCAGGAGTTGGCAGGATCTGGCCCAGCCTGCAGCAGTTGCACCCATCACATTCCTCAGTGGTAAATCAGGAAACTCAGATGCACGGCAGACAGAGTCAATACTTCTTAACATACCCTCGGGGGCAGATTCCAATGTAGTCCAGAACATACATTTCTGAAGGTTCCCCCTTCGCTCTGAAGAATTTAAGAAGGAAAAGTGATGAGGGAGAGTCAGCAGGACTCTCTGATCCAAGTCTGCTGTCACCATATGGGATGTGATTGAGGTGAGGGTTATCTGGCCCTAAGCACTGGCTTCAGATTTGGGGCTAGAAGTGACATTTCCTTCTGAAAAGGTTTCCACCACGTGGGCTTTGGTGCTAGGGCATTGAAACAAGAGCTGTGTATAATTTCCAAGCTGATTTCCCTGAAGCCAGGGAACAGGGGTCTGTTTATGGTGTGAGAACAAAAGTCTGCCAATGACAGTGGTTTCCTATGAAAACAGGCTAAAACTCAGCAGGAACCACTTATGGAGGGTGGGATTCATTTGCACCTTAAAGTTGGACTAAAATTCTGTCATGAACCCAGTTTGGTTTTTTGGGAGATCTTCTCATCACTGTGATGCCACCAATCTCTGCTGAGTTACAGAAAATTGAAGCTCAACAGGGGTCACTATTGGAGTCATATATCCCTGCAAAGTAAATGGGATAAAAACAGAAACACAACTGAGGCAGACTCAGGGTGTCCAACCCATTTCCTCACTCTCTCTGGTGTTTTACCCTGCTTGGCATGAAGCAAGCCCCCAGTTTCACTACCCAGGGTGGCACTGGGACACTCTGGGGGCTTTATAAAGAAACACAGAATAATTAAAGTTGGAAAATACCTTCCAGATTATTGAGTCCAACCTCTGAGTGATCACCACCTTGTCAAATAAAACACAGCACTAAGTGCCAGGTCCAGTCATTAACTATAGACCATGTTTGACTGGATCCCAAACACCACAGTTATAAAGTCTGAAAAAACTGATGGTTTTTATTCCCACCCACCATCCAGATTCATGGATATGCAAATGAAACCAGCATTCCCTCAACAGTCTCATCATTAAATCTGAACAGCTTTTTTTTTTTTTTCACCCTGTGGGTTTCAAAGTCAGGTCTTTGAATTGACTTGGATTTAAGAGGATGGGTTTGACTATGAAAGCTTTCATGTTCCTGTACAAGAATGGAGTATTGTACAGACCCCATCACAGAGACATTCAGCTTATTGTGCAGAGCCGGCATGGCTCAGGATGTGCCACTGCACACCAGGTCTTGTGTCATCCCTGCCGGTTTGCTGCATCTTTGTCTGATACTGTAGAGACCATGGGCTGAGTCCTCTTTCATAAATCACTCAGGAATAACACAGCTTATGAGTGGTGTAACACTCTGTCCTTTTGTAAAACTGGAGAGGCAGGAGGAAAAAAAAAAAAAGCCCATTGATCACCAAGATCAAATTTGCAGTAAACCCCAGGTAATGCTACAAACGATCACTTTACATTTCAATATGAAAGAAGCGTGCCAAGAGTTGGCCAAAATAAATGTTCACGTTCAGAAATTGGCTTAGACAAACCATCACCATCTGGAAGTGTCTGATCCTTCCCCTTGGGAATGTGTCTGCCACGAGCAGGTTTGTTTTAAGGACGACAAACCATCTGATCCGTGCTGGCCCCGCACCACTGGGTGACAGGTTGGTGAGGCTCCTGAAGAGAGGTGCCAGCAGTCTCTCGGTGTGCTTTACAAGTACAGAGAAATTAGTTCCATTTGCTGCTAGTTTTCCTTTCTGTTTGTTTTCCTTCCCCCTTCAGATGAATTCCCAGCGCTTCCCAATTCCGCACGTGTTCTTGGAAAAGAAAAGGGATATGGGAAAAAAAACCACCCCTTGAACAGGTTGAAATGTTAAAAAAAAAGAGAGGGAACAAGAAGCAGGACAGAAAGAAGTGGAGAAGTGCAGTCAGTTGGCATATTGTGCATAGAAAGCAACTTTTACTCGCTCGATCTGGTGGCACAGTTTGATGGCTGGACCGAGCTTCAGCTCCATGCACTCCTGCACCGTGGGCAGTGTCAGCAACAGAAGGGCTTGGCCATCAATGTCCTGGGAAAGAAAAGACAAGGAAAATGTGGGTTTGTTGGTTTTTTTTAATGGACTCTTGAGGCAGAAAGTATAACCAAGTTTGGAGAAGCAAAGAAAGGAAGTTTGCCCAAAAATTAAAGATTGTCCTCTGCCCTTTTCTCCCACTTTGGTGCTGCCCATGTACTTTCTCTGGGATATATCGTGCTTTTCCAGAAGTTGTCTAATGTGTCTGCACAGGCTCTTTCACCTTCCAGTTTGGAAAAAGCCTGCCAGCTGCTGAAATGAGGGATCACCTTCTAAAGAAACCCTGTAGGGTTCACTGATCAGTCCCATTTTACACCTGAGGAATTGAAACAAGAGGGAGGCTGCAGAGAGCACACCAGGAGACACAGGAGGGAGCTGAATGAAGAAACTGATGATGGTCCCTCTGCCAAGTCAGACCCTTCCCCCAGCTCCTCTGGCCCATGATTTGCTCAGCGCAGGTTTCTTTCTGACTTGTTCCATGCCATGTCCCCTGATCCACCCCGGACCTGCCTTGTTCCACTTTAGCTGCTGAATGACCAACACAAAGGGGCCTGGACCACCTGGAGCCCTTGCAACCTCCAGTGTCCCAGAATGGTACAAACTGGAAGGGACCTCTGGAGCTCATGTCTTTCCCTATGCACCAAATTCCATGAGCTGGCACCCCAAGTGAGCAATTTATTGGGGACCACTCCAGGCTCTATGATCAATCCCTTTCTTAATTAAGAAGCTCAAGTCCTCTTTATTCTTTTAAAAGATTGAGAAGCAGACAAGCAGGCTGCAAAACTCCTTTTACTCCTCAGGGAGGAGCAGAGTCTAAGCACAGCAACTCACAGGCAATGCAAACTCCCCAGGACAGCCCTGATTAGTCAGCACTGCAAACAAGGAGGATCTGGACACTTTAAGTGCTGCTTTGATCAGGACTGTCCATGGCTAAGGTTCTTCCTCCATTCAAGCTTCATGGCATGGCCCATTGCACCAGAGCTTCACAAGGAAAAGCTCCAGCCATGTGTGTTCGATTAAAGCCCTTATAAAACTCTCTGGCAAAGGAGACGAAGGGTTGGTTTTCAAGCCCTGGCGTTATTCCAGGCTTATTAACAAATGGTTGGAGCACACTGTGACACAGTGACTACACCATCCTGCTATGGAGTTTCAGCCTTGCTCTAGGCTCACACTTCACCTTCTCCCAGTCAAGGCAGCTGCCTCAGGTAAAGAGTTATTCCTGGTGAAGAATCAGAAATAATTCAATGTGCATTTGGCCATACCACTGATTGGCAACAGCCATGGCCTAATTAGCCACACTTGCTTCTTCCTAACCATGATTTCTTAGCACTGCCCTTCATTTTCAGCAGTGGCTGCTACTTATTAGCCATGGAATAGCTCTTTCCATATAAATTTTACTCATTCACACTGGCTTGAGATGAAGAGTATTCGTTTGTGTTCCTGCAAACCTTTCTGCTTAATGGGGAGATGACTGCCATCTCCTAAAATCAGGTCATCCAAAGGCCTGACTGGATAATCTTCAGAGGAATGCAGTGAGTAATTAGGTGTCTACATACTCAAGGCATCTAGGCGTTAATGAAAAAATTTAGGCCAGTTTTGGGTTCAAGAAGCATTTTTCTGCTTCCCAGGTAAATATTTTAAAACAGGGTGGAACCCATGTGGCCAGGGGAAAGCTTGCTATGTACCACATAACCACTACCTGTTTTACACAACCACAGATGCTTACCTATGTGATACCAGAATGGCACTGTGGGCCTTGGCATGAAAGGTCTAAACCTCCTGCTCAGGACTCAGGCTGTCAAGTTTCTGGTCCCTCTGAGGACCTGGCAAGGATCTGACTCAACTTTCTAAGGGTTTTCACGCCTTGCCAAAATCTGTGCTATCTGTGCTATAACTTGGCCTGAAGAGATCTAAAGTTTGGTTATAATATCTTTATCAAAGCCCCAGGCCCAGCTATCAAGGCGGTATGTGCTGTGATTTCAACAGACACCACAGACACAAAGAGACAAGTTACATAAAGACTTCTACCTGCTCTTGAAATATTTTGGCAAGGGGTGCACAGTCGGTGAGTTTAATAAACCTCACAACATCAGTCACAGTCCACTCCAACGGGTTACTGTCCAGGACAAGCTTCTCCTCCTCTTCTTGCTTAATTTCCTACAAACAAAAAAAAACCCAAAAGCTTTCATAAAGCAAGCTACCTTGTGTGGAGAACCTCCTCAGATGAGGAAGGTTTGACACTGTACTGGTGTGGCCTTCACCTTGAATATTGTGGCACCTTTGGTCACTGCAATATTAAGGAAGGTATTAAGCTCTTAGAGAGTGTCCAAAGGAGGGCAACAAGGATGGTGAAGGGCCTTGATTTGAAGCCGTGTGCAGAGCAGCTGAGGGCACTTGGTGTGTTCAGCTGGAGGAGACTGAGGGGAGACCCCACTGCAGTCACAGCTTCCTCATGAAGGGAAGAGAAGGGGCAGGCACTGAGCTCTGCTCTGTGGGAACCAAGGACAGGACCCCAGGGAATGGTCTGGAGTTGGGTCAGGGCAGGTTTAGGTTGGATATTTAGAAAAAGGTTCTTCACCCAGAGGGTGGCTGGGCAGTGGTTAGGGTTAGGGTTAGCACCAAGCCTGACAAAGTTCAATAAGCATTTGGATGATCCTCTGGGGCGCATAGTGTTACTCCTGGGGATGGTCCTGTGCAGAGATAAGGGCTGGATTCAATGATCCCTGTGGATCCCTTCCAACTCAGCACATCCTGGGATTCTGTAACAGTTAATTTAGGAAGAATACTGCTATTAACTGGGAATGAAGCCTACGGACACACTCACTTCCTTGGCCTGTGAGCACTTCTCTGCCTCGCTGCAGGAGTGGGGCTGAGGCCTCCGGCTGCGCCGGGCCCTCTCCGTGGCGGGGGGTCTGTCCGACTCGGTGCTGCTCCGCAGGGTGACGGCTCGCCGGGGCCTGGCCGAGGGCACCTCGGCCGAGGACGTGTCCGTCTGGTCGTCCCGCAGCTCCGAGCTGGTCTCCTCGCTTCCCGTCTCGTCCTCCATCGCGTCCGGCTCATCGTCTTCGCTCTCCTGCGCCAGAGGAACAGCACCCGGAGATTAATCCCGCAGCAAACCAAAAGGCACCAGGTCAAACAGCGTGCCCGCGACCACGCCGGTCCAGGGTAACATTTACTGTAACCCAATTACCTCATTTTCATTACAGGGCTAAGCAAATTAGCCCCTGACTTAGATTTGTTACGAAACGTAGAAGGGAAAAAAAATACACGATGGAAAATCCTTTTTCTCCTTCCAACGAAAGGTCAACGGCAATAACTCATCTAGCACGAAAGGTTCCTCTGTGGGACTGGTACCTCAAAACCTGCAGCACTGCAGATGAGCAGGAGGAGGGGAAATGGAAAATTCTGAGGGGATAAAATGAAACTCAGGTTGCTAGAGATGAAATAAGATCAGAAATGGGCTGAAACTTATACCTTCACGTTGCTTCAAATTGTCGTGGGTGTTACTGGTGTTGAAAGGAAGGAAATTCTTGTGCCTTTTAAAATTATCTAGATGTACAAGTACTAAATCAAGTACTTGATTTCTTAGAGCTGATATTCCCGTAAAACCCAGGGGAGAAGAATTCACACAGATTTCCCTGCTTTCAGCCCCAACACCTAACTGCTGAAGGGGAAGCACAAATTTCCATTTAAGGGATATTACACCAGCTCCTCGTTATTTCTGTCACACAGAGCTTGCGAGCACCAACTGATGGGAACTGTGCATTTTCAACTTTATATATACATAAGCTGCCCAAATGGCTTCGACAGCTTAGCTCTGATCAAAGTGTGAGCGTTCACCCAAGCCATATGCTCAGGTCTCAAGCAAAAGAGGAGTTTTAGACAAAGATAGTTGTATCAGCTGAAAGGTTGAAAAACTTGGCTAATGGTTGATTTAGGCTTAAGTTTAAGTTCCTTTGAAGCAGGTATAATCTGAGGAAATGAAGCAGGACTACACCTAAATGAGAGCCAAGCCATGAAGATGCAAGCAATCACAACTGAAAGCAGAGTAAAATAACCCCATCCAGCCCACGCAGAGGGAATTGAGGTAAATCAGTTTTACTTCACAGTGCCCAAAGCTGCAATCACTGGTACTCAGCTGAGGAAGGGAAACCACACATGAACTTTGTTATTCCCATCCTGGGTAAACCACCCAGAAACAATCCACACAGAACTAATTCTGCTCCAGATTGTATTCAGACACGAATCATTGCTGAAGCTGAGACCCAGTTGTATCACACAGCATAGTGAGGCCTCAAATACCCTGTATTTGGGACACAAACCATTTGCTTGTATTCTAAAGCTTCTAGGGCTACTATTGCTTCATGTTATGAGCCAAAAAATGTTACCAATAGTTAATGAAAAAATAAAATTCCTTGAAACCACAATGGCTCATGAGTTATTTTTATTTATTATAATATTTGGGGATCCTAGACATGAATCACAGAGTACCTTTACTCTGGTAGATGCTGTGAAAATCATCTAACAGGCTCATCCACCTGCTTACAAGGAAGCAAATGAAAACAAAGATATTATATTAGGCAGCATGTTACTTAGTGAGCAAAGGTGGGAGCAAAAAATCTGCTTGCTAACTAGAAAATGGACAAGGTAAAAATCCCCGAAGTGTCCCAATAAAACCAATCTGATTTTAGAACAGAGTAGTATGGAAAGGATTCAAAATAGAAAATTAAGAAATTGGAAGTGTTTGGGTGTGCTGAGAAACCCCACAACAGGAAAATGCAGAAGGAGGGACAAAAAAAGCACCAAGGGGCTTCTGCTGATTTATCCCAGTGCAACACATACCTCTGCAGAGCCTGCAGCATTCGAGTCAACAGCTGATGACCTCCTTTTCTTCTGCACAAAGATGGATTTCCGCCTTTTCCTGCGTCTGGCTGGCTTGACATGGCCACTTTTCATGTTGTTATTTTCCCCAATTGGTGGCTTAATGATTTTTTTCCTCTTCCCATAGTAATAAGCTGGAGAAACGAAGCAAAATGCCTATAAAAAACTTTAACCACCAAAGGAAGGAAATCTTGGCTTGCTTCTTGCTACAGATTCAGGACTGCACTCTAGGTGCACTTTAAACTTTAAAATACATTGATATGGAAAAAATGTCCAGTGTAAATATAAGATGTCGTGTTGGACCAGCACAGAGTGTTACAGCTCTTATGTATCCAGATTTATTGGTGATGAGTGAAGAATTCAGAATTCAACAATATGTGTTTAGGCAAAGCTTCCACAAAGTCAAGCAGTGATTTGGAGGGAGAGAGGCCAGTGTGTTTCAGCTCTGATCCAATGCAATTCTTTGTGAGTTAACAGCCTCAGACACACTTCCACTTGCTAATGTTTTCAGCAGAAAGTGGACAGCGCCAGCAATCCTCAATCACACACAGAGGAACAGGTTTTTATTGCCTTCAACTATTTTGTGGCCCAAGCTAAAGTTAAGGATGTAAGAGTCCTCTGACCTTACACTGGGTGCTTGTGTTAAATGCATTTTGACATACTCTGGGGTGAAAGATCCTCTGTCCTTGACCAGCCAGGGTATCCCAGGACAGCTGAAACCTGGCACTTGGCACCCATGTCAAAGTTCAGAACTGAATGAGTTGTTCATCAAATCAAAGGAGTTCTGAGGAACAATTCATCCAGCCACATACCACCATCAGCTTTGAGCTGACACCATCTCAGTTGGAGCTCCCCAGCTGCACTTCTCCAGCTCTCCATTTCCTACCAGCAGGTACGGACTTCTACAGAAACCCACCCTAAGTGATCTGAGTATCTCTCTGAGCCCATTTCTCCTTCTACTCTGCCACCAACAAGAAGATAATTGCTTTAAATCAATCATATTGCTTTTTGCAGCCTTTGTGGAAGAAGGACAGCACTCACTTCCAATTTCCTGACTCGTTTAAAGAGCCAATAACATCTGTAACATTGACAACAAAAAGTGCTGAACACATGCCTAACAACAGCCTTCCTGTATGGGCAGGAACATGTTTAAATATTAAACACCTTGAGCAGAGAGAGTTAATGCTCCCAAACTCCTTCCAGCACCTCAGCATTGTGATACTGGCCTGTGCTGCTGCATGTGCCAAAAACTCTTCACTGAGTTGCACAGGGCTGATCTCACCTAACAAAGCTGTCTCAGATATAGCAGTTTAAATCTCATCTTACTACTTGCAGGTCCCTTTTATGTGCTCTTCATGTTAGCTTTATATATGAAGGAAAGTCAAGACTTCCAAAAATTAATGACTTTCAAACAGATACATTAGGGTGGAACAAGACGGATGGTTTCCTGGAGATCCTTGTTTCTCTGTACAGAATACTGAAGGAACATGTGGTGGCCTGGCCAGGATTAAATAACTGCTCTTAGATGAGACGAATCCTAATCAGTATTAACAATATTACACAGTAATATCAGTATTAACAGCATTACACAACTCCTGTTCTTCATCACACACTGCTCTCATTCCCAGCTGGCTCCAAGAGGCATTTTGGCCAGTACTCACTGTACTTGGTTTTAGTGTGAATGGAGCAGTTCTCGGGGCAGACTTCGGCCACCAGCACGGGGCTGAACAGGTTGGGGCAGCACTCCAGCTTGGCACAGACCCTCCTGCAGAAATCCGCCACCTGATCCGACGTCCGCACAATCTTAACAGTCGCCCTGTAAGTCTTCCCTCTGTACCTAGGCAAGAGTGAAAAACCCAAGTTACCAGTCAAGCAACACCCTCTCACACTCCAGACCAGACTCTCCTCTGTTAGGGGAGTGACTTTCCTTGGGAGAGTGTCTCTCTTGGGAAGGCAGGCAGAATAGGCCTGTTTGTTTCAGTGGCTCCATTTCAGATGGATTTGAAGAATTAAAAGGTGAAATAAATCAGAAGTGTGGACATTACTCAGGAAGGAATGCATGTGCAGACCGGGTATGTCTGTAGATACAGCAAAAGATAGGAAAAAATCTCAGTAGGCTTGGTGAGGATACTACACAGGACAGCAAGCCCATATTATGAAGTCATGCAAAGTTTCTGGGAGAGGATGTAGCCTCTCTTCATACACTGACCCATGATGAGATGCTTACACCCCTTGCAGAGCTTTCTGGTCAGCCCCGTGTTTGGGCTGCACTGGAGATGGTACTTTTGGTCTTTTCCATTGCCATCTTTCTTGCTCCCATATGACATTCCAGCTCCCAGCAATCCCAAAGATACACTGTGCCATCTGTGGCTACTGGGACACCGTGGGGTGTCCAGTGAAATGGTTCTCTCTATGACACAGGGATCAGATTATTTCAGCACTCCGAGATAGGGGCAATACAGAACCCAAGGACCTCACCAGGAATCTCTGGAGTTGTGTAATGGGGCTGCAGCAACAGGGCCTAAAAACTGACTCCCTACAGGGAATGCTTAGAGCAGAAACCTGCAATGAAAGGTTTGTCTTAAATTTGTTATGCTACTAAAACATTTATTTTGGTGTTTTATACAAAGTGTTTCTGAGCGATAAACGGCTAAGAAAGATACAGTTACACCCCTGCTGTACTACAGTGCAGATGTGAACTCTGAAAAACCAATTATCCCCATAATTTATTAAACAGCAGCACCAATCTACTGTAAACAGCAAGATAAGGTTTTTGAAACATCTCTTACATGTCCTGGGGAGTGCAGCACAAGAGACGATCACACGGGTGCCTGACGCTACGGCATTATAAATGTGCTCAGGGAAGAGAAAAGTAACACACGCAAAAGAAGAAGAGAGAGGGAGAGACAGTGGAAGAAAGATTACTGAGAGGGACGCAAGGAAAGACAAAGATACAGTCATCAGGAAAAATGAGACAAAGCATTTTGGAGTGTGCTGAGATCCATAAATTCCTATCAGGGAATCAGCTGGTGGTAGTCAGGGAAGAGGAAGAGGAGGTGGTGGTGAAACAATATTGTGGCCAGAGGAGTTAAAATATGCAGCATGTGGCCACACTCCATTACCTCTCTGAAGGTTTCACTGGGTCACACAAAGCAAGTGGAACACCACCTTTTGCTGCGCTCCCTCCCAACAGCTCTTTCTGGAAGCACTGGGGTGTGGGAGAAGGGTTTGAAACTGTGGTTCAGAAAGTGTTATACAGGAGAACCCAAATGAAACCTGGGTCTGAGAACAGCCCAGTCCACCCATCCTCACATCACAAAAGACTCAGTCCAAACTATCACCTCAACAAAAAACTCTTCCATAACCTGAATGAGCATTTCCATGAGGATATCATGCTCTGATATCCCATCTGGTGCCTGACCAAAGGACCTCAAGCCATGGAGACATTCCTGGATTCATTCTCATGAATGAATGAATGACTTAAACGAGCCAACTTTTCACACACCTTCAGAGACCTGGACAGATGCTGTAAAATGGAAAAGTGTTCCTTCCAGGTAGAGAGCACTATTACCCCAGCTTCCCTATGAAACAGCTGCAGAGGCAGGCTGGCTAAAGAGAGTTTGGCAATACTTAATACCAAAAGATCAAATTGCCACAGGCATTTGAATATATCTACTTAAAAATGTTTTATATTTCTTTCCAATGTGTTAGAAGAGACTCTTGCCCTTACTACTTCTCCAGGAGCCATTAGGTTTAACAACAGCCCAGAGCACTGGCTCAGTAAGTCTGACTCTTGTGACAGGCTGCAGGATTTCACTGTAGTACCTTCACCTGAACCCAAATACCTTTGGTTGGACTAAACTATCGCTTCCAGACAAGCAGCAGCCTCCCCTCAAAGGCCTCCACACCGGAAGAAACCTGGTAGAGGGAGCACCTGTACCTATAACTCACGTGCCTACAGCTCGTTTTAGGTCTGGATGCGTCTGAACTAAACTTACATTTATTTGTCCTTGTTCTGACTTTCACCACTAGGATGAAAAGGCTGCATCTGGTTTTGTTTCCTTGCAAACTCACTATAATCAAATTGCCTCTTGATCTTCTTTCTTACAGGCTAAGGAAGCTGCCTGATGGGTATTATTCAAGGATGGCTGACTTTTCCTAACTGTGTGCTTCCTATTGTGTTTGCCTGCCCAGAAAGGACCCATTGTACTAACAGAGCCTGCTGAAAGGAAAAGATGAAACCAGGAAAATGAACAACTGACTGATTTCATAGTCTGCTTTGAATGCAACACACATGTTAATTAACAGAACGGATGGTAAATGGAGAGCACCATGACTGCAGCGATCAGTCTCAATAACCCAAGGTGTTAGTACTGGCCACAGTAATATTTTTTACATCATTTTAGCATTGGCAGCACCTCTTTCAACTATAAACCAGGTTTCTACTAATATTTTCCACATTCCTCACACACTAAAGATTTTTAAACACAAGCACCACCAAATGTAATCTGAGCTGTTTCAGGACAGCCACGTGGAAGGAGCTCATTTGGATATAATCAGAAAACCCTTTTCCACTAGCATCTCTCAAAAAATTACCAACTTCTGAGACTCCTATGCATGTTTTTATACCAGGACTCCTATCAGTCCAAGCATTTGTAAGCAGCAAGTAATCTGCAAGCACAGCATGGCAGCAATGGAGACCTGGAAAACTGCTGTGTCAAGGATAGTATTTCCAATTTTCTTAGAAATCACTATTCTCTTAAAAAATTATTTTTCAGCCAAATCCAAAGAAATCTTCCTTCCCTCTTTCTCTGCCCTCAGATCACAAAACTGGAGAAAACCTTATGGCTGAAACTATTTCCATGAAAAACACACTTGGGATTTTTGCTGACCCACAAGTGAAATCATTAAACGAACAGCATTTTTTCTGCAACATCATTCTTCTGTTGAAGTTACCTTAGGTACTAAAATAGACCAGAGGTTTATGAGAACATAATATCTTCTAGGAGCTCCACTTCAGGACTATTGTGTGATGGCACAAAAAGTCTTGTGCCGAAGACACTTCAAACAGCAAGAACACTGAGATTACCCTCCTTTTCAAAAGTCCCATTCTAAGGAGTTCTGACAGTTCTTGAGACTAATTTGAACAACTCAGGAGCTAAAAGTCTCAATTTCCTTTTGGGGGGGAACAAAAACTCCTGTCTATTCTTTTGCAAGAAATTTCTATTTTGTCTTACTACCTTAAAGTCTGCCAGACATAAGAAGCCAAACTTCCTTCAGAGCTATTTAATCATCCAGTGACACTTCGAACTTAATTTCCACTGGTTTTAGCTCAACCACCAAACCAGTTATCACATCAGGCACAACTCGCCCTTTGGTTCTTGCCAGTCACCTATTGGTCCTGCATGTTCTTGGAAATGGCTTCCAAGAGTATTTGCCTAATAACCTCCCCAGGAATGACAGCCTGTACTTACCTGGATTCTCCTTCTTGCCCTTCCCAAGGAGGGATGTGATGATTGCCTTTTCCCAGACATCAAAAAACTTCCCTCATCCTCATCAACTTCCAAACATGACAGTGAGAGGCCTCGCAATGACATTACTCCTACAGTCAGAGCTGGCTGCACCCCAACTGGTTCCATGCACTCTTGCACATCCAGTTTGCAGTTTCCAGTGTATTTAACTACTTTTCTATTTACAGTGGGTAACATTAAAAACCATGAAGTCCCTCAAGCATTTTATGTAAAATTGGGAAGGCAAGTCTAGATGTAGGCACTGAACTTAAAGCCCCAAAACTATGAGGGCTGAATGCCTACAGGTTTGTCTGGCCCTCCTGGGAATTCAGAGGATCAAGCCTGACATTTCTAACTCATCATCACCAATAAATCAGGTTTGACTATTTTCACGGAGAGCCAGCAGCGCTGATGGGAAATGACTGCCCTCACACATTGCTGACACATCCCTTTGGACAACCTAAATTGTTTGTCTTCTTTGCAAGGCGAGCGTAATTGATTCTGCTCTGGTCACTGAAGACGGCGGAGCAAACTAAACACAGGCTGCCCCAGGACTGACACAATGCACTCCTGGCAGGGCATCATTTGGCATCTGGGCCAGTGGGAAAAGCAGCCTTCTCTTCCCCTCACCACCCTCCTCCCTCCCCGTTGCTCTACCCCACTGCACCGTCACCACAAACAAACAACAACATTGCCGAGATCCAAGGAGGTGTCAGTTCCCATCAGAAGGAAGGAGGTGACATGACATGTCACACGACAGCAGCACTGCTCCAGCTGTAGAACTGTCATCATTAGCAGCAAGGCACCATCAGAAGCCCTTGTAGCTGGAAGTTGGGATACACAGGCTCATTACGGGTCTCTGTTTAAGTTTCTGGAGCACAACTGACTGTCACACCTGATGTAATGTGTCAATGCCCTTTGCAGGTTCCACAGTGTCTGATTTCATGACCACATTTTCTTTTCTGCTCCTGAACAATCAAACACAATTAAAACTTCTGGATGAAGCAACTCAAACAACCTCACAAAGTCCTAGGGCAGCCAGACAATCTTGGAGCATATTAACCCTCGGTCATCCATTCCTAGAAGTGCCCAAACTACCCATGGGCAAGCTGGCAAGGCCACCAAGCACTGCTCTGTGAGGAGAGCTCCAGCCACAGGAGCTAGGCAGCCACAGGAACAAGGTGCTGTCCAGCCCCATGAGCTCTGTCTCCTCAGGAGCCACGCTGGATGAGAATACACTGCTATTCTCAGAGGTCACTTCAAAACTTGCTGTCCCAGCTCTGAGCCCCTAGTGATCCATTCTGTGGCTTAACAGAGTTGAAAGATGCTGCCTGACTCTCTGAAGAGCTGAGGTTGCTGCTTCCTGGGGCAGCCAGCACACAGCAACACGTAGACAGCCCGAGACTGGCAGGCTAACGTAAAACACCGAATCTTCTTGCTGCCTTTATCTGGCAGCTATTTAGATGTAAGATACGTCCCAGCTGAATAGACGAGAGGAGGAAACAGGCACAGGAAAGGATGGGCAAAAGCATGATGGAAGAAAGTAACAAGAGATGGAGGCGCTCACGACTATGATTAGCACATCAGGTATCAGTGAAGGAGGGTAAGTGGTTACTGTGATACAAAGGAGTGATAACAACCTCCAGCAGCCCATGTATTCCCAGCTGAGTCAGTCCTCCTGGTCTAAGCACGCCTGCCGTCAGCAGGCTGCTGGGGGTTGCAGTGGATTGAGCTGCAGACATAGCTGACTATAAAGGATTGACAGTCAGACATTTTCCAGGCTGTCTCCCATTAGAAATATGTATTGCAGCAGCCTTAAGAAACAGATACTTCTGCTTTTGCACAAAGTAAATCCTGCTTTGGATACTGCTAACAGGAAAACTGCCCATGAGCTCATCAGTTCTCTGCAGGACAGGACATTAAGATGGGGCATTAAAACCTGATCTCACAGCTATAGGTGTGTAAGTACCTGTCCTATGCCCCTGTAGAGTGCATTATTTTAAGTTTGGCAGTACAAGGAGTGGGTGCCTGGAATCAGTGGAAACCACAGGTCATGAACAATTACTTATTTTTTTTACAAAAATCTGCACAAGCAAGGTTAGCCTTTAGATTTCCATCCAGAACATTTTCATTGACAAACACAAAAGCATGACTTTCCACATGGGTGAAAGAAGCAAATTAAAAATGAGATTTTCTAGTAGCTTTTAATTTCTATTTGCACTCTTCCTTCACAAAAGCAGTTTAACAGTATGCAGAATAAAAGGTTCTCAATTCCCTCCCTCAACCAGAGAACACATGAACTTTCTAGAGTATCTGCATGGGCCAAGACCAAATACAACAGCAATCAACAGTGCTGCATTTGGCAGCCAATCATTTCTAATAACCAGAAGAAAAATTGCTTTTCTTTGAAAAGGAGTAACAGAGTTCAGTACAAAGGGTGAGATTCGCTGCATTTAACTTCAGTACTCAGAAAGTCAAGGTGACCATTAGTCAAGCAAGAGAGCTGTCTTCAGAGAACTGTTTGTTGACATCCATCTTGAAGTGGGAAGAATTGCTCTTCAGAGGGACTCTGAAGAAAGCTTAGGTGAGACTCCCCTCTTTCAGAGAGACAGTGGTTGGTGAAATACATCCTAAGTATATCCATTAAATAAAGAAGACATAAATGGGTAGATTTTAAAGTTGGAAGGAGAAATTTGACTATTTACTAGACACATATTCTAGAAAGGTATCAAATCTTGACCTGAATCTCCAACCTGCTACTATTTTGTCCTAATCACTCTCCTGCTAAAAAATGTGTCCCTGCTAATTTGTCTGAATTTTTTTTTGTACCATTTATTCTCATCATTTTTTCCTGCATTAGCCTGACAGGCTCTATATTAAAAGCAGCAATATTCCTACATTTAGAAAGCCAGGAATTGAGTTAATTCAGTAATAGCCAAGCTTATAAGAACAGCTTATCATAAAACTCAGGACTTCACTTCATCAAAAACTGGACGGCTGCTTGGAGAAAGACAATAGAAATGAACCGTTCAGGTGAATATTTCATTTCTGAAGTTGCTATAGAAAGAATCAAATAATTTAATGAAGCAAAAAGATAATTAGAAAAGTAAAACTCTCACAATAGAAAAAAAAATATCTTTTCTTCTCTCCTTTTCTTTTTTTCTTAGTTCCATTTTTGAAACCTCCCAAATAAAAGAACACACACTGAAGACTTACTTTGCTTTAAGTGTTTCCTCTTGGAAATTCCACTGAGGGTCTTCCACTAGCTGCAGTTCTCGTAAAACACTCCCTGGCTTGTAAGCTGCATTGATCACCATGCTGAGAACCTATTGAGAGACAAAACCAACAATACTGATGGGTCTAAAAGCAGTCCTTGACCACACTGGATATGGTCCCAGGTGCTGCATAGGCAGGAGCAGCTTACAGGTCCCTATTTATGTCCAAAACTGCACAGGGTAAGTGCTGCATGCAGTGAGTAGAGGTCTCAGAGTGGATCAATGTGTATTGTACATGACACCTGAGTCTGATAAGGTAACTGCCAGCTAACCCCAAAAACCTCCTGCTCATCAGTAATCTCTATCTTGGAGACAGACACTCTCTCCCAAAGTAGATTCCATTTGCTGCATCTGTAGTGCCTCAATTTAATAAAAAAAAAAAAGAAAAAAGAAAATAGTTCTGAAGGCACAACCAGGTACAGAGTCATGTGCACCACCACACACTGAACACTGAAGGGGAAATTCACACACTTGAGGTCAGCAATATGCTTAAATGCCTGAGTGCTGTGTGCCTTGGCTGTATTAGCAGAATATTAATGAAGTCTACACAAAAAAGAGCTTGCAGGAGGTGTGCCTGAAACACAGTGTGTGTCCACTCCGTACAACACAACACATGTGCCAATCCATTTAATCCAAAGTCACCGAGAATAAAAATGATTCCTTCTATTGGCTCAGGGAATCCAAGCTTTAATAGTCTACACTTGGCCTAGGGAGATAAACACAAGAAAAACAAATCTCTGAACAGCACCAGACCGTGTGTTTGAACACTCTGAATTGTGTGCACATGAATGACTCCACAGTGAGTCTGGATTGGTTTTCATCTAATTTAGCTCTTTACCTAATGCCTGTTCTTAATTCTTTGGGGGCCTGCAAATGATTTCAGTATGATTAACATCTTAAAAGTTTCCCAGCACCCATGAACGTAGTTCATCAGAAATGAAAAAATAACTAGGTCATGCCGCAAAGACCAGTGTGTTTATGTCTGGGTTCTGTTTTATTTCATAGGTTGATTTTTTTTTCCTTTAAATCCAGTAACCTGAGGATTTGCTAACATTTTGAAAACCCTGTAGGATTAATCGTTTCCAGGTAAGGGCTTCACTTAATGCTGCTCAGTACCCTGTAAAATGGCATCAGTTGAAATTGCTTGGATAGGTTATTTACTAGAACCAAAATTTAATCTATCCTTGGGCCCTAGGAAACATTACTTGAACCACTCTTCAATAAAGTACAATTAGAGACCCCAAAAGTCATGCCTAATAATAGCACCAACACCTTATGCAGCTCTGATCATCTGCACATTTCAGAGCACTCTATAAGGAAAGGCAGGAGCACAGTCCCTACCTCACACATGGGGAAACTACAACACAGATTTACCTACAGCTCTCCAGCTGGTTCCTATTTCATCCCACAAGCCTTTACATTAGTTACTAAGCCACATTGATTTCAAGAGAAGGGTGAGAAGCTTGGCGTGACCTGGCAATGTGAGCTGGAAGCCAACTGTGTCTTGGGCTGCATCCCCAGGAGCATGGGCAGCAGGTGAGGGAGGGGATTCTGCTCTCATCAGACTCCACTTGGAGTGCTGCATCCCGCTCTGCATCCCAAACATATGAAAGATGTGTTGGGGCAGATCCAGATGAGGCCACGAAGATGCTCCAAGGGCTGGAGCACCTCTGCTCTGGAGACAGGCAGAGAGAGCTGGGGGTGTTCAGCCTGGAGAAGAGAAGGCTTCAGGCAGACCTTATGGTATCTTCCAGTACCTGAAGAGGCTACAAGAGAGTTGGAGAGGGACTTCTGACAAGGGCATAGAGTGACAGGACAAAGGGTAACAGCCTCAAACAGAGAGGGCATGTTTAGATTAGATATCAGGAAGAAACTCTTCACTGTGAGGTGCTGAGGCACTGGAACAGGCTGTCCAGAGAAGTTGTGGAAGCACCATCCCTGGAAGTGCTCTATGCCAAGTTGGACAGGGCTTGGAGCAACCTGGTCGAGTGGAAAGTGTCCCTGCCGATGGATGGGGGGGTCGGAAGTGGAGGATCTTTAAGGTCCCTTCCAACCCCAACCATTCTAGAAGTCGGTGAAAAGAAAGCTCCTGAGTGAGCCCATCCAGCTGCTCATCCACATCTTTTCTTGCCTGTCTCTCACCAAAAGAACCGACAGGGCACTGGCCTCTGACACACAGACACTGAGACCTGATGTAGAGAAGCCAAAGGTGAGTTTTCAAAGCATCAAGTGCCTGCGTGGGTCCCACACTGATTTACAACTCATCAGGTGTGTTCCCCTCTGGATCAGGAAATCCACGGAGTTGTTTAACAACTACACAGGTGCCTGCTGGCAAAGCTCTTCTTAAGCCCACTTCTACACCCACCCTGTTTGCTGGTGGGATAGCAAGGAGCAGAAAGCATCTTGCTGACCAATTCCTCCAAACAGTGCTGTCCTGCCCCTTTACCAGGGTGATGCTGTTTGCATGAGCTGTCAGAATAGTTAGGAAGTGAGCAAGAAAAGAAAACCCAACTCTGCCACACCAGTGTGACCATGTCTGGGCTTTATCCCAGAGCCTAATCAGTTCCAGTCCTGCAAAGGGACGCACAATGCCAGGACTTTCCTCGAAGCTGGCTTGTTATCAGCAGCACTCTGTAAACTTCTAAACTCAGTTTAAAAAAAGAGTGTTTTGTAAGAACAACCATTTCCCTTTCAGGGAAGAAGAAAATGTTTTTTAAAACCTCTGGCTTTTACTCTTGTATTTCAAATAAGCCACTGGGTTTGGCATTTCACTCTACAACAGAGTTCTCTACCATGTTACCTTGTAACAACATTCTCACTTCATATTACCACAGATGTACATAAACAGATTGTTGGAAAAAAATTAACTGTGATTAAAACAAAAACAGTGACAAAACCTGGATCAGTTTCCAGCTTTCTAGTTTCTAACTTTCTTATGTCAACCATATCAGACCGGTCAAATTCCCTTTAGCTGGAGTGGTGACCAGTCTGAGATTTTGGTGGTTTATTTTCAGCCCTCTCCATCAGGAATGGTTTGGGTGCAGCCAATCGTGCCTTGGAGCGCAACTGGGGGATAAGGCAACACCAGCCTTTGCTGCTATGCATTGAGGAGGTTTTATTTTGATATTGCTGAACTGTGGATTTTCAGAGGACGGAGTCACATCCGTGAGCAGGACCACTCGGCACCACCACACGCCTGTACCCAACCTTACAAGCTCCTGACATCTTAGCCACAAAGTTTTCCAGTCCATGTATTTTCATGTGCACAAGGGCTCTTTCCTGAGCATATCCAGACGTGCCTGATGCCATTGGGAAGTTCAGCACTTTTCTTCCCATTATATCTCTTTGGTATTCACACATTTCCTATCTTCACCCTGCTTTAAATGGTCCCAACCCTGGATGAAGTTTTCTCAGGAGTTATCACTGACAAGGTGCAGCTCAAAATACCATCACACCTCTTTCCTCCTGTTCAAGATTCCACTAATCAGCACCCTTATGAGGAGAAGCTCAATTTCCCTCCTCTATCTGAGATATAAGCCCCCAGTTATCTAACAAGTGAAATGCCAAGTCCCAAGCTCAAGGCAGGACACTAAACTTTATTTTATCTGCAATACTGATGGGGCACAGAAATAGAAAAGAAAATGAGTTATTTGGGATTCTTTCATTAGGTGATCAAGGATCTAAAAGCCATCTTTTGTCATAGTCAAGGCTGTAGCACTAAAGTGTTGACATGCTTATGGCAGTCCATGACATTCAAAGATACAGATGGTCAGACCCTAACTTGGAGGAACTATTACAGACAAGCTGAAGTCCACAGCGCTGTCTTGAGGAGGATATTAGTGAACCCTCTTGCTGAAATGCAGTTTATACCTTTCCAGACTTTGGAGGTTTCTGTCATTCCAATATCTGATCAGTACTGGTAACTCCATCAGCCTGACTCAATCATACACGTAAGACTCAGTGCAAGCTATTTAATTTTCTGAGCACCATGATTTAATTATGCAAATTTCTCCTCAGATGTCATGCTGTGCTACAAAAAGTCCAAGCTGCAGAGTGCAATAGCCTTTCTTCACAAATGCTGGCTGATTTCTCCTGTTTGCTTCAGTTGGACCATCACATTACTTCAAAGTCCATTTTCTTTTTAAGTAGAGAAAGAGAAAAGTGTCTTAAAAATAGTAAGAGCAGTAAGCAATGAGGCTAATTAATCTTTACAGCATATTTCTCTAAAATATGGTGGGTTACAGATCATCTGGAGTCTTAAAAAGACACCTCATTCCATTTTACAGTGTTGCTGTGGAGTTGTTGGAGTAGATGGAAAAACTATTTCAAAGTGGTTTTTAGATATTCTGACCCAAGAACTAAATCTAAAGCTGCCAATGTGTTTAATTTAACTTAAAGTCAGCATTTATTACATATCACAGCTACTTTACAGTCACCACTTTTCAGCCCAGGTGCAATTGCTGGATGGCAATAGCTGATGTCTCCACTGTATTTGGCTCCAAGTTTCAACTTCTTTTCCAAGAAAATATCTCAGGAATGAGAAAAACTTTGCACCTGATGTCAAACAACTTGCCTCTTTCAGTGAATGGAACCACAATAAACCACTGGTCCCAGCAGAAACTCATGCTGGCACTGGGAATAATGAACAGCTTAGGCTTTAAAAATAAATTTGGCACTAAACAGCACAAGAGCTACTTGTTACTCACCTAAGGCTTTGCATGGATGCAAGAATACACACAGGGTGATGCTTTACTGCACCAGTGACGGAGGTAAGGACAAGATCTTGTGGGAAAGATCTAGCTCTAAAGGCAGTGAGTTATGGCTGGAGACCAGAGTGATTAAAGTAGTTCTCATCAGACTGCTACTGCTTCAGTTCTCCTTTCATAGCTGTGTTTTGAGTTGTCTGTCCTACCCTCCCCCATGTGTTGCCAAAGTAAAGCCCATCTATAATTTATCTATTCCAGACAAGTTATGCTGATGCATAATTTACAACAGCTTGCAATTTTCCTATATAATGAGAGAGAAAGATAATTATAAAGCATTTGCAGTCTTGGGGACACACCATCAGCAGGTGTAAAGAAAAACCAAAGCATCAAGCTCAGCAGCAAGACTGTGTCTGGAGGGATGGGGACCCCTGTGAGCTCTTCAGCTGGGCAAACCCTCGTGTTTACAGCCTTGGGCTGGAGGAGGCACCTCTTGCACTGCTCTCACCACTCAGCTCCACAGTCCTTCTGGGGGCTCTGGCATCTGTTACAGAACCTCTTCTCAATGCAGGGGTGTATTCTTTGCATTTCTTGCCTGCTCCAAGTGCTGGGTACCCCCATCCCCCCAGCCCATGGTTATCCGAGCTTCTGGCACCTCTCTTATCTCAGCAACAGCTGATAGGAGTCAGGTGTATCTCACCTACAGCAACACCATAAATGTCTTCTCTTCACCCTTTCCAGAATTTGGAACTGGTTCCCATGGCCAGAATGAACCTAAGGCCATAAAAAGCTTGAATATATCTGCAAAATAACACTGACCAATGCTGGGCCATTGCCATTGTCCTGTTCCTTGGGAAGCTGTTCATGTCTCCAAAACCAAGATTCCCATGTCTCTATGACACTGCTATTTGTTCCTTCAGCAAACAACTCTGCAAGGAGGCAGAGCAAGAGAAAATAGACTGTTCTGTAGGAAGCTCAGGCTGGTTTTCACAGTGGGCAATTAGTGGATTCCATTCTTGAGGAATTTGGAGAATTTGGTGTTAGCAAAGGCTGAAATACCAAGGGAGAACGTGGCAGAAGCTTTGCACTGCTTGTGTTTTCAAAATCCAAATTCCAGGAGGAAAGGAGGAAGAAGCATTAACATAAGTATTGACTGTGCATGCTTCATGTTTTCCCCCCCAATGTTGCTTTTTCATGGCCTGTTTTTCAAGTAGCAGCAGATTGCTAATGCTCCCCATCAGCAAGCCACGATGGACTTGCTTTCAAATTTGGCAGCTGTCAACTCTTGCTCTGCAACCACTTGATCCTGCTTTCTGCTGAGGGCTGGCTTTGACTTGCTCCCCTGAGACCCAAGTGTCCCACCTGCACAGGCAGCTGGATTTCTGGGCTTTTGTGTATAAATGAGTGCAGGTGATGAGGAATTGAGTGGAGACATGGGAGTCATACTGTAGTACAGTACTAGGTGTTTTCAGAAGTGGTGGTTTCTTTGGGAGGAATCCCACCTTCCAGGTGTTCCTGTTAAGGGCTGGATTCATCTGATTTCAGACAACTGCAAGCACCCTGAGCTGGGCACTGAAGGTCTTTCCAATAAATCAGATAAACAGATGCTTGGATGTATCCATGTTCTTCCACCAACGGCAGAGGGAGCTCAGATATTCCCCTGCATCCACATCAAGTGGGGTTCATTTAGGTACAGAAGTAAAATCTGAAAGATCTGGATTTCTGGAAGACCTGAGTCAAACTGAAACGCTGCCCAATGGAATTCTGTTTGTCCAACCAGTACCATCTTGTCCTCTGCCACCTGCAGTCACCTTGCCTTTTATCTCTACATGGACTACAATGTTTGTGGAAAATACTTAAGAAATTTTTTCAAATCTAGCAGCTTTTCTCTGAGGTCAACAGCAACTGCTCAGCACTCCAGATTTGCTCCAAAGCAAGCCCTGACTGGATCAGGATGAAATCAGCACACAGCACACACCCCTGCTTAGACTTCTGTCTTGTTCCCCAACATTTTGGGCCCCACTGGACCACAGTCACATACACATGGTCACCCACACTGAATCTGCTGCCCAACAGCATCGTGGATGCTGAGAAACAGGCTGATGGCAACCACCACAGAGGCCTTCTTTGGGGATGGCTCCGGTCAGAACCTGAATTCTCCTGCACACAGTTAGACAAACCTTGCACCCAAGCCAACAGAACTCCCCATGTTTCAAAAACATCACCTCTCCCATCAAAAACCACAATGCACATACCTGCCCTGTATTGCCAGCCTGCAGTTTTGCCTTAGGAAAACCACTGCAGAGCTCCAGGACAATTTTAGGTGCGCTGTTTCCGAATTCTGGGCCTGGCAAGCCACAGCCCCTACTTTTCCCCTGAGATCCCCCCCCAAACAAAAGACAGCTGAGCCATACCTCCTTGAGGACCAGCACACACTTGCCAGGCCCCACAGACTGAGGTAGCTCTGCGATCCTGCCTTTGTTTAAGTATGGACCTGAGAAGCAGCGGTGGTTGATGTAGAGCTGGGGGCAGCAGTATCTCCCATTGATGGTGCCTGCAAGGAGAAAGTAGCACTGATGTGCCTGTTGCACTTTTGTCTGATAAATCAAGAGCACCTTCTCCTCCTAGATGTGGGAAGGAGGGGAGGAGAGTAGAGAGGGCAAAGAATTCTCCCCTGGGACAAAGGGTAGGGAAGCCCCCGCTACTCAAATCTGTCCAACAGGGGAAGAGAAAATGTTTTTAACAGTGACTGATTTGGCTGCACACCCTGCTGAAAGGAGAATGGGGAGAGGATTTCACTCATGACAGGACCCATGGCTCTTTCATAATTCTCATTGCAGATGGACCATGAGCAACTCAGTTGCAACCTGCCTGAAAGGGGATATGAGTTGACTCTCAGAGACAGGGAATCAGCTCAGGGAGAACATCCAGGTGGAAAGCCCTAGAAACCCCTCTTCAGCTACTGTCCAACACAGTAAGCACTGCAGTGCCATTCCCCGACCCAAGCAGTTTTCCTTGCCTGGGCTAATTATAATTAGCTCCTTTATAGCCCATGGAGAGAAATGGGTACTTTTAGATGTTGTTCGTATGCCATCCAAGTGGTTATCCACTCTTTTGGCTATCATACCCAAAATGATCCTTTCATCCCCATTTGATTGTAACAGGGCCTGGAATGTTGGCTCCAGTTCCCATGTGTGTCCCACAGCCTGCTGAAAAAACAGGGGGTTAAATCCTGCCCCTCCTGCTGAGTCTGCACCATTAACTGCATGAATATTGCACTCTCAGAGCCTCCTGCCACTGCTAAAGGTAAAAAAACTCTGCCTGTAGCAGAAGCACCCATATGAGAACTCTCTCCCTTTTTGGGGTCACCCCCCCTCCACACAGGCAATGGGTCCTTGAAATGAGGGGCCTTACCTGTCGTGTCTGGCTGAGGAACCGGGCAGAGGTCATGAGGTATCTTCTCAACAGGCACTGTGGATGGTAACCTGTCAAAGAGCAATTCTGGTGTCATTAACAGTGTCAGACAGGACAAAAGGCCAGAACCAGCCTTCAGGATTGACCAAAAGATACAACAGCACCTGCCTGGGGCAAGGAATGGAGATACTTCAAACACAAACCCACTTCTACATGGTTTATCACAGCAGAAAAAGGAGCCAGATCCACCCCTCCTCCATAAATATACTCTGATCTGTGAGCTTTAGCCCTGCAGGCTGCAAATATTCTCACTTAAACCCCTTAAATTCTAGTTTCTACAAACTGCAAGGGATAGATAGGGAAACATCCCCCTGATACATGTCCATCTTCCCTAAGAATCCCTTACTGGCTATCAGACATGGGCTGCAAAGTCCCAACCAGTAAAACAGTTTCTGTTACAGAGACTTTCTAGCAAATACATTGGATTTAAAAGAATCCTCTTGTCGACTGTGCTGCAGTGTCTGGACAGTACTTAGCAAAGCCACACAGTTGCTGTGTATTATCCCCCCTGGAAGACCTGATGCATTCCTGTAAAAATACCACCTTAAATAACAAAAACTTACTGCTTTTCTGGCTGCACAACTGCAATTCTTCTCTTCCTTCGCACTGCAAAAATGAAACAAGGAAGGAAAAAATCATTTTGTACCCTTCTGTCCTATAAAGTGCACCCAGAATGCACAAAAAGCTGTGTAAATGCACTGACTATAAAATGATTTCCAACACAATGAAATGGTACTTAATTACTATCACCATCTTTCCTTGGTATTTTTTAACTAAGTCACTACATCATTAAAACCTACTTTAAAGATGTAATAATACATTTAATCTTTCCTCTGGAATGCTAATATTGTGTTTTATGGGATCAGTATAAAAGAAAAAATTAAAGTAAAAACACAAATATTTTCCCATACAGCAACACATATGGATAAGATTACATTTTACAAGCATGATTACCTCCAGCATAATTTATCCCTCGCTATAAATTGTGATAAGGCTGCATAATGTTGCCATAGCAGTATTCTCTCAAATTAGGCCCTGGCTGCCTGATTTTTTAACTTAAGCATATTTAACTCTTTGAAAGGGTTGACAGATTTTAAAATCTGCCTTTCAGATGCTAATTAATATAAACAGTGAGGCTAATTTTTCACCTGGTGGCTTGAGATTCGTGTTGGATAGTTTGGAACAGGAGAGCAACACCAAGACACTGAGCTCTCATGAACTGCCTTCAAATGCAAATGGAAAGGAAAGTTGTCTTAATATGCACTGGAGGCAGGACAAAACACTATGGGCTTAATTGTGCTGGGAGAGATTTTAAATTAAACACCAGGAAAATCTCTGAGCTTGTAAGGGTGGTGAAATAAGGGCAGATACTCTGGGAAGGGGCAGAAACTCCATCACAGAAGGGCAGCAAGTATTTCTCAGTTTAGATGGAACAGATCCTGTTTTGGAAAGGAGCACCTGGATGGCCTCTTTATGTTCATTTCACCCTATATTTTATGAGGTTTTTTCCAGTTTGAGGTCTTTTTCTCTAACTCATTCAGCTGCCCAAGTGAACTTGGCTCAGCACTACAAAACCTGGTTTCTCTCTGACAACCCTGTTGCAAACCCACAATCGACTGTGCAGTCCCAAAGCATGTAACAGCCTTTCCTCAGCCCCCCAAAAAAATCCCATTTTTGGAGGGACTCATCACAGAGACAAGTACAAATTGCCTAATTCCAGTCTGGTCACTAATTAGATTTATTACTATTTATTACAGTACACTTACAGCCTGGTTATTGTCCGCTAGTTAGGTTGACAGGTTTCAAAAGTGGGATTACAGACAGAAGACAAACTCCCTGATATATCCAGTGATGTACTATCCAGGCTGCTTGGAGTCCCTCATGTACTTACAAACAGCTTTGTGTGGTGGAGTCAGGTTATAAGCATTCGCTTCACACCAGCCCACAGGGAAAATGTCCATGGACTCGACATCAACTATGTACTCCGGAGAGGGCATCTGTGAACCTGTAAACACAAATTTATAATGCAATTTAGACACGGGAATACCAAGCTCGGAGCCACCCGAGCATTCATCACGAACCAAGGGGAGCGAGTGATGGAAACGTGTGAAAATAAATCTGCTTCCCCGCATCAAAATCAGGCACCATTTCATCTCCGGTTCTGCACAGGCAGCAAGGACAGGGCTGTTGCATTTACAGTGCAGTGTGATTCAGAGGAAAACCCCATTAAGAGCTCTGTAAGGGTGTGCAGTGAAGCAGCCAAAAACCAGTAAGGTTAAAGACACACAACTTTCTCCAACAACTAAGAGAGTGTAAATAGGCTTTAACAGGATGGCAGCTAACGTGATAGATAGGCTTTTACGCCCAAGTGTCCCCCTGAAGCTTTTCGTGTAGTTCTGCCCTTGAATCATTGCTTTTAAGGGTGGGAGATGGCCACTCTTTGTCTAGAAGTGCCATGAATTGTCCTCACTGCACATGAAACAAGAGCTGATCATCCAACAAGGGAGAGACAGGATAAAAACCCCAAGTGGGACACATGCACCAAGGTCTCTGGCACAATACTGACTCCAAAACTTCACTGAAATTCTCTATTTAAAGAATTCTCTTCCAGTTTGGTTATGTCTTCTTTAGAAGACACCTTCCAGTCTTAGTTTATGTGAGTCACACTCATAGAACCATAGAATCATTTAGGTTGGAAAAGACCTCTAAGATCATTGAGTCCAACCATTAACCAGTACTGCCAAGGCCACCACTAAACCATGCCTCCAAGCACCACATCTACATATTTTTGAACACTTCCAGCGATGATTATTCCATCACTTCCATGGGCAGCCTGTTTGAAAGCTTGACCACCCTTTTAGTGAAGAAATTTGTCCTAATTCTTTTCCTAATTTTCCTATTTTACACTCAAATGCCATTGCAGCAACTGAAAATGTTCCTGTTGGCTCTGAGTTCTTCTGAAAACAACTGCATGTCATGAGCCAAGGCACCATTTAATTACCCCAATTCAAGCTCATCTGTGTCAGGCCAGCAACTTCACCCCCCTCTGCCAATTCCACCCTAGGACCTGCAGCTCCAGCACCAGCATGACGTGATCTCCTAATAAAAGAGACCAAAGGATCAGCAGTTTCCCCTGCACCATCCTTGCCTTGGCAGCTGTTACAACATCTCTGCCTCCTGCTTAAGGTGGCAGCGTTTGACTGTGCACAGCCAGATGACTACAGGGAACTTCCACTAATGAGTGTTCATCAAGGGCTTGTGGTGTAATTGAAACAGTAATTGAACTTTGTGATGGGAACAGCATCCTGAGGCTGAGATGCAGCATTCAGGTTGATCTTGTCTCTAGGAATAATCTTGCTGCACTCTGAGAGGGTGTGGATGCACGAAAACCCAAAGAAAGCAGGAAAATAGGTGCTGGTGCCCACACTAGTGGAGGAAACAATTAAAACATGAGATCATGATGTCTGCATAGATTCATGGGTGTCTTCATGGTGTTTCTCTGAGATAAGCATCGTGTTCACGTGTTATAAACTGAAAATAATGTCTACTTCACTGGGATATGGGGCAAAGAAGAGGATGGGATGAAAGCACATGATACACAACTTGCTGAATGCAAGATCTCAACAGCTAACATTCCCTGCAAAACCATTTCCCTCCACACAAAAATATTCCAAGGTCACTGCTCAGTCTGAACCTCAAAAAAGCTGCACTCTCCAGTGGGGAAAACATTTTCACCCAACACCACAAATCCAGACAAGGAACCAGTGTGAGAATGGCCAAAGTCAAATGCACAAAGTGAGCAAGCCATGGATCAAACTCTAAACCAAGCAAGAAATCAACACAGTCCCCACTGACATGTCACCAGGTCTGGGAAAAACCACTATTTTCATTACTGAAATGACGTTATTCTGACCAAATGGACTTAATGCTGTTAGAGGTGTTTTTCAAGCCTAATGATTCTGTGATTCCAAATTATTCTAAACATAAACAGATCAAAGGCACCTTCCTGCTGGCAGGCAGCAATAGGTGGGACATGAAGGGTCTTTTCTGACCAAAATGGTTCTGTATGTCTATGAACATTCTGGTTTTGAAGTTTACAGCTGCAGCCACCCTGACAAGCAAAGAAGCACCATAATGTCTGTTCTCCTGCAATGCCTGTATTCCTCTTTAAGACATATTCACAGCTACTCTGTCCTCCTTGGCACTGCCTCTGCCCTCTGGCAATCGATAACCCTGCCTTCCACTTCCAGTATCCTACTGCTGCCTTTGGCCTCACTCATGGAAGTTGAAAACAGCTTGTTTGAGACTCATTAGTTTCATTTGCTGCGTTTCATGCTGCCATCTTCTCAGACTAAGAAATGTCCATGAGACTTGGGAGGTTAAATGGAAAAGAACAGGGAGATTGGAAACAGGGTGAGGAAAACTTCTGTGGCTTGCTACGAATCTTACAGGATGGGAAGCACAGAGCAGCAGCTCTAGAAAACTGTCGAAGGGGAAATTATGGGAAACTCCCTGGAGAAGTGATTAAAAACAGGGTTTTCCTCAAAATTCCTCGGCTGTGCAGAGAGGGTACATTATTACTTGTATAAATTCACACCAGAAAGCTCCAGCTTTCGAATCTAAAATGAACCAGTAAAAATTAACAATGCAGATGATGAGTAATAAAGTAGCGGAGAGAGCCAGGATGCGCCAAAGCATCCCATCAGTCCTGGGCTTCTCCTCCACCACGGGGGAACTATAGCGCTGCTCATTAAATGCTTGCCCTGAAGTTTACAGAGTTTTGCTACTGTACAAAGTGTGATTTATTTATTAGGTCATGTTCCCTCCTGTCTGACTCGACGCTGCTTAACTACCACGTCCTGGTTTATGGCTGCAGTTCGGGCTGTCAGGCAGCAAAACTGGGAGGGCAACAATGAAAGCTTCAGACGTGCCCATGACAAATGGTGGGATCCGACGTCTTCAGCAAGGGGCTCCCATGGTACTTGGGGAGTCTTGCTGCTTACAGAATATAAATAATCAGTTAGAAACAACAGTATATCAACGGAGTCAAAAAACCACGCCACAACTCAAGCCACATTTATTTTACAACTCTGCAAGCAGGGTTTTGTGTTGTTTTTTTTTTTACGCCTCTTTTAGCATAACTGTGCATACTGTAGTGATGTATTTCTACAGCAGCAAAGATTTCTTTTTATTTTTGCAGTCTTTTGCATCTTTTTCCTTTTACCACAGATCATTCTATTCCTGGTACGAAGATATAAACCAAGTGTAAAGGATCTATATATCAGGACTCAAAAGACAAGGACATGCAAACAGGTTTTCTCACAGTAAGTTGTAAAAAAAAAACATCCTTCAAGAAATTAAGAGAGTAAAAGGCAGGGGAAAAGAGATGAGGGAGGGAAGGAAGGTTGGGACTGTGTTGTCCTCTCCCTGCTTCTAGCCGCGTTTTATGCATATAAAGGTGAAGGCACCTCGTTATATAAGAAGGGAAGTTGCCAAAATGGGTCAAATTCCTTGACCAGATAGGTGTAAATTCAACAACAGCCTTAGTGAGAATGGAATACCAAACAAGTGTTGATTTCGGTTCTTTCACAAAAATATTTGCCTCGTGTCCTCACCAGGCTACAGATGAGCTGTTGATACTTTAAATTAGAAGCAACCTCAGAGGAAAAAAACACAACCTGTTACTGCACAGAGCTCTAGCAATACCAAAAACTCAGGGGGATTCTCTCTTTAGGTAGCGATTGAGTAAAAAATCTCCAAGAATGGGATTTATCATAGAGGAGTCAAGAAAGATTTGTCTACCATAGAATGTTATTTTTGTAGAGCAAAACCACTGAGCATCTGCCTGTCTTGTACTTTAGAGCAAGCTGCTGGCACAAATGATACTCTGGGTTACCTGCCAATGTTTTTATTAACTGTAGGTGAGACACCAGGTGATGACAAAGCAATAAATTTAGTATCAATCTTGCTTTCACTGTCTTCCAGATCCAAAATATGGAGAACTGAGCATCTCGCTATAGAGGGAAGGTGCCCTTTTGTGCAGATCAGGCTTGAGTTTTCATATCACATGGGATTTCTGTAAGAACCTCTTCTCTCAACCCCAGTCCCTCTGTTCTTTCCTGAAATCATGTGCTCAACTATGTTTTGTACTCACGTTAAACCTCCCGTAACTGTTTTACCCTGGAAGGGCCAAAATCTCATTGTGGGCCACTGGAAATGCCTCTGCCATATTCATGGTTCTCCAGAAAAAAAGCTAGGAGGTACACTATACATTTGTAATTGATGCTGACCCAATTAGCATTGATTTCAGAGGAAAACTGAAGCTTTTACATCCCTTACAGATGAAGCCAGTAGCTTCAAACACGGCTAAAAACTAAACTATGTTGTGACAATGACAGATGCTACAACAACTTTATGGTTTATCACAGTGCCCATCAAAACACTCAGATGAACATGGCTTTCTGCTCTCTGAATTTTACAAATTACAGTTTTTAAAGCAATAAGGGAAAAAAAATCCCTGTGTTGTTTTAAATTACACATACTTAATCAGTCCTTGCCCAGATGAATTGAGACAACAGCAGTAAGTTCAAAAACAAACAAAAAAAAAAACAAAAAAAAAAACAAAAAACCAAAAAAAAAAAAAAAAAAAAAAAAAGAAAAGGAGCTGATTTATGCTTCATTTCAAGAAAGGTGGAGATGGAAGTTTTGATACGCTATTATGCTTTGATAGAATTCAGCACTGTCCTAACACTGCTTGTACAGTGCTGGCGTCCCCCACGGGGTGAGGCCTTTCTAAAGTCCATGGAGTAGAGTTACTGACTTCAAGATTCCTCTTACATCAACAAAGAAAATTACATGGTCACAGGGATGAGGGAAGTGAGCACAGGATGGCCATGGTGAGGAACAACATCTAGGACAAAAGTTTTATGGGCATAGGTGAAAAAAGGAGATGGAGGGAGAGAGGGAAGGAGGGAGGGACAAAGGGTTAGGGAAGTTGGTTGCTAGGGGACAGGAGAGACCATGACAGCATGTTGGGAATCACAGTGGAAGTCTCAGCTGCACAAGTGAGGCAAACTTCCATTCCCAGGATGGAGGTCTACCACGAGGGAAGGAAAGAGGTTTCTGTTGTCAGTGGAGATCAGGCTGACAAGAGTCCACAGGGATGGGAGGGTGGAAAGGCTTGCAGCTCCCTCAGAGAAAGATCAGGGAAAGATAATTCCTTAGAACACACTATTGGTCAACAGTATAAAACAGAAAAGCTGAAGAAAGCAGAGCATGAAGGACAAAATTTGAGTGAGTGAGTGAGTGAGTGAGTGAACCAGGTAAACACAAGAAGCTGTTACACCACTTACCTTCCAGGTGAAGCC